>WEKY01042802.1:15681-221522 GCA_013390045.1 Picathartes gymnocephalus
GGGCAGGGTCGTCATCAGGTAGGAGTTAGCTTCTTTAAGAGCATAAAAACCAGGAGCAAGATAAAACACTTGGATTTATAATCACAACTGTGATGCTGCGTTAGGGGAAAATTATTTGCATGGACATTTCAGGCCACACAAAACACAGGAATTGCACGTGTTTGTCTAGAGCAAACTCTGACAACAACTGCTTCTTTCAGAATATTGTCTAATGAACTACAAATATTAGCCACTCAGAGTGCTTTCTTCATAACCACATCCTGTGGAACACCTCTGTAAATCAAAAGCTATTATTTCCTTACTGTCTCCTCTTTGTCTCTTAAAAGTAGAAACTTAGAGCACCTGTGTTCTGTGCATGTTCTATTAATCATTGCACTGTGAGCCTCCAGGCACCATTATTGTTGCAAACTACCTGGTAAATCTAAAAGGCCCCTGAATGTTCTCTTACTTCTTCCTTTCCTTAGTTCTTTCCTTTGAATGGTAGTGCCGGTTTTTCAGGATCTTTCCTGCACTGAAACAGTGTAAACTTAAAAACAGAGTATTTTTCAGAAGAGAGAAGGCATCCTGTGGTCAAGAGTAGTCTGTACATAAAATCTAGAGAGTGACCTGTTCATGTCTACTCCCATAAAACACACAGAGATCGTTTGTTCAGAGACCATGATCAAGTAAAAGAAATTGTTTTTGTCCTGGATCTTCTTTTTTTTAAAATTTTTATGGATAAAGTCTGTGCTCTTGGGTAAGTCATGTAATGTCACAGAGTATCCAGTGGGCTGTGAAGAAGACCTACAGCTTTGTCTCAGAGGAGCTGTGGTGTTTAATTTGTGACATGTTAATTACTTGGAAATTTCATTACCAGAGGTTTAGGCCATCAGTATAGGACTGAGTTGTATGTTGAACCATAGGTCCCAGTGCCATGTCTAGTTTATTAAGCTCTTTACTAAATGTGGTTCATGCAGAACATGCAGTGTGGAAAAAAAACACTTCCACGTCAGTATTTCAATTAATTATTTCCATTAAAAAAATCAAAGTTATAGTGATTACAAACTCTTGAAGATAATGGTCTGCCATGTTCTTTGAAATTAAGGAAAAGGTTTCAGCCTCAAAGAGAAGTTCTCTTACTCTTCATTTTTGTAAACGTAATCAAGTAACCCAGTGTGGGTTTTCTGCCTCATAACTGAACTTGTAGAGATTAGATAATATCTTTATAAAATCTCTTGCTGAGTAGATCAACTACATGTGCAGTCCAAGACTTTGTACAGCTCCCAGAACAGGGCCCTGAAAAGCTTTCTGGTCATAAGAACTTAGCACAAACTGCCCTTTAAATTTGAAGAAGCTTACACTCAAATTGCGCTCTCTGAAGTTAATAGCAATTCTAGCAAAAAGTGTGAGAATTTGGGGGTTTTTTGCGTGTTAACAGGAACTGCAGCTGTAGCTCACTGGCATTCTGAAAACTGAGAGTTCATCTTTTCCAAGATCTAAAGTTATTACAGAAACCCTAGCTGTAAAAATGTACCATGCAGAGGAATGTCATCAGCAGCAAACGGCATCACAGGTTTTCAAAGCCTGCCCATAATACCACACTGAAACCTTAGTGGGAAGCTTCTGTTTGAATTGTCCCAAGCCCAGTCCCCCTTTCCTTTCAGCTGACACCGCTGTGAATTGTTTCCTGCTCGGCACAACAAACCAAGCACCTCATAGGAAGCACTTGGTCTTTTCTTAAAGCTGAGTTAGCCGCAGTTGAGATATTTTATAGGTGTGAGCAAAACACTGCTCTGTGCAGCTGGGGGGTGTCCAGGCAGGACAGGAGCGGGAGGGAGCGAGGTACCTGTAGATGATGCACGCTGTGTTCTGACAGGTGCTGCAGTTGTTGAGGTCCTGCCCGGTGTGGTAGAAGTTACGCCTGGAACAGACAGCAGTGTGTGAGATGGGGAGTTACAGACACAAGTACAGAGCTCTGAGTCTTTTATGAACAAAAAGCCATTCTGTTCAGCACTTCTGTTAGCCCCATAAAAATTCTAGCATTAAATTGTAAGCTGGAAGGTTTCTTTAAAAAAGCCCAAACCTTTAGAGCCTTGTCTCTCACCTTTCCCACCTCGTGCTATTAAGGGTTCTGGTTGTTGGTTCTTGCATGAATACTTGTCATGAAAACACTTAGACATGAGACTGCTTCTAGCAAACACACTTTCAAGTGTTTGAAAATCCATGCATTTGCTGAATCAGTCTGATCCCTGTCCTTGTGCTTTCCAGTCTTCCCTTTTCATGCTTCCTTATTTGAGCATGACCAAGTCAGATTTGTACTGCTGATAAGTTACAAATTTGGAGTGTTGAGAAAACAAGAAAAGTGGCTTTTCATGCTTAACACCAACTAGAGCCGAAATATTTTTATGATGGAGAGATCTGCATTAGAAACAGGTTGAGATTGGTGGCTCGTTTTCTCTGAAGAAGGTGTAACACTTATATTTAACAAGTTTTATTTGACCTAGGGGAGACCAGTTGGTACCAAAATAATTTTCTGATTGTTTTGGGAAATGTGAGAGTTCTTCACATATATTGTTGTGCTACCAATACAAGTGCTTGGAACATTCCGTGTTACCGTGAGACGAATCTGCCAAGGTGGGTTGAAGCTCAGAGTGGCACTTCAAGATATTTGTCAATTTTTTTTCTATTCAACCATGTGGTAACTGAACAGAAATGGATTATAAATATCGCTGGATAATTTGACCGTGCTTCACTGCAAATTACTCTTTGCTGTGGGCAGATTTGCAAACATAATTGAAACTTAGATTCTCGCATAGAAAGCTGCATGCAGGGGAGAAGGAGTGGGGGTTCTTTTCTGTCGCTTCCTAAGGAACCACAGTCGGGTGGTGGCTGGATGAGGATTACAAGAGAGAAATGTCTGCTTAAGCCTGAGACATACTTGGATGCCTGCTTCAAACCTTGCTTCTTACCTGAATTTGGGGGATTTGGAGTGTTGTAAAGTCTTTTTGCATTTTTGCTATTAGTCTGTCTATGTGGATTTTGTTTCTTGTGTTTAGGCTGTGACAAATTTAGTGCTGGAAAATCATATGGAACAACCCTCTGAGGGAGGGTAGCTGGAGCTGAATTGTATGGGAAAAATGTTATATGGAACTAGAATTTATGTGGGCACAGTGGCAGCTAACAAAGGTATTTTCGTGCTAACAGCCAGATGGACATTACTGGTTAATGTTTCCAGACCAAAAAAGGTGGTGTGTATGGAGTAAAATTACATGCTAATTTGATTTATATTATTTTAATTTTTAAAATTAGTATAAATTCTTATTTGGATTGTAAGTTGGAAAGTTATTCAACAGAAATACAAGTTAACTTCAATTCCCACCAAAAATACATGGAAAAAAAGAAAAAAAATACTTCGAAATAGATTTTTTTTTTTTTTTTCCTTAGGAAGTGGTAAGAAAACTGGGGTATATAAAGCTGTGGCCTCGGTTGGTTCTATCCTGAGAGTTCTGCCTACATGGGAACAAGTGCAAAGCCCTGATATTGGGTGGTGTGAGCACGGCAGTGTCGTGCTCTGAGCTCTTTCTGCTGCTGCACCTACACACAACCCCCAGTGCAGCCTTCTTGTGGTGGTGTTTGCACGGTTTGTTGAAATGTGGAATAGTGCCTGATTCCTTCATTAACTGTAAATACAACTGATACACGTGATCTAATTTTAAAATTAAGGGTGCAGTTTTGCACCCACAAGTGATTTATCGACATGCATGAGATGCTGTGCTAAAGAATAAATTTATGGCAGTATAGCCTCTTCACGTTTTATCTTTAAAAAATAAAGTAAAATGGGGCCTTTATTCCCTTGATTTATTTCGTTTTAAATCGTTATTTAAATCGTTTCAAGGATATACTAATTTACAACAAAACAGAACTTTAAAGTGTATCCTAGATGCAATTACTGTAAGTAAGAGATGCTGTTGATGGTTTGGAAAGCTCTATTAGGATATTCTGAAACCTGTTTTGAGCATAAAAATATTTATAATTCTATTTTAACTTTGTCCAATCTTACAATGTTAGTTGCATTTATGGTAGGTTTTTTTGTTTGAGATTCTTTTGTTTTGTTTTTTGTTTGTTTTGGGTTTTGGGGGGGTTTTTTTATTATAATGCATAATAATGCATGAATACTCTTTGCAGCCTTGGCACAGTCCCTGTGTCACCACACTGACAATAAATACAGGTCATGCAGTGTTATGGGGGTGCAGAAGGGAGCCACTCTGAAACCTGAGAGTCTGAAGTGAGTTCTTGCTGACACTGTTCACATGCTGTCCTTGCTTCTCAGTCTGCATACCTGGCACTCTGTGTGTATCTGACCTTGCCATGCTTTGAATACCCGAAATCTAAATGGAAAAGGGAGGTGTTAAGCTGGGTCTTGCACTGGGTTTTGTAAAGGCAGTGTCAGCTAAAGCCAAATTATGAAGGGACTTGCTTCTCTGCTGAGGCCCAACTACCACAAAAAGGGTGTAGGACACATTTTTGCACACTAATATTTAAATATCAGAAGAGCTGTGTTTTTCAGTAGTAAAGGTTAAAAGAATGCTAACATCTACTTAACACTTCTGATTAAATACTAGTAATAAAAATGAACCATACCCTTCACTGAGGGCTCTGGATTTTTCCAGGTCTTGAATTACATTCAAAAGGACTTTAATCTTCTCCTGGTTCGACTGCAAGGATTCCTCTACAGACTGCAGCCTGCCTTGTAGGGCACAGAGTTCGCCATGTGCCAAGTGGATTTGATTTATTTCGTTAATCTCCTTGTTGCTTTGAGGGTTTATTTCATTCCTTGGCGGATAAGATTTGATGTGAAATCCTTCTAAACAGCTGTTGCACTGGGAAACATCTGTCTGGGTGGAATTTTTCTCCATTTCAGCATCACATGACAGACATGGCTGTGATGTGTTACTGCTGGTCAGTGACACTGCTGCGTGATCCCCCCCCCCCCACGTCACACAGCTGGGATCTGGCTTGTGCTCTCCTGCTTGGTGACAGTCTCTGGGGAAACGAGGAGATGAGCTGTGATTTGATGGAGGTGACAGTGGGGTAGTTTCCTTACTGCTGGCATCTTTGCTGGCTACAGGTGGCTCAGAATCGCTTTCCTCCACTTCAGAAGCAGCGGGGTGGGGGTTACATTCACTGCAGGTCGTAGAATTGCTTAGGCAAGGCTCTGCCCTTTCAGAATCTGATGACAGAATGCTGCTTTCGTGACTTTCATTGCTATTGATGACGGTAGAGGAATGCAGCGAATTACTTGAAACTGTGGTTGTGTCTGGTGCATCGAGGGAAAGGTTTCTGTCTTGTGGAAAACTCACATGAATATATTCAGGCACCTGCGTAGACACAGTTGTCTTGTCTGACACTGAGAAATCATCCGAGTACCTCGGTCCATTGCTTTGTGCTTTTGATGGCCTTTGACCCAAGCCTGCCTCACTATTCCTCCATCCATCCTCCAAGTGGTTGCTTATCCTTAGGTAACAGAGCTCTGAAGGCAGAATGTCTGGTTCACAAAGATTGCCATTTACCTGGATAGAGTTTGCAGGCTCTGCTGGCATTTCTGTCAGGGATTTGCTCACTGTCAGCTTTTTCCTTTTAAAAACTGGGAAGTGTTTCCTGAGGCTGGGAGAAGTTTGTATGGCAATATTCCGAAGCCCCTTCTGAGCCCTTGGAAAAGTTGGGGACTGAGTCAGCAAAAAGTTTTGATCCCTAAATATTTCTGTTTTTCCAGTTGTGAATGCTGTGTCTCGGGCAGGATTAGCTTCCAGCTCTGCCTTGGTGCTGACACCATCATCCTTGAACCGAACTTGCTGGGATTTGCTCCTGCGGTGCTGGGGGTGTCTCATAAAATCCGCCGAGTCCAGGCTGTTCCTTTTCAGTAGCACTGGTCGCATTTTCATGTTTTGCTGGGCCATTGAATCACAATTTAAAGTCTGTAAGTAACGTGTTTCTTTGCGACCCATTTCATTTGACATTTGACCTGTGTATTAATATTGTTCCTAAGATAAGAGTTAACACCCTGCTCCTGGAGCTTATCATTCTTCTCCTTGTTATTATGTATATTTTCAACCTGGCATGTTCTCTTTAGGGATCCTCTTTCAAATTTAATTGCTGATTAGACCAAAAACTAAGAGAAATTAAATATAAACTTTAAGGAAAGATTTCTTGTAGCTCGCGAATGCAGAAATGCTCTTGCCTGCAGCAAACATGGTCTTTGTATTACAAAATTGCAACAGGCTGTTCCAGGTAACAAATTTAGAGATATGTTGAGTCTATGGCTTTCCTGGTGTCTCTTAGTTGACAGCAGCTCTCCATTAGGGATGCAGTCCTTTTTTTTCTGATGGACCAGTCACATGTGTTTTATCTGCATGTTGTCTAAACTAGCATAATAACTTTTGGTGGCATTTTCATTTCTGATGCATAGTTGTACTGATGGAATATATCCATTAATACCAATTGCTTTCTTTAGAGAGAGTTTTTCTTTCTCAGCCATCTTTTTAATGTTCCAATTGAAACTAATCTTCCCAAACAGGTGAGGAAAATGTAACCACTTCTGACCAGGGCAAAATACAGCATCCAGTGGGATTCAGTGAGAGCAGTTATTGATGTGTCGTTGCTACTGCAGTTCTTGCAAACACAAGGCAGATCATATCCAAGGGGCTGGCTCAGTTCTGGAAGTAGGACAGAGGTCCAGGCTGAATAACCAGAAAAGCAGAATAGCAGAAAGCGTTTCCTGAAAATAAAAAGACAACAGTTGTAGCTGAGCAAACTGGCAAACTGTGTGGTTTTCTTCTGCTGTTTCTTAGTAACTTTCCATCATCACTGATTCTGCAACTTTGGCAATGAGATACTTGTGCAGAAACTGAAAAAGGTTTTAGAATTTTGAAGTGCCTAAAGTCTTTTTCGTATGAAATGCAATGCTCAAGAAATGGATATATATTGATATGCAACAGATACAAAATATCATAGGCCTGAATCTGGTTCCAAATGCAAATCTTAAAATTTAAGCAATCAGATTTGAAAATGGCCATTAAATCCTGTTATGAATGAAATATCCAAAACTGAACAATACAAATGTGAGTTCTTAATTTGGAGGCAAGTTGAGATTTGAACGAAACACAGGATTTTTTTTTTTCTTTCTTTTTAGAGTTGTTAATTTTTGAGCGTTCAAATTTGAGCACAAGACTGCAGCTAAATTCCCAGTATAATAGTAATTTACTATTAATCCTGTTCCCTGTTAATTCACTGGTCATTCCATTAGCTCAGAAACTTTTACTTAAGCATTGCACAGATTTTACCATATTTAATTTATAAGAATTGATGAGATGGGTGCAGGGGGAAAGATCTTGTTACAGAATATAGCAAACTGTTATGTAGCATCATGTAACATTCAGGCACTGTAATATAATTTAAGCAAAGCAATAATGTGATATTACTCTATTGTAAGGTTTTAGAAGAAAATGAGTGTTGGATTATTTCACTGCAGAGAGAAATGTCACATGAGATATTGAGGAAATAAACACGTGCATTGATATCAAATTTTACTTTTGTGATATGCGTGAAGTCATGGAAATCTCTGTGCTGATTGTGCACTGTAAACAAATCTCACAGTAAACAAGTCCAGCAGTTTCTGCAAACAACCTTCTAGTGCCAAGTTCTGAGTTTTCATTTCATCCACTAATTGCCAAAGACTTTTTACAGTTTCGTTTGAGAATTTGTCCAAATATTGCAGTAGCATTTTCCCCATCACAGCTGCTGTGCTCCAGGCAGATAGACGACTTTAAAAGTTATACTTGCCCAATTAAATTCTGAAAGAAGCTTTAGAAAGCTAATCCTTTGTGTTTTAAATAAAAGTAAAAAGCCCTTAAGGGTTTTATGAGAGCTCTCTCCTTTGGCTGTAGAGGCATTTGAGCTACATTCCTGCATTCTTAATTTGAAAATTGATATTGCAACTCTGTTGATTTTCAGCTACCGTGGTATCCAATACTCTGGGTTTACTATGAATTGTAAAGAACATTTTGGTGCTGTTGTTTATGTTAAATCAAGCCGAAAGAAAAAGAAATGTGAATGTTCATATGCTAGGAATGTTCAAATATTTGGATTGAAACCCAGACTGGTGAATTTCAATGAATTATAGATGTCTGTGCTTGAGTTAACAAATCAGTGCAACATGCCCAGTTACTAAGTTTAAATAATGTTTTCCCTTGCCCAGCATCTAATTCTTCATTCTTTCCTGACACAGCAATTTAAAGTTCTTGTTTTGCTCAATATTTGACATTGACCGAAGTAGGAAAAATCCTAAGGATCCATTTCATAGAAATGCTTTCAGTTTATTAATTCAACTTATTTCACTCATTCAAAAAAGATTAAGTCAGCTTAAAATTAATGTCCTGTAGTAATAATAACAGTTTTAGTAGAAGAAATTTACTGGGGTTTAATGTTCCATGGCTGCACGACCTCACATGCAGCTCTGCAGCCTCTTCCTGCCCATCCCTTCCCTGGGCCACATTCCCAAGGTAGTTCCTTGAGCCTTGGCTGCTCTGCTCAAAGAGCTCTGTGGGTTTGTTCCACTCTCTCCATCCCCTGTTGGACGAGTGCCCCATGAGGAGCTGGACACTTCATCTTATTTATCAATGGTGCACAGCCCGTGCTCCTCTTTTCAATGGTTTGAGCATGTGAATCTGACTGGTGTTATTGCATTTTTTTCTTTTAGAATTGGCTGCTGCTGTTAAGGAAATCCTCGACTTTTAAGGTCTCAGCGTGCTTTGCACACAGAATTTTAGTAGTTACTCCTCAGTGTAAACTTACCCTTGCTGCAGGGTTATTGTACCCCAGGGTGTAACGAGTGACCCCCCCTAGAAAACACTCAGGTGCAAAGCCTGCCCCCTCAAAGAGCAGTGGAACTGCTTTTCCAACCTGGGACTGGGGGTTTGAGCTCTTAGCAGTGACAGCTTAGTCATACTGCCAGGCAGAGGATGTTTCACAACAAGATATAGGTAATTTTTAATGTAATTACTCCTCCATCTCTCCTGCCTCTGCCTTCCCAATTTCTTCAAGAGAGTCAGACGGATTTTTTTGGTTCATATTTCAGTTTAATGGCTGAAGCTGTGGATAGAGGAGTGCAACTGGTAAGGATAAATGGAGATTACAGGGAATTTCATGGAGTGAAAAACCATGGAGCAACAGACAGTTGGGATTTTGGAAGAGTGCAGATGTGTAGGAGTGGTGGTTCTGGAGGTTTTCTGCAGTTTGTGGTAAAAGTTACATATTTGACATGGTTTTCAAATACTTTCAGCTGCATTTGGACACCTTAACTTTTCATTTGACAAGTTTGCTCAAAAAATAAATGTTTTTCCTTATAGTAAAATTGTAGTAAAAAATACATCTATTTGCAGAATTTTGTTTTTCTCTTATACGTGTTTTAAAACCAATATTTCTTGAAACTAAATGTTTGGAGAGAATCTCTTCAATAAATAAAAGAAGTTGGTAAAATTATTTTGTGGGGGCTTTCAACAGGAAGATGATTAATGTCATTTGCCTTCTACTTTTGAGCATCCACACTTTAAATTTCCCAATTCACTCTATGGTAGAAGGCTGAAACAAGGTGATCTTTAAGGTCCCTTCCAATCCAAACTGTTCTGATTCTGTGATGGGTGACAGCTGCAATAACTGTAAGATAATGTATTCAGAGTCAGCAGTTTTCTGTCATGTCTGATTTGTGGTTTGTCCTGTATAATATAGATTTCCCATGATTTTCATCTAGATGGACATTTTCAGTTTAGAGAGGCAGCTTGCTGTATTTAATTATGGTTTGTGTTTGATAATAAACTGTTTCTTAGGTGGGAGATTGTCAAGGTTGAAGCAATTCGTGAAACTCTCACTTTCCCTTCATGTTGCAAATCTTTCCAGGATTCCTAAACTCTTACTGGGATCAGAGGCTGCTTGTGGGGACTGTTGTGAGCTGTGTGCTGCAAACAGTCTGGCCACTGTGGAGCTCTTCTTCTATGCAGGTGCATTTTTCAAAACAAAAAATAATATCTAAAATGCACCTTTTTAGGTTAACAAGTTCAAATTAAGGCTTAAAGTGTGTTGGTTTGGGTGTTGCTTTTCTTCCACTTCATTTTCTGTCTCCATCAGAAGCTTCAGCAATAGCTCTTGGCCAAGCTGCTTAATTTAGTTATAGCTCTTTTCTGCATAAAAGTCATGTTGGGTTTTTTTCCTCAAAATAATGAGATGTTGAGGATAAGTTTAGATATGCTTCTGAAATCCCTGGAGACTGCAGTGAAACGTACACCACCAGCTAGCACGGAGAGCTAGAGATGGATTTGAAACCACTGGAATTGGATGACGCTGAAAATTGCCTCTCTTTCCTGTCCTTCTTTCTTGCAGAGGGAAATGGATGGAAATGTGCTCAGAGTTCCAGAGGAACTGCATGCAAGGAGGCCTCTGAAGGGAATATTTTCAAATGAGAATGGGTGACAGATGCAGAGACTATAAAGTAGAAACCGTCCCCCAGAAGTGCAAATCTGCAGCTCATTGTGATACACAGGAAAAGCTGGCAGGGAACAGGAAAGATGAAACTGCTGAGAGGGATTTTTAAATGGCCTCTGTGTACAGGGCCCTGTTGTTGATCACAACAAGGAGCCTTATTGCTTTGGGTCCCACAGAATGAAGCACAAAGCTATTTATGAAAGTAAATGTGTTTATTATGAGAGATGGAATAATTTCTGGAACACAGTTTTGTACCTGGAGTTTTCTCCAGTGTACAGCTTGTCTTGAGTAATACTCTTCTATTTCTTACTCTAATTGGGCAGAATATCTGTTTCTGTTGCCACAGAGGAGTTCTCTGGATGTTCCTGGGTGTGCTCAGCTTTCCCCCACAGCCAGGGTTTGGTAATGCTGAAGGAATGTTGCTTGAGCACCTGAGAAAAAAGGACTGAAGAAGGAAAGAACTTTTTTTACAAATCCTGCTAGTGGGTTTTGTAAGCAACCTCCAGGTGGGATCAAGGTGACTGGAGAAGAGGATCTAACACAGATAAGGAATACAGGGTAGGATGGAAGTTTCTGTCCTCAGAAAGAGAACATTTCAGCAATGGAAGAGATTATCGGACTCCTCTGATTAATTTTACAGCAAGATTTGAAATCTATTTCAGGTTGGTGAGACTGGGTAGAGAAGATGCTGTGACATTTACTGCAGCAGAAAATGGACTTAGCTAAGCAAGTTTTAAGGATGAAAATTGAGTGTAGTTTGCCTATAATTTGATTGAGATGATGCAATGCCATTCCACATGAAGTGCTGAAGATGCACTAAGAGATAAAACCATGATGATCTTATTTCTGAAATAACTTTCAGAACTATGGTACTTGAAGTTCCTTTTTTCCACTTTAATAAAAATAAAAATTCTTTTCCTTTGGAAAGACGATAGATTCCATTTGCTCCGTCAGAAAAAAAAAAAAGACTTCATGGATTAGAAAACATTTTTATCTCAGCATTTCTTCTGGAGCATATACTGGGAATTGTTCATGCAAGGTTTAGTGTCAGGAGGTAAAATACAACTCTTTATTCACTAAAGAGGGAAGAATTTCAGTCACATATTTATACACAGACACAAGTTGGATTTTTATTTCTATGTCAGTTTGCAAAGATGAGTGTACTTAAAGCTGAGAAATTTCTCTTGAAGGACTGCTTGAATGCCTACAGGGAGAGGGAACTTATCCAATGGGACAGGTTGGTGAGCTGGAAAGTGTCCAAATGGCTGGTTCATAGCACAAAATTTCAGTGGTCTTATTTGTATAAATCTTACCAGTTGAAAAAATATTGCTAAGTACTTGATGTTTGTATCAAAGTGTGCACACATTTTACACTTTAGATTACTGTGGGTTTCTATTCAGGCTTAATTAAATGTTAACAGAGTTATATGTAGATCTGTAGGTAACCTGTGCTTAGGCAGGTTTGTACCTTGTGCTGCTTTGGAGGCCTCAGCACTTGGTTAGAGATGGATTAGTTCATAAAAATGACCTTTTGGACTTTCTCTTTAGTTGTCAATTATATTGGCTATGCCTGTTAAAACAGCAAAACTTACTCTTTTGTCCCAAGTAGGAAATTGAAAAGCTGCATTTTTGTGGTTCCTATTTGACAGATTGCCACTGCCCAGCACCTTTCTCCTGTTGAGACACAGCTACAGGAAAAACCATTTAGAACCAGCGTAAACTGCTTGCTCGAGGCTGTGACTTTACCACTTGAGTTGTTTCCATCATTACAGTATTTATTCAATTCTAAAAAACAAGTTCTGAGTGTACTTGCTGCAGCCCCTTAGCTTTCAGTTGGTTTCTGGGGGTTTTTCCAATTAATTTATCATGTCAGATCAAGAATGGCATGGCAAAGCTGCATCCAGGAGTATTTAGCAGTCTGCTGTGCTGCAGCTCTGTGGAATGCCTTGCAAGCACTGTGTGTTCAGTTATGATTCTTTAGGATCTCCATAACTTTTTTTTGCCACTTCAGTATGTGGGAGTTTCAGTAAATGTAAGGAGTCAACTGTTACTCTCACTTGTATCACAAACCTGGGTATGTGGGAAAGCAGTGAGAGAAGAAACTCTGCCAAACTCTCTGAAATACATTTTCCCATGGCTTCTGTTCCCTGTGGAATACTGGAACCTGGGTGGGAATATTGTGCCAGTTCTCATTGTGGTAACAGGGCCGGAATTAAAATTGCATCTTGAGACTTTTGTAGCAGTGAATGACATCAGGAATGTGAGTAACTGGCTATTTCATCCTCCAGAGATGCACTTTGTGTACTCAGCTGAATACACCTGGCTGTGCCTCTTCCCGGATGCCAGTTTTGAAAAATATTATTGGTGTGGGGGAATTGAATTAGGGCAGCTCAGACTGGGTTACCAGCAACAGGCTGACAGTAAGTGCAGGAGAGACTGGAATTGTGCTGCTTGCC
This sequence comes from Picathartes gymnocephalus, assembly GCA_013390045.1. Classification (NCBI taxonomy): domain Eukaryota; kingdom Metazoa; phylum Chordata; class Aves; order Passeriformes; family Picathartidae; genus Picathartes; species Picathartes gymnocephalus. The sequence continues at coordinate 28,650 of WEKY01042802.1, forward strand.
TCTGGCAGGATGTCTGCAGAGGCTGACACTCCCCACAGCTGCTGGCACAGACAGCTACAGGTGGAGGAGAGATGGAGCTTGGGGTACAACGAGCTGGGGACTCCTCTGAGAAAATCTCTCATCAGTTGTGACCACGGCTGTTCTCAGTGTCAGAGGAAGCTTTTCTCAGGCTTTCTCACCCTGCAGTGCAGCTTGCTCACTCAGTCTGATACCTTGGCACATCTCCTCATTGAACGTTTGCAAAGTGGAGCTGTGATACAATTGGTAATAAGGTTGGCAGCTCAGGTTCTTGTCAGTTCTGTTTCATTCTGTTCTCAACCTGTCAGGAGCCAAAATTATCCATTCTGGAGGGGGCCTGGTGAGGAGTAGAGCAAGAGAGAAACTTCTGTTTATTTTGAGTCTCTGCTATAGTAATTTTATATCAAAACACAACAGCCTGCTGCTGTTGGAGAGTTCAGTGATGTGTATTTTGAGGGGTGGCAGTTAAATAGATGAGAATTGCATGATAAATCTTTGCACATTTGTTCTCTTCTGACTTTGCATTTGCAAATTTTAGTTCTGTTTCATAGCATTAACAGTGAAGGCATTAAAGAAATTCAAAGTTCAGATTTATAAGGCTTACAAGCACTTGGTAAGAACACAACTCCTGGTGTCATGATTGTCTATTTAACAACTCAGCAGCTTCGTGTTGCAAATAAATAATGGAGAGGGACAACACAGGTATGCTTTGTTTGTGTCTGCTCTGTTGTGCAATACTTGTCTTTAAGTCCATGAGAAAGGCAGCAGGTTTATTCTCTTTTATAAGCACTGTAAAGGTAGTTTTTAAAGTTGTGGTTTAGATCGGGTTCACCAACTTATCCATAATTCTCTGTGACTTTATTCTGTCATTTTATACACCACTTCTGCCCTGTATATTTAAAGAGGATGCAGTTTAAGGTTGTTTGTGAGGTGCACAGATTATTATTATGCAGGGCAGGTGCCTTTAAAAATGAATTGTAGCATCATTATTGCCTGACTACCTTTTCTGAAGGTAGAGAGAACTTGTTTTGAAAAGCATTGCTTTTTGTGAGAGGGTTTGAGAGAGTCCCACTTCAGTTAATTATTCATAGCTGGAAAAATAATGTAGCCTTACAATCACTCTCCAAGCTTTGCACCACTCCCCATGTCAGGAGCACCAGGAAAATGGAAGTTTCTCCTGCAGCTCGTGCTTTAACAGAGACACTCATTCTAAGTTACAGCATTATTACCATGTGTAGCATTATTTTATATTATTAAAATATTTATGGCTGGATACTGGTTTTTCTTCAAAGCAATAGAATAAAAAAATCAGTCAGAACTTGTACCAGTGGGGTAAGACAAACAACTGGCTAATTTGTTCTTCACACTTTATTAAAATCATTTTTTTTTTTTTTTCTGGTGGTTACTGCTGGCTTGGGACAGATTATGAAAGCTAAAATTGTCTCAGTACTAACAGGTACTGAGGAATGCTGGAATATGGAACATTCAAAAAATGCCAAGCAACTTTTTCTCCTGGTATTTAAGAGAAAGGGTGTGTTTCTTCTTTATCCAAAGGTTGTTTAGGTTCTCATGAAGTTGGAAATGGTCTGAGTTACAAAGGGACTGGACACTTGGCTGGAACTCAAATGCCCCTGATACCTGAAGGGCTTAGGGTGACCTTTTAAAAAAAACAACTTAAAACTAGGAGGATGAATTTACAGTTTTTCTATCAAACTTGTAACTAATTGTTTCTCTATATTCGGTCCTTAATCTTGATAATATTTGTAATTTGTTAATATTCAGGAAATACGAATGTAAAAAATTTCTTAAATCTATAAATTCTCCATGTAGAGAAATCGAGTCTCTGCAGTTTGACGTTGTTGTTGGTGATGCCACAATGCCCCCAAATTAAGGGCACAGTGCATGACTCCTATAGAAACAGAAGAGGAAGGAAATTCTGTGCAGCTGTGGTGTCTTAGGAGGGGGAAATAGTGCATGTAGGGAGATAATAATTGTGATATTTGAAAGGAATTCAGTACCATGGCAGAAAAAGTGAGATGATGATACTGTACTATCTGTTGAGAGGGGGAAAGAGTGATCTGGTAACATACTGAAGTATCACATAAATACATTTATCTCCTGCTGGGCACATTTAGAATCAGATGGATCTTGTGTCTGGTCTGCCCTGGAACATGCCCAAAGAGCAGAGGTGCAATCCTGGTTTACAAAAATAAATCATAAAAGTGTAGATAAACATTTCACTCTCCTTCTGGGAAAGGTGATGCTTCACCTTCTGCAGGAAGGATGTCACCCCTTTGATGACCTACTGATGGTCACTAAGGGAAGGATGAACATCTGGGCACTCCAGGAGCTCTGAACCTTGTTAGAGAAATGAACGCCTTCTCTGGGCAACACAAGCTCCTGTCCCAGTGATGTCAACTGCAAAACAAAAGCCTGTCGATTTCCTTGCCTTTTCCCATTTCAGGTATTTCTTAATATCTGTAACTGATTTTATATCTTGTATAAATTCAGATTTTATTTTTAGCTTACAAAGTTATATTTAGATAGTGAGAGAAGTTAATAACTGATGGTAAGTCTAATAAATCTGCAGTGTCCTGAGCTGTGTGGCACTTGCTTGTCACTCAGTTGGGAATTTTGTTTTTCAGTCTTTACTGAGGCTGGTAGTTTGAAGAAGTCCAAAAGTTCTATTTGGGAACTGCAATAAACCTAAATAAAAGGATGCATGGAAAAATTTCAGGAAATTTTTATATGCTCAAATTGTTTTTCCACACTTGAGGCCAATTAGTTTCAAAGAAGACAGGAGATAGACGACAAGCAGCATTCTGCACAAGTTAATGGAAACTTCAATTCTGACTTTCTTTTGAAATACGTGAAGTCCTTAGAAAGTAGTATGTAAGTTAATTGTATAAGCAGATGGATATTGCCTTAAACTCGCTTTCCTTGTACTTTCTGATCCTCTTCTAAGCATAAGAATGCAGAGTGGCCCAAGGAACTGAGTATTTTACATGACTGAATCTTCTCCAGTTGGAGAAGAAAAGAGCAATCTCTGAAGTAGTTACACAATATGGAATATGGCCTGCCCTGTCTCAGGAACAAAGATGACCTTTCTTCTTTTTTGTATCGCTGAGATGATCTCCTGGGGCCTGTTAGTGAAATATCAGCAATTTTATAAAAGTTACTTCCTTCATTATTCCATATGAGCACTGCCTTACCTTAATGGCCCTGCAATGAGGTTATTTTCAGAAAATTGTATTGTTTTTATTTTAAAGTATAATTTCATTGTAAAAGGTCTCCTTGGGATTAGCTTGAGATTTAATTTGAGTAAGTAGCAGTGTGATTCAAGCAAAATACTGCAATGTATTCCTGTGTTATTAATAAGGCAGGTAAAACACGAAGCATGTAGGTGTGGTTGTCTCACTTCAGACATGACTGGACCTGCAGTTTTTCCAGTTTTCCAGAAAAAGTTAAACAAGAAACCAAATGAATACCTTGCCACAAAACTGAGCCAGGCAGGCAAGCCAGAAGGTGTTAGAGAGGTTTGAGTTAGGGTTATCATAGAGTGTGTTAGCTGCATAAAATTAGGTGTGTGCGTCAGGTTTTTATTGGTTGGTTGGCCAGTTTGTCTTGTAAAATTAAAAACAAACAAACAGAAAACCACCAAACAACTAAATGCTTTAAAAAAATTGATAGAACCCACAGAAATGTTGCCATGTGTAATCTGTCAAGATTGCTTTGTTATTCCCCTAAATCCAGAAAAAGAGTTACAAGGCAGGAATGTCTGACTGGCAGCCTGAGGGCATGTGTATCCTTGTGTAACAGGAATCGACCTAGTTCAGTGGGAACATCCTTTCCCTTTTTAAAAAAATAAGCTTCATACGGTGATAGAGATGTTTGTAATCCTGGTGCCATTTGTTTTGTGAAGAACTTCCAGAAAATCACAACATTCTCAGAGCTACTTCTGTTGCAATAACTAAGATTTCTGTTAACAGCCTAACAAGGCTTATTTTGATACCCTTTGCACATCCCCAGGATATCCCACAGGTTTGCACACCAGGCAGTTTCCCCCTTTAGCCTGTCTGTGTCGGAGACACAGAAAAATGCAAAGCCTTAGCTTTGAGTTATTAGCAAGCAGAAAATGCCTTAAAGTGCCTTAAGCATGCAAGAGGCTGTATTAGTCAGTGACCAAGTGTCCTTTTCTCCAGTTTAAAGATATAGTTTTCCATAACAGTTGACCACCCCTTAGACAAAACATAGACATAGCACAGTGTACTGGATAGAAGGATGGAACACGATAAACAGAAGGATGGAACACGATAAAGGACATGTGCAGGCTTTACGCATAAAATACATATATTCACTCTAAGTAGGGATAGGTGCACGAAGTATCACTACAGAATCGTGTTTGTAGGTGTTTGGACAATAAGCAAATATAATGCCATTAGAATGCTTATAGAATATAGAATGCAGAATGCTTACATAGCATAGGATGCAGCAAACAACACCCGGAGATGCTTGTAAGAATGCTGCTTCTGGAGGATGCTTGGGCTGCCACCCTGCTGCGTCTGCTTTTTGCTCGTGCTTGGGACACTGAGATCTTAGCTATGGCATGAACTGTTATTTTTCACCCTTGTGAGGCTGGCTGTGCTTCCTGCAATAAAACGCCTTCTTACAGCAAATGAGGACTCTCTCGTTGTCTCTCTGACCTAGAAGGCAGAAAGCAGGAAACCCCGTACTGGTCTGGAAATGCTGCTGTGCCCAAACCCCTGGGGGACACCACTGGGGCAGGACTTGGAGCCAGCAGCAGGGAAATCAAGGGCTGCATTTGGGTTTTCCCAGCTCCTGACCATGGCCAGCCCAAACCACCCAGCCAGCCCACTGCCCACATCGTGCCCATGGACATTCTCCAGTTTCTCTGCCGCCAGAGAACTGACTCTCCCCACGCTGCGGTGAAATCCTGGGTCGTGTTCTTCAGTTCAGCAAAGTGCAAGTTCCTTTTTCTGTCTTCTCCCAAATCCCTGGGGCCACATTTCTGGTTTCCTGTTTTCATGCTTGAATGCCCTGTTCTTCCAGAGCATCTGTGCCTTGAGCTGTACAGCCTGCTAGGGCCGACCTAATGTCCTGGAACTCTCTAATTGCAGCACAGGCAGACTTCTATGATAATCTGGAAGGGTAAGGGAGCTCCACTACTGCTGCTGTATTTCAGATTTCCTCCTTCTCTACTTCCTTATGCATTCAGCATCAGCACATTAACGATATTAGTTCTCTTCTTATTTGCTTGTAACCTTTTTTTTTTTTTAATATATATTTATGGTTTGTAAGTATTTGCTAAATATTATTTAAATATTTTAATATTTGTTGTATTTAACAATCTTGGAAGTCAAGACCTTGTGCTAAGAAGAGATCAAATAAAAGACACTTTTACCTTATGTGACTACAGTGCCATTTGAAAAAAGACAAATCACCTTGGTCTAGCAGTAAATGTTTTATTTTCATATTTTCTGAATATAAGAAACTCTGTCAGAAAGACATCTTTTGCTTAAGGGAAATATTTAAGAAAAAAATACTCTCCAATACTGGATTCCTGACACTGACCTCTGCAGTCTAGGAAATCTTGTTTTAAGATATAAAATATTAGCAACTTCCTTTAAAACAAAAACTGAGGAGAACAAGTTACTTTTTTTTTTTTCTTCTTAATAAACATGCCTTGAAAACTGGTAATAATCTAAACAGAAAATTTTATTCCAGTCCCTCCAGCTTCCCAGACTCATGCCTTGATACTATAGTGTTGCAGCCATAGTTCAGAGAGTCTTTGATCAGGAACCACGCAATAGATCACAAGATCCAGGTCTAGGAATCTGTAATGGAACATTCAGTTCAATGGGTTTGTGTTAACTTACATGGGAAAAGAATTTGTTTGTAAAACATACCATAATGATGTTGTCAAGATATGAAATATCTCTTCAAATATCTTGGGAGTTCTTTTGACTGTGTGATGATACAGCATCTACCAAATGCTTGTTCTGTCCTTCAGTTCTATAAAACTAAGAAGACAGAGGATGACCTGCCTCCCAACAGGTTCTTTGGTGTGATTTCAGGGGAGGACTAGGACAGAGCTGACACTACAGACCATGATCTAATAAGTTTTTATGAACAGCTTCAGTAGTACAGTCCTGGAGCTGCTATTAAAGCTGATGGCACTAATATGGAAAATATAGTGGAAGTGTAGGTTGTAATGGTTCTAATCATCACCTTTTTTCTGTATGTGTTGTTAGATATGTACTGATACTCCCACACACTCTGTATTGCAGTGACTAATCGTAAAAATAAGAGACTATAGGACTGTTCAGGAGATGCAAACTCTAAATATCAGAGGCATAACAAATTCTATTTCTCTGGCACTCTCGCTGATCAGATTTGTTTTGTATGGGTGTGATTCTGCTTTTGTTTGTTTCCTGCTCGGATTGCAGTTCCCTAGCATGTATCTGCACTCATTATTTCTGTTTGCTCTGTCCAGGGGAAGGTGTTGGCACCCTGGCTTCTTAGCAAGACTATCTATTTGAATGAAATCCTAGTTCAGTGATAAGGAGAAATAAATCTCTGCAAAGAACCTTGAATATTTTGGCAGTAAAGCTACACAAAGAAGTGTCCTTTTGGCACACAGTCACCATCCTCAGAAGGAGTTCAGACAGTCAGATGACATGGCACCACAAAATATTTTGATAATCATGCTTTGGAAATTGCTGAAAACTGTCTGAAGCCCAGATTGTGTTTGGGAAGACCTGTTGTAACATCAATACTCACCCATTTTTCTGAGGATGTTTTACGTTTGGAGGTTTTTTGGGGAGCAAGTTTTAATTTCAGCATGAGGATGTAATTTGTTGTCAGAGGGATTTAATGCCAGGAGAGCAGAAGTGCCACTTTTTACCATCCTGGTGTGTTTTCCAAACAGCCAGGAGCAGGAGTTCAGTTTTGTCCCATTGTCTCAGGATTCAGAGGCTCCTGGATTGCAGTGATGGAGCAACCAAGGGGCACTCACAGCCCTGATGGAGCCTAAGGCAGGATAGTCTGGAATTCCTTACCTTTCACAGGCTTTTGACTGGTTTTTCTTTTTCTCATTTAAAAAAAATGAAAAAAACCCCAAGAGTTAAAGTAATACTTTAGTCAGTTATTCAAAGAAACTTCAACTCTCATCTTCATTCTACTTTTATTGTAAGTATATAATGAATCCAGCTCCCAAGCTGGTGCTAAGTTATTAAAGGAGTATTCCTTATTTTGTCAGAGCCCAGGGATAATGTGTTAGAATCTCCCTAAAAAAGATTAGCATATGCACAAATAATTGATGCGGACAATACTATCTGGGAAATTCCTATCTGTCTATTACTAGAGTATAAAGATTCTGAGTTTATGTTACATTATAATTGAAATTAAATCAACTGGGACATGAATGATATCCCTTGAAGAGATCCACACCTGAGGAGGATGCATATTTGGCTGTAGGTTGTAGGGAATACTCATTGGCAGGACATTCTGTAATTTTTGGAGTTTTACCCTTTCATCTTTATGCATGTGTTCCACAGGGCTTTCTTTCATGGAGAAATCCCTATGCTTTCCATTAAACAACTTACCCAAGATTAAGAGTGAAAAACTCTGTTTTAGAAAGATTTTGGGTTTTGCCATGAACTTTTGTTTTTAGCCAGTTACTCTGCTAACCAGACTCCAAGATTTTTTTTTTTGAAGCTTAAAAGTGGAGCCCACAGTTACATAACAATTAAAAACTTAATAAAAGCCCCTACTGGATATCATTTAAATATGAAAAATATTTCAGATACAAATTAAAACTGTTCTAACAGTTGCTAGTTGCTATTAATCAATACTAAACAAACACAGTGGGTAGATTGGTTAGTGTATTGGATGTGAGTTGCTGGAAAATTATTTTTATTGGCCCCTTTTTTTCTCTATAAGATCAATTTAAAAATAAGAGGGAAGTTTCTGGGGTGAAATGACTTTCAACAGTTTTAAGCAGAACTATTGTGATAAAGCTTTGTTTTAGCCATTCACAAATATATTTTCTTAGTCTCATCTCTGATCAAGTCATTGAAATTTAATTTAATCTTTCTGTCTTCAGTAAGTGCAGCTGAAAAAGAACAAAATCCAATAGAGTGATATAGTTCTGGGAATACAGGAGGTGGCTCTGTTTCGTTTTAAGGAAGTGAATCATCATCCAAGCCGTTCGTCTTCACATTGTGTAAATTTAAAATACATGGCTTAGCAATAAAAGATGTTACTGCACTTTGAAGAGCTTGGATTGCTCAGTTGTGTTCTTTTTGACCCCAGGGTTGCTCTCCTTTGCAGCTGCTCTGTTCTGCTCTTCAGCCTCCTGTTGCAGCCCTGGCTGGGCAGGTTCCTGCTGTTCAGTATCGCACCTCTGGGCAGGGAGCCCTTCCCCAACCCCTGCATTACCTCCTGCAAGTTCCCAAGTTGGTTTCCAGTCCTATTAAATGGAAGAGATTGGCCGGTCTTTGTTACAGTAAATAAACCGGGGGTGGTATTTTTAATCCTATTCTTTGCCTGTACTTCGTGCGTGGTTCCCGCATTTCTGTGGAATACTGACTGCATCACCTCGGACACGGGAACGAGAGCACCGGGACACGGGGCAGGAGCAGCCACGCTCTGCCTGCTTGGCTGCTCATCTGCTTCGGTGGCACCAGGGCAGTGCGACGGCACTGGGAATAAGAAGTTAGGGAAATGAGCAGCCTGACAGTGCCGGGATGCTGGGGAGTCTCAGTGGACATCTCAGGGAGCAGGGCAGGAAGCTCCCTCTGGCCTGTGGGACCGGGTGGGAAGCAGCTCAGGTGATTGTGGGGAGGCAGTCAGTGGGATGCAGAGGAGGGAAGAGCGGCACTGATCCCTGAAGGCAAGGAGGGAAGATTTCGTCTGATGGGGCAGAGCTGAGGTCGGGAGTGAGGCAGCAGTGTTTAAGTGAGGAGGGGAAACAGGTCTTTTATTTTCTTTCTTTTTTTTTTTTTTTTTTGATAACTGTGCTCTGGGTTGGAAGGGACTCACAGGCATCGAGCTCAACTCTTCAGGGAATGGCCCGTACAGGTATTAAACCAGCAACCTAGGGTTCTTAGAATCTGACCAGCTGCACTCATCTCAGTGCTTCTGACCTCGCTGATTAACGTTATCCATCATTCATTTGTAAATATGCCATGAAGATGAACACAAAGTTAATATTACAGGAAAAATAGTAAATTACACAACTGTGTTTGAACACAGAATTAAGCAGAAGTTAAATCATTTGCAGTGGAGTGTTCATATCAACCAGAGACAGTAGCAGAAATTTCTGGAGTGGCTTTATGGCACAAAATCAGCCAAAAAACAAAACCCAGCAGCAGCAAAAACATTGCAGAGAATGAAAAATCTTCATTTTTGGAATATTACTGGAAAATCAGTACAAAGTTAAAAATACCCCCCTCCCCTTAAAAAAAAAAAAATAGATGGCAAAGGATATACTCCATGAAAATCAAGCTACTTTTATGTCCTGCCCTGAACCACTACTTTATTGCTTTTATCTATGTGTGGAAAAGACTTAAAATAATACTGAAGTTGCTGTGTTTGTCTTACTTGTAACATATCTTAAAATCGCTCAGAGCATCTGCTCTTAGTCTCTCATTGTGTTACAAAATTGTTCTGTATTATTCTACCTGGTAGTCTGCTGCTTTTATAGTTCTACATCCTTTTAGCTAAACCTTGAGAATGTAAAGAAAATGGTAGAACAAGCCAAAACAGCCCAGCATGTTTTCAGTCAGAAATCCAAGGCTGTCAGTGAGAGGCAGAAGCAGGGTGCTGTTCAGTCAGCTATAAAACACAAGGAGACAGAACCAACGAACTCTATGAATGTATAAAAGGAAAATTAAAAACTCAGACCCACTAAGAGTAGATGAATGTTACTGGAAATGAATTATTAGGGCCATGTGCTCATTGGCAAGCTCCAAGTCTGTATGGATTGGGAGTTATTCCCCATTTCACACGTGATGGATACTCGAGGCTGTTGCATAGCAGCCTGTCCTAATGTTTATGTATTAGTGCCTTCCCAGCTACAAACAGCACATTTTAGGACTGCACATGCATTGGCAGGGACATCTATTTCTGGAGAGAAACAGAACTACTGCATTAGCAATTCCCTTGAAATTCTGCTTATTTTTCCTTTCAGACTGGTATTGTTTGGTATTTGCATAATATGATCAAGATGCTTGTCTCAATCTCTACATATGCCACAATTCTCAAAGTTTAATGGGGTTTTCTAAGGAACTGTGGCTTCAAGCTGCTGTGGTTCTTTGCAGCATCACTGAGCATCATTGTTTTCATGTTGCTCTTTGACTCATGACACGGAACAGCTGTGATGACTCAATTATTCTGTGAAAACAATGTTTTTCGAGACTTTCTCAATAACAGGCTTGTGGTACAACATAAATATTGATGATTTCTAACACTTGATTAAAATAGGTGGTTAGTTTTTCTTTAATTATACTCAAGATGACATATTTATCACTTTTCCTCCAGAAAGATATTTGTACTTATTTCTGAACAAAAAAACCCCAACCTAAACAGAGAGAACTCATTGGCCCACAGAAATTCTTGGTCACTCTCTTTATGTGTGTTATATTTACAATTAGTGCTTTTAACATGCGATGAATTTTGAAACTTCTGGCTTATCTTAAGTTTCAAAAGGGAATTCAGAGTTAAATCTAATCTATGATTGCTGCAAACACCACAAAAATGTTGGATTGTTTGGATAAATTTCTTTGCCCCATACAGAAAGCTGTCTATTACTCAAACATGAACCATCATTCGTGTGAGGTCAGAGGTTGTGAGGATGGTGCAGAGCCCCCTTACCTCACCCTGCTTGTGAGGGAAGCAAAATGAGCACGTCCATGTGGTTTTGTGTTTACACTCAGGCTCTGTGTTGGTAAAGTGCTCTATTAATGAGGGTAAATGCTACTTAAGTGGTTACATTAAATAAATCTTCTCCTGAGTCCTCCCAGAAGTGCATCTGCATGAGGATTGCCTACCCTGCAGCCACTGAAACACTTCTACTAGATTAAATCACAACGCAGCTTCATTCCATGTTATTTCTGTTGTTTTCCCAGTGTGTTTTCCTCATCCTTGAGCTGCTGCTCTCTTTGAAGTTACTACGGCAACCTGTCACCATCTGCTATTATCAAGTGTGCTGAGCTTTAGTTGCTAGGTGTTGAAGTTTGTCATCTTACTCGTACGATCCTGATGTTCCTCAGCCGCTTCTTTCGCTGTACATATTGCATCCAGATCTAGTCTGCACTTTTGCAGCAGTGCAAGAGGCTCCACATCTTCCTGCTCGACTTTAGGAAGCCCTGTTTGTTTTACAGAATAAGTCTGCGGTTCCTTTTGATGTATTTTGTATATACTCAACCAAAACAACATTTCTTTTACCCACTACTTTGCAGTGTTTATACTAAAGTCAGCACTTTCATTCATTTAAATACTGTATTAATTAAGAGGGGGAGTGGTGTTAAGTGGATAGAGGGTTTTAACATTTCCTGAGACATTTTCTCCTCTCACTTTCCTTTGACTACCTATTGATTTCTATTCCTGCTCCTGACAGCAGTGCAGCTCTCATACTATCAATTTCCTTATTTCTTCACATATTTTTTGAAAACCTGTCAGAAAATTAGATAATTTTAAAGAATAGAATTCGATGCTGTTTCTGTTCTGGGTTCTTTTGCGTTCATAAGGAAATTAACATATTGAAGTTGGGAAATATTTTATTAGATCTCTTTATAGCCATGTAGAGTTGTTTCTGGGTTTTTTTTCTATTCATATTGTCTCAGCAGACAAGAGTTTACTTTGCTATATTTATTTTTCATACATTTGACCTAATTCTAATCAATGTTTTCTGCTGTAATTCCCAGGCTAAATCCTAACAAGCCTAAGCACAGCTAAAATGACTTGCTAGGATTCTACCTGAACTTCGCCTTGTCTGCCACAACTTCTTTTGTACTATTCAATCCCTATGTACAATGCTTGACAATGAAACAAGTGTTTTAATAGACAGTTGTGCGATTCTGAATCTCTTCTGCCCACCCTGTGAACACGCAGGCATAAGAGCTGGTTCTTGTGCAGAACCTACTGTTTTCGCAGGCAGTTCGTGCTCTTTGCACGTTCCAGTAAAAAGCACTGAAACCCCAGAGGAGAATTGCAGTGAGAACAGAGATATTTGCAGGTTTGGTCTCAGCTGTGTGGAGCCCTGTGTGAGAGTGCCAGTGCTGGGGGTGCAGGGGCACTCCAGAGAGCCGAGGCTGTCTCTCAGCACTGAATGTTCTTTGCTGCCATTTGGGGGTTAGGAGGGAGGGGCAAGCTTTAAACCGATACAGATTCTAACAGACAATTTCTGATAGTTAAGATTGCTGGCAAGAAAATGATTAAAGATCAAACAGTGTTTGTGTTTTCCTGCTTTACGGTTACATGGAAAGGATGGAAGAAGTTTTTTTGTAGCAAACCATCTTTACTGTCACCTTTTTAATTATCATTTAGTCCAACTGATGTGAATTTGACAGGTTTGGTGCGAGGTCCTGGCCAGCAAGATGTGATCTTTGCTTATGGCTCTTTTCAAGGCGTATCATCTGTTAATTTTAAAATCACCATACCCAGTCACGCAGACATTTGTGCTGTACCACAATCACAGACATAGCTAGACACATTTTTTTGAAGTTGGTTTTAACAAAAGCAATACCCTTCTTAAAGTCTTTATGCCCTTAAGCATCATAATGCATCTATTCAATGCTCATGAAGAAATGATGCTTATTTCAAGCAGTGATTATTTGAGTCTAGAAAGGTATTCAGTGGTGAATGCTTAACTACTAAAAATATGAGCTGCTTTTTGTGTCAATTTTCTAACTTCTGCCTGTAATCTTTTTTCAAAATTAAGACGCGAGAAGAAAACCCACACACAATTTCCGTACTGAATCCTTTGCAATTCATTATTCCTTTCAGCTGTGCATTTAACACCACAGCAAAGATTCGTCTGCTCCAGAATTGTAAAAGTGAAGTACTACTGCAGGAAATCCAGCATTTCTTTTACAAGAGCATCAGCACCCGAGAACACACGGTTTCTTACCTGAAAGCTCTTGGTTTACCTGCAGCAAACGAGTCTTCTCAGCCTTAAAAAGTAGGCAAGGCTCCCACTAGCACTAAGGTTACTCCCAAACAAGGTACGATAGGTCCTTTAGGTTGTAATTTCACTCTTTGAATGCAAGAAGTGCGCTGGGTCTGCTCACGTAGGAATAAATAAATAAAGCCCCGGCAGCACGAAGCGAAGAGCAGCTGGTGAAGCCCAAGACCTCTAGCGGTCACAGGCAGCAGCCGAGGCAGAGACCGTCCCCCGCTCCGGAACGGGGACAAAATGGTTGGGTGGCACCCTGATGTCACAGCGGGACAGGGCGAGCCCGAGGTCTGGCCGGTCCCCGAGCCCGCACAGTGAAAAGATTCAAGGAAATCTCGATTTTTTTTTTTTTTTTTTTTTTTTTTTTTTTNTTTTTTTTTTTTTTTGCATGCTCATCAGTTTTGTTGTTAAAATAAAATCAAAGCATTGAAAGCAGGCTCGCTTTTAAAGCAAGAATTAAAACATCAGCCAATTAAAAGGAATAGATAAGGAGGAATCTTCACAGTCTTAAAGGAAAACTGCAAATCATTAAACTCACTGTTATTGCTTGGGAAAGAAATGTCTTTGTGGCTTTCAGTAACTTACAGTGAAAACTCTGGACTGGAAATAATGTTGTATCTTTCAGCATTTTGACCTTAGGAATTGAGAAGTATTTAATACTTCCTTTTGAGGAAGTTTGAAAGAAGTTTTGAGATATGAAGGTCATAGTGTCTATAGAAGTTCGATAGCTCTCTAATAGCTGCTCAAACTCCTGAAGAATGTAAAAAATAGCATTTCTTGTGCTATTTCTTCCTGTGAATAATAGAATTATTAGAAAATTTTGATTCTAGCATATTTTCTTCCTATGAATTCCTAATGGAAGAATTCTAGGGATCATCATGTGCCTCTTAGGAGTCTTAAGGTGATATTGAGTTGTACTTTATATATGAAGTTTTCTTGTTACAATATGTATGTCCATGTGGTGTCTCACTGATGACGCAGCTTTCTCACAAGAGCCTGTTCCTTGCCAAGGCAGCTTTTGAATAATCCTTTTGGAGTTCTTAGCTTGTTTCTTTCATCTGGGCTTGCAAAAGCTTGCGTATTATTTATTTTTACATACATAAAGGGATTTTTCAGACATTCCGCACACTTCGACTTTAAAAAGAGTACAATCCAATCTCTTAAGTAATCCACGTGTTCATTCTGTCTGGTTTGCTTTCAGAGTCATTTTGTGGCGTGCATGACAGCGATCCTAAACCAGATGAACGACCAGCATTATTCAGTGTACATTGAAACTTTCCAGACAAGTTCAGAACTAGTGGTGAGTACTAAGTGACCACGGAGTTGATAGTTATAAGTATCTGATTTCCTGTGAAAAATCAGTAGATTTTTTGGGAATTTCTTGTCTGATTCTTCCTAGAATGAATTCTGTTGCTGTACATTTTTTGCCTCTGTATTATTGCATTGCCCTCCTCTTCTAGTGGTGGCACTGGACAACACAGTAATCAGAAATTTGGAAAGGCAAAAATGTCTCTGTCGATCCTGGCACCGAGGTGGGGATGTAATGATCCAGAACAAGTAATGGGATCTTTGTGCTGTGCTCTTTTGAGGACAGGGATAAGGAAAAAGTATAAACCCACAACAAAACAACAGCAAAACTTATCCTCAACTAGATGGACCTTCCCCCCCAGCCCACTTCACACGTGGTGGTCCATTTCATTTTCACCATTCAGTCTACTCCTGGTGCAGATAACGTTGTAAGCTAAATGCAATAAAAGCCCTATTCTTGTAGTGCATCCTTTCATTGCAGTTGTTTCTGACATAATTTAATGGTAGTTCAGGTACACTGTAGCTTGTGCCAGTTGTCACTATGTTCTAGAAGGTTTCCACAGTCCCATGTGTGTACATTGGCACTCCTGGTGTAGCTCTCAGGAAAGTCAGGGGAGTGGCACAGGTTTGGACTATATTTACAGTTAATCCATGGAGGAAATATCTGCACTTGTCAAGAACTGATCACTTTCCTTTCTTTCTTAAAATCAGTGGTGCCACAACTGAAATTTGAAATATGGAGTAAAAAGCGAAACAATACCATATTTTTCAAACTTATTCGTTCTTTATGCATAGTGAGACTAATTCATAAAAAATAGCAAACTTTCCTCCAAAGTACTGCAACTTTTTCTTTCCATTCATTTATGCCTTCTATTTTCCTAAGAGGTCTGCATAAGGAATTCAATGTAGTGGCTTTTAGCTTCCATTTGGAATCTGAGACTGCTGTTCTACAGGACTTTGGCTCCAATCTCAGGTTTACTGATATCACCAGGAATTCTTCTCTTGACTTCACTGGGAGCAAAGTGGAACCCCCCAATCCTGGCTCGTTCATCATGCAGAAACTTCCAAGCGTGTTACACAGCCCCAGCCTGACTGCATTTTGTTGTTGCAGGACTTCTTGATGGAAACTTTCATAATGTTCAAAGATCTCATTGGGAAGAACGTTTACCCCTCGGACTGGATGGCCATGAGCATGGTGCAGAACAGGTAAAAGGGGAGCAGGGCCAGTGCTCCTGCTCTGTGTCCTTGTGGAGAGTGGCTCGTTTCATACCTTACACAGCATTTGTCAGCGCAGTTTAGGATTACTTCACCACTCCAGCCTGGGGAATGCCAAGAAGGTCATCTGAAACAATCCTTTAAATAGCTTGTTGCCTGTGCTTTAAGTCCACTTAAGTAGAAAGGGAAAATTATTTACTTTTTTTATTTATTTGGATGTTACCTTTACAGTTGAACTTATTCTGGCTTCTTGTTTTCAAAGAAACACTCTGAGTTTAGATGCTGGGTTGTATTATGAGGTGAATACAATTTTTAAGCAAGATTTCTGTTGACAGTCACCTGTACTATCTTTATTTTAGTTTTGCAGAGATAGTGGTAACACTGAGTTTTCTGGAAGTTGCAGAGGGACGGGTCCAAGAGTTGAGTGTCAAAATGCATAGGTTTGAATGAACTTAGCCCACAGATGCTGTTCATTTGAAATGTCACAGTTACAGAATTCTTCCACTTTTATAATATATAAAAAGAGAGGACAGGGGATACTCAACAAACTTGATCATCTCCTGAGAATGCTCAGTCTTGAGGAAAAGATTTGCCAGTAAAATTTATGGTTTTGTGATATCAGGTTTTTATATTGGATACATTTTAATCTAGGATTTGAATGGAATTATGTTAAATGAAAAAGTTGCTTGGGAGTTTTTTGCATGCAGTGATAGAAAAGTGAAGATTATACTCTAGTGGGTAGTACTGGTTCTAGCCAGGTGTCCAAACCTCACTTTGTCACTCCTGGATGTTAATGACCATGCAAAGGGATCCCTGACCCCTCTTCTGAGCTGGGCAGGTACAGATGTGTTGGTGGATGTGTAAATTCAGGTAATATTTCGTACATTACAGTAGCTCCATCCCTCTTGTTTTTCTGTCTGAGCCAGTCTTTGGCCTATTAGGTAAAACCTAACTCCTTGCACATTCTGATGTTGCTGCTGCTGTGATTGCCGTAAGTTTTAAAGTAGTAAGGATTACTCTAAAAAAAATCAGTTTAGCACTAAACTACCCACAATCATCTGGCACATGTCAGCACATCAAACCTTTCATATGTAAAACTGTTTCTCTTATCTAGAAAATGCTGTTGACACCTGCATTATCTACAAGTATAGGATTATTTTATTCTGTGGGGGTGAGAAATGTCTGTCCTTGGTCAAAGAATGTCCTTGGGGCTTGAGGCTTCACCTGGTGGTGTCTGTATTGCCTCAGGTCCTGAATAAAAATTGCTTTGGGGGACTGTATGTGGGTTCATGTGCCTGCTCATGACTCTGGACTCTGTGGACAAGTTGTTCCAGGCAGGTTTTGTTACTCTAAGCTTTATCCTGTGTAAAGAAATAAGTCAGCATTAAAAAAAAATCTTGTTTAGAAGCTTTTTAAGAGTTCTCCTGTAAACACATTGCTTACCTAAAATGCCTTGGTGCTGGTTATAGTCCTTGATTATGTTACTGTTCTCTGGAATGCATAAGGAAATGAGTTATTGATCTTACTTTACATCTTAATTTTATTTTATATCAACAACTGGGAGGGAAGATTTTTATCAGTCTTTATAGAAATTTGGTTTTGTTTTTATCTTTGTTCGAGTTTTGGGGTGGTTTTTGAGGGAATGGATGTTCTACAAAATAAATCGCAGACTAGTTTAGTTTTCTAGATTTGTCTTGTTAACACTCTTTACCACAAACCAGAGGAGTAGCAGAGAAAAAGTCACAGGGGATCAGGCTTAGGTCTCTTATAATAACACCAAGAGAAGAAAAGGAAATTCAAACAAAACCCCAACAAATCAAACACAAAAAATACCAGCACAGTGCAGGTTTTGCATTAATTTCCCTGTCGTGAACAGGAGGCTCCATGCAGGCTTTTTACTCCCTGAGGAGGTGTTTTACCTGGAGCCTCCCCTTTCTGCTTTTGCAAAGAGCCTGGTGAGGGCGGTGGGGCACATCTGTGGTGTCACCTGGCCAGTGGCAGGGTGTACCTGGTGGCACTCGTGCCCTCGGGGTGTGCAGCACAGCCTGGCAGGCTCCTCGGCATGGTCCTGTGGGGTTTGTAGCTTGCAAGGAGAGTGGGGATTGGAGGAGTTTTGCTGTAGGAGGGACTGCAGCACAGAGATGTGAAATTAGGAAAGAGAGCAGAGGAGAGGGAAGGGCATCACCAGTACTGCAGGGCTGGTGCTGTTTGCTGAGCAGGACAGTCCAGTTCCTGTGACATGGAAACACAGACAGGCAGTGCCTGAATGATATCAGGGATGTTTCAGCTAAAAGTTTCATGGCTGGCATAGATGAGGGCGCACCATGAGAGAATGGCTTCTCACAGAGTCCAGAGGAAGGGAGAATGGGCACATTCATGTCCAGGAGAAACTCTGGTGGATGAGTTGAAAGAATTGGAGTAGAAACTTAACTGGCTAAACTTACTTTACCTGTATCAGGATGGAATGATTTGACTCAAATTACTTTAGATCACTTTTATAAACAATGTGCTCTTTGCTTCCAAAGCTTGCTCAGACTCCAGCACTTCCGAAGGAGGCACAGGCTGTAGGTACAGGTCCCACTGGACAGGCAGCATTCAATGAGCAACGGAGAATGAAATGGGGGAATGAAATCATGAAATTCCTCTTCTTTCTCTTGTTTCCCTCCCTTCCATTTACAGCAAGATGGAAAGAACAAGTTTTTATGGCATGCTAGGCTGGGCAGAATGCTTTGGGAAACAGTAACATCATCATTGAGGTCGTGAGGATATAATATCTGAGTTATTTTTGTGATCCTCTGTGGTGGATTTAATTAACTTTTGTTCTAATTAAAGTTGCTTACTGCGTTCTTCTTATTAGTTACTACTACTTGTATGTGCACTTTATTCCACTCATGACACTTAGATATTGGCTATTAACTTATTAAAAGCAGTAACTCCTAAGTACATGGCATTTGTGGGGAAATGCTTGGCTGGTTTAGGTAATACCATATAGTCTGTTTATCTTTCAGCTGTTCATAATTTTAATTTAGAGGGATATAATTTCTCCCAGGAAATTCACGTACTTTATTGTCAACATGAAGTGCACGGGGGAGTCAGATTTGCTGAGTAAAAGAAACAGTTAGCAGGTTAGCTACAGGGAAAGTGTTCCCATCCCTTCCCTTGTCCTCTGGGCTTTGAAATGCTAATTCCTCACAGGGAGTCTGAAAGTATTTAATCTTATCATAATTAGTACCTGGGATCAGTTTGGTTGGTGTCCAGTCTGAAGTGGCTTAGTGAGCACTTTTATTGTTTGCATGTCCATTTAGGTTGGCTTTTGAACCTTGCCCACACTATTTTGAGATATTTAAAAATAAATGAAAATAGGGTTTCACCAGCACATTTCAAGGTCAGATGCTACTTGTTGAAAAACTCTCACCAGATAACACTGTAGGGTATTTTCTAACACCACTAGGTTGCCTTTTTCTAAAATATGCTTTCATTACCTGTGCGTCTCAGTGTTTTCAGACATCTGTCAGAGTCAAGTCTTCCCCAGTGCTTTTTAAGTCTAACTTGAAAGATTTAGCGCTGCAGGTATTTGGCAAAAGAGCTGGAATTGTTGTCAATTTTCTTGCATGATACATACTAAAAATAGCTGCTTACTTGCTGATGAGCTGCTTTGTGACACCTTCCAGAGGTGGTTCTCATGGGGCTCACACTTGGAGCAGTGTTATTAATTCAGACAGAGCTCACTGTGCCTTCAAATCAGTGTCACCTGCAGTCCCAGGCACCCCAGCACTTCTCAGCCTGCCAGGGCTCTGGGTTCTCTCAGTGTCCTGGTCCTGGCCGGGCAGCAAAGGCAGGCAGGAAAAATTCCCCTTTGGTGCCCAGCAAGGGACTGCTGGGACTTCTGTTCAAGAGAAGACAGTAGGGATTCCAGGCCTGGCCTTTTTTGGTGGTTTTTTTGTTGTTTTTTTTTCATAGATCATCAGAGAATGGCTCTGTGGCTTCTGAAAAACTTGGTTTCCACATCTGTATGCATGTTCCTGAACACAGCCTTGGAATAAGTGTCCAAGGCCAGGTTGGACAGGGCTTGGAGCACTCTGGGATAGTGGGAGATGTCCCTGCCCATGGCAGGGAGGGGAGTGAAATGAGCATTAAGGTCCCTTCCAACTAAACCATTCTGTGGTTCAATGAGCTCAAGTTAGAAGGGAGAAAAACCTCAAATTAATTGAAACATTAGAGCAGTTTCTCAGTCTTCCACTTATCTTCTGGTGGAGCTTGTCATATTTAAAAAACAAACCAACAAACAAAAACCCAAACCAACCCCCAAATGAATAGTTTAGGTTAGTTTTACCCTGAAAGCTGATTCAATTATGTAACTAAGGTTGGATGACGGTGTTGTGGTTTATTTTGTACAAATAAGGCAGAATTTAGAGGGCTGATCTGCTGCATACAAGTAACTCTTTTCTTTGATCTTGTTTTCTGCTGCAACTTTTGACTGATTTAAACATCTTCTTACAGAAATGCAGTTGTTTTTATAAAGGCTTGAATTTTCAGTGGAGCAGAATATATGTACGCTTATGGCATATTGCAGAACTTTGTAATTTTAATGTAGGAAAAAATACTTTAAGCAACAAGTATAAATGTCTAATGAAAATATTCTTTAATGCACAACTGCAAAAAAAGGGTAAATAAACTCTTATAACGAGTGCAAACAAATACTACTGTTTAGTCATTGATTTAATTGTGTACAGTGATAGAATGTATCCTTGGAAAGTTTGGCTTTGTTATAAGACTAAAAATGTCCTTGTTGAAATTCAGTTTCCCTATTAATACAAGGTCCATTTCAGACGGAAATTTATTTCTTTGATTTCTGTCTTGGGGTATTTGGTGCACAGTGCCTCAGCATTCTCATATTTGTATCTCCCTTCCATTAAATCCAGACTCCTCTCTTTCCTTCTTGTCTTTCTCAGTCTCCACAAAATCAGAGTTTGCAGTCAGGCAGAACCATCATTGAGTTAGTCCTGGGGCAGGTGGGTGAGGCAGGTGAGAGCAGAGGCAGTGCTGCTGTCCCTGTGGGCTCTGCTTTGCTCTCCCAAGGAGAATTCCACTGCCAGCTGTGGCTGATCCATTGGTGCCCTGCTGCCGCTCCCAGCCTGGCACGAAGGATCCCTCCCACCTGCAGCTGCCTGGCTCTGCCTGTGCCAGCGTCACCCTGCCTTGCCACCACCTGCATCCCCCTGGCACAAAGATGCCCATTCTGCACCAGCCCTGCGTGTGATCCGTGCCGTGGAATGATCTGCTTGGCACCGATCTAAACCCTCCAGCCTGTGGAGGCTGCAGCAGATAATCTGCTCAGCAAGGGAGGCTGAGCCCGTCGTGCTCCTGGTGCAGAGTGGATGCCTGGTAGGTTTGAACCGCAGTCATTTGTTTGGTCTTTTATCCAAAATGCAACGAGGAAACGTGCAGGGAGATATCCCATTCCCACTCCCACGGCAGTGGCTCATCTTTCCTGATGGAATGCTCCCACTCCCAGACTGAGAGCTCTCTGAACTAAAGGAAAAGTCCTCAGTGGAGAGAGAAACAACAACAACAACAATAACAACAAATTCTTGGTAATTACATGTTCTCAGGAAGTCAGTGAGATAAACTGTTTACTTTCCTAGATACAACTTCCACTTGCAGATAGAAGCCCCTAAGGTTCTTTGCTATGTGGCTTCTTATGAAGTACTTTTGTATGTTTTCAAGTATTTTAATTTTAATAAAACATCTGGGGATTAAGACAACAAGGAGTATTTTCCCCTCTGTAGAATATATGTGCAAATGAGTAAAAAACATTGAAGAGATTACCCACACAAACTGTCACTACAGAAAAGACCAAAAATTCAATATTCATAATTTTCATCAGTTGTAAGTGCAATTGAGCAATCTTTCTGTGCTCCCCTTTCCGAGTAACTTTGACCAGAACTTCATATAATTAGAGATTTTCAGAAAAGAAAATATATGCAATTTCCTTGTACTTAACATTATTTTCAACAGTTAATTTTCGTATTTTTTTTTACTAGAAGCATCACAAACTAACCCTGCTGGTGTATTATGTACTTGCTGCATAATCATCTCTTTTAAAATTCATAGTCTGCTGGTTCAATGCAATGAAAATCAGTGGAAGAATGGAGAAGTAATTTCACAATATCAATTCAAACTTCCTTCAAAAGTGAAGGCTGTGGGAGTTTATCAGTGTGTGACGTTCTGACACAACCATGTCTTAACATTACATTCATCTTTAAGAACTGGATTCCAGCTTTGTGTCTGATTCTGATTCTTGATCTAGCACTAAAGACAGCGTGAGATTTTTAATTTTTTCATTAATTCAGAATATTTCTACTATGCAAAAAATTGTCTGGAATGCACAAAAAAGCAAAGGAGACAGAAGTTAGAAGAAACAATATATACTGAAAGTTGTGAAGTACTGAAACCTCTCGAGCTGATTTACGTAGAGCCCATTCTGACAGCTCTTGGTATGCTTCATTTTCAAGCTATGAAGTTCCTTAAAGCATTCAAAACATCCTGTTTCCAGGAGTTTGGCATTAAATGTGCACCTAATATGCTGACTTGAAAATGTATTTTGGTTCCTAAATGAGAGCTACACAGTGTTTAAAGCAGGTTTTGGGTAGATGCTGAAGGAAAAGCTACATAAAAAGAGCCTGTTGGCCAAGTCAAGGCTCTCACATGGAAACTTGGCTTGTCTGGCACGAAGCCACTGCACATTCCTGTCCTTCTCTGGGAGTTCATTGTGCTGCTGTCAAAGGGACTGCCACATTCTAGCATGCAGTATTCCGGATGCTTGGCATAGCTGTTAAATGTAAATATTCAAATAATGCTAATAAGGAAAAACACAATGTGTAATTGAGACAAAGCCCAATATTATAACTGAGACAAGAGCAGCCACAGCACAGCCATTTTGCAGCAGTTGCTCTCTGACCATGTTATTTAGTTACACTCTGGGCGTACACTGGAAAAGAATTAGGAACATGGCAGTTGTTTTATCATTAAAATTCAATGTGAATGGTTCAAGAAATTATTCTTCACTCTGTAGCAAAGCTGAGTTGACACAAGGGAGAAATATGATGAAATTATGCTCCTTTCTTTGTGCCACTGGCCGTATTTTTCCAGTTACCATGGAAGTGGGTTTCTTCCCAAGTGTTGCCATTATTGTGCTCTTCATAACTAGGTTTCATCTAGCCACAAGGTATTTAAATATTGTTTTCATCTTGCATTACCCTTCATTTCTAAATCAGTGATTGCCATGTTATTAGGAGACAATTTCATCTGTTGCTTTGTGAAGATTTTTTTTATTATCTTTTCACCTGTAGTACACGTGTGTTTTAGTCTCTTGTGTCACACTGATGGCTTGTCTGGTCCCTCTTCTGTGTATTTTGTACCTTCCAGCATTAGTTTATTGTTGCCAGTCACTGTTTCAGTCCTTGACAATGACCAGCATTGGGGTTTGGGTCTGACCCTCTCTGGATCTTCTCACTCTGTAACGTGCCTTCTGCATGTCCTGCACACAACAAGGAAGAGAAAAGGTGACAGGAGCCTACAGGAGAATCACTTGCCTTCACCTGCTTTTCCCTTGTGTTTGCTTTATGTTACAATACCCACCAGGTGTCTTCTGCACAACATTTTGTCAGGATGATACTAAGAAGTCAGTATAAATTATGTACAAGGATTATTCTGGCTCAGCTATTCCCCGCTCCAGATTTCATAGAATTGGCATAATGGCCAAGCTTTGTCACTCAGAACTCAGAAAAGATCTTTAAAAATAATAGTCCTCCAGGGTTTGCAAGAACTTCCCTCATATTCCTCATCTGTTCAAGTAGAGGACTCACTGAGGAAATAGGTGATTGATCAGTTCTGGGGATTACAAAAACACTGAAGTTAGTGTAACTCCTTCTGGCTTGAATTTTGGACCAAACTCTCTGAAGGAAAAGCCCTAGGGCTTGTGGAAAGAAGTTCTGAATTGTAAAAGCTGTCCATGGCTTCACTGGTTTTCAGAAGTGACTTAAAAAACCCTGTATACGCCATCATTTTAATGGTTTCTTTGAATAAGTTTTCACAACACAGGAAATACTCTCTTTTAAACTTTATTTTTTTGTGTCTGATTATCCAGTAGAATTTTGTACTTGATTCATTTTTTCCACCTGTCATTACATCAGTGCAGTCACTACTTGAGAAGACATAGCAAGCAGGAGTTTGAGTTGATGCTCATAAATACCTAAGTGAATTCATTCAGCCTTCACCTCAGTATCTGGGTTACTCATCTCAGAGTTGAAGCAGTGAAATCCCAGATTTTAGAGCTATGTGAACCTGAAAAGACATTGAAGAGCATCTCACTGCAGTTGGGCACTGCTTTAAAAGAATTCACATGAGGAGTCTGAGGAAAGCTCTATTCGTTATTTTCGAAATGTTTCTAATGCTGGATCTGATTTATGCACCTTTCCCAAAATAATGTTGTGGACCCAGAAGAGTTTTTTGTTTGGAGCAGGTGCAGAAAAAGGCCAGGTTTTGCAAAGCCACCTAGGAACAGTCACAGTGAATTTAAGGTTTTGTTTGTTTGGGTTTTTTTCAGAGGGTGTTGTTTGTTTGTTTTATTAAATCCTCTCTTTGTTTTATGTTGCAAGAAGCTGATGTAACAGCTAATTCTAACTAGCTTGCTAAAAATAAAGGAGTTGCAGATCTGAATTTTAGTTTTATTACCTATTTGCACTTCAAAAGCAAGGACAACATGCAGACCTATTTTACTGTTAAACAAAATCATCATCTTCTGAGAAATAGCCTTGAAATCCTATTTAGATTAATATGTTGTTTATGAATACAGAATTCTTTCCTTGCTCCATCTCAGTCTCTCTGTTTTATTTTGAGGGAGAATCAGCTTGAAATCAAATCTTTATCTCAGGTTGATGTGAATTTTCAGGTCTTTTCTGTCTTAAATTATTTCTCTATGTTACTTAAAGTACTGTTTGCCCCTGTTTGGAACAGACATCCAAGCGTGTGAAACTGAGTACAGTTGCACAGGTTTCTGTTCTTTGGGCTTTCTTTCTGGCCAAAATTTTTAACAAATATCTCCCACAATACAGTAAAGTAAAGCAGAAGCAGCAGGAAATTCAGAGAGAGAGAGGAAACAGGAGAAGTGGAACCAAGGCAATTTTGTTGCTAAGCCAAAACCCTACCTTTTTATACCCAGATTTAGTGCAGAGACTTCGGACTTCGAAGATCTTCCATAAATCTTCAGGCCCAAGAGTTTTATATGAGCTGTACATTACAAGCATCAATCCTTATAAACTCAGGAAATATCACAGAAGTTATTGTGGGTAAAGGAATTTTAGCAATTTTAGATCACAATTATTTAAACTGATGAAAAATTAATTGTGTAGTAAGTGACTTCAGAAAAATTATTTTTAAATTAAAATTAATGTGAAATGTGACAATATGAGTCTTTAAAGATTAGTGTTTAAAATTTGTTTTTCTCTTTTTTTTTTTTCATCAAAATCTCAAACTGTTTTACAGGTACTTCTTTATTTTCATACTTGTGGCTATTTAATCAGTGCTGCTTTTTGGTGAAGGTGGAGACTGAGGCAGGACAGTGAAATCATTGAGGCATTGGCAGGAGCCAGGAACAGCATTCAAACCTACTGCCTAAGTGACTCCCAGTGACAGGAATAGATACACCCTTCAGGCAAAATACAAATGCATGAAAATATTTGGAATTTGACAGCCTGGAAATATTGCATGCTCCCTGAAAATATGTCATTCCAGTCTGTCAGATAAAAATATTTGTGAGAGCAAAAGGGATATTTACAGAAGACAGCTTACATATAATTATGTTGTATAGAAACCTGTGAACGTTGTCAATGTTTTCCATGATTTTTACTGGACATTAAACACCTCAGTATTTCTTAGGTGTCCTTGAGGTTGTTCTACATGGATAGAAGTAAACCACAAGCTCTTCACAAAAAAATTTTATTGTTACACAGAGTAATGTGTCCATATTATGAAATAGATTTCCGCTAATATATTTCATATGTGTTTCTGTTATGATTATTTCTACTATATCTTGCCTGATATTTCTATTTAAAGAGTAAAGTACTGAAAAGTGGGGGATTTTTTAATTGCAAGAAAAATTATTAGCACAATGCCAAAGTCTGCCTAAACTGGCTATTTAGGTGATGTGTTTTGCCATGGTGTTGGGGTAGTGTGGAAATGCACAGAATCTGGGAATTAAAAAAGCCTCAGAAATGGAAGACACCCCCTCCTACTCCAGCCAAAAACTCTGAGTGAAGGGAAATGCTCTTCCCTGAGCAGCTGGAGCTCAAGTAGTTGCTTATGTGAGTTGGCAAGAAATAAACTTGGTAAATCCGAGGGTCTGGAGCAATACAGAGCTGCAGAAACCTGAAAAGGCCCTGACCTCAAAGTCCTGTTCAGAAGAATAACGATGATGACACAGAACAGCGCGTCTGTGATTCTGCCGAGCTGTGTGGGGGTTTGTGCTTCCTAAAATCACTCTTTTAGAATCCCCTTTTTTTTGCAGCATCTTAAACTGTTTGTGCCAAGCGTGAGGCAGCTTAGAGGAGATGAATGTCCCCATGTGAGTGGAGCGTTAGGGAAGGATGTGTTCATTGCCCTGTGGGCAGTGTGGGGCAGCTTTCAGCAGGAGTCACATTTAGGGGCTGGTCACATAAAGGTCATAAAGGAAGTCCAGCAGCCTGGGAAACGGCAGTGGGGCCCAGGGCAGCCCTGTGGCTGTGCACAGGGTCTTCAGCAGAGCACTCATGGCCTCAAAGGGTGGCACTGGGCCAAACTACAGTTCTTGAACTGGCGGAGATTTGATGCCGCTTGGCTTCTCACCACTCAGCTCCATGGTTCAGCTGGCAAGATCAGCTGAGCCGGTGCTGGGAGATGAGATCAGAGGGTGCCCCGGACCACGGGAAGGAAGCTCAGCTGAGCGTGTGGGGTGATGCTGGGGAGTGACACAGCACCATCAGGACTCTGTTAGCTCCCCCTGCCCCAGCTCCTGCAGTGTCCCTCTGGTCACCTTGGCACAAAGGGCCTGGCAAGGTGCGACAACATGCACAATTACTGAATTTCCTTGATCACATCAGCAACACAGCAGAATGTTACATGGATGGAGAGAAATTCTTCTTTAGGTTTTTGCAAAGAATATTTTCATCCTGGAGAATGTCACCCCCAACCAGGGACTTCACTCCAGCCAGCCACTGCTCTAATGAAGCCGGAAGCTCCTTTGGGTGATTGCTCAGTGGTTAAGTGGGTTTCCCTGTCGTAAGCCTGCCAAAAGCTGAACTTTTGCTTTATCTCCCTCATTAAGAAACTGAACTTAGCCCTTCTGATTTATCTTTTTTTTTTTTTTGTGATGAGACTAAAACTCCTTTCCCCAGCTGTTCTGTTTCTCCAGTGGCTCAGAGAGGGCTGCCAGGGGACAAGTGTAAAACCAGAGCTTGTTTGCTGTGTTCTACCAGCCTCCAGTGACCAATGGCATTTAATTGTCCTCCCTTCAGTTTAGTCTTTGATGTGTCTAATCACTCCTGAGCCCGTATAAATTTCAGGCATTCACAGCAGCCTGTAGCAAAGAGCTGCAGAGTTGAGCAAGATTAACACAGAACCTGAGTTTGCTTATTTTGGATGCACATCCTGGTTGTGATCAGGGCTCTCTGATGCTTCCCTGAGAAGCTGTGAGTACTCAGTCTCTCATCTCCGTGGTACTCTCAATTTTATAGATCCTGTCACCTCCCTCCTCAGTCACACAGTGTCCCCTGACCGAGGATCATTTCTGTGTCCCATTTGTTTACTTGGTTTTTTCTTTCTTGTTTCTTTTTCCATTTGTTTGTCCTTTTGAGGTGGGACACCAAAACACCGCAGAGAATCCAGCATTCCTTTGACAGTAACATATGGATATCCTGCATCTTCTGAACCTTTTGCTGATAATCCTATTTATTGAATTACTGCTTTCTCTGTTGTTACTACTCACTGAGATGGTGGGGATTTCTGGACCTGGCTCTTAGAAGTCTTAGATCTTTTTCCTGACTGGGAATGTCTAGTTGACAGCCAATCACTGTATTTGAACAATTAGGATTGGTTTTCCCTTGTGCTCACCTTTCTGTTTGCCCCTACTGTGTTTTCCATAGAAATATTTTCACTTAATAGCTTTAACAAATTTACCTATCAAGCAGAGGCAAATAATCACTTTCAGTCAATTTCCAGTTTTGAAAACAACTGAATTATTTAAATAAACTTCATAAATATTTAAAGATAAAACTGATTTTTGTTTTAAAAATGTCCCGTGCTGCAAAGTCAGACAAAGAAATTAGCTTTAGAGTCATGACTTAATCATGCTGCATTAATCAAGAGCTTAAATAGGTGCTGCTTTTCAGGCTAGAAGGGTAATGTTCAAGCTCTTACTCTTGGAAAATGTAACTGTATAGTATTTTGAATGTATATTTTCACTGTTTGGAATGTTTTTATAATCCACCTGGGGAGGAAGGTGGGCAGAGGTGTTGTCCTGCCCTCCACACCTGTAAGAAAGCTGAAAAACTACATTTAATGTCTTTGAAGTGGCAGCTCCTAAGTAATGATGTGAGCACAGGAGCAGTTTCAGCTGTCAAACCCCGAAAGGAGGCAATGGCACCCCTGTGAGTGATCTGGCTTTGGCAGAAGGTGACATTGGGTTTGAAAGAATTGCTCTGTTTTCTCAGGAATGCAGTCCAGGTGCAGCGGAGGAAACAAAATTCTACTGTCTGACTTTTCCAACAGAGAACGAGAAACTTTTTGACAATTGTGGGGTTTTTTTTTTTATGGGTAACACTATAAATCCTGTGTCACTTACAGATTGTCACCTGCTGTGCCCATGTGTGATACACCCAGTGTGTTCAGTGCCAAATGTGCTTCCACCAATACATGGTGGGCATGGATTGCCAGAGGTTTTTTTCATTTATCTGCATCACTGCTTTTCTTTTTTAGGGTGTTCTTAAGAGCCATCAACAAATTCGCAGAGACAATGAACCAGAAATTTTTGGAGAATATGAATTTTGAAGTCCAAGTAAGTATTTTGGGTTTTCAGCTGAGCCAAGGCAGCATGGGCAGGTCTGCCCAAACCCCTCCTGGTGCTGTGCCCCAGTATCAGACAGGCTGGGGATTGGAGTGGGGCAGGATTTGGCCTTCTTCAATATGACATCAGAATTGGGCTTTGATTATTTATCATAAGGCACCTAAACAGGGTATTTTGTTCTGTGACTCTGTTCAGGACAGGCAAGTAGAAAACTTTTTTTTTTTTTCTTAGTCAGCCAAGTGCATTCAGAAAATCAATCTCAGGTGTAACACATGGGGCCTTTACAACGGCAGTGCTACGGATGTAGGACAGAAAGAGCTTAACTTTGCTGATTCCTGGAGTATTTAGCACCTAGAATTTATTTTTGACTTGTAGTCTTCCCACCCCAGTCTATCTTCATTTATTTATTTTTATTAGTTCTTTCTGTAGCAATTTTTATTTAGGGTTAGTTGGGTTTTTTGTTTGTTCAGGATCATTCAGTGTAACTTCACTATTTGGTCATGTATTTTACTATGTTTGACTTCCTTTAGATAAAAGTGAGAATGTCTGTAGTTTTCACATTAATTAAATTGGTATTAAAATGTAAATATACTTTTGGATTCAGGATTTGTCACTAAGTGCTGCCTGATCATGGTGTGTAAAGTTATTCTGTTTCACTCTTTACATAAAGTTCAGAGCTTTATATTTTACAGTTCATCTCACAGCTTTCAATCTGTTTTAAATGATTCCACTTGTGCTAAAAACTCTTTGAGATTTAGTCTCTTGGTCCTCAAAACAAAACAAATAGCTCCAAATATTTGGTTCCAAACAGCTGCAGCGCAGGCACATAAGTGGTTACACAGGAAGAGTTTGAAAGCCAGTAGTGAAAGGACAGGTAAAACATTCACACTCAGCTACAGTGGCCTCAAGTAGGAAATGTAGAGCTTTTTCCTCCTTTATTTCACTAAAAATGTTTTACCTTCAAAAGGTGTGACTATACAAATGTATATATGTATATGTTAATTAAGATTTTTTGAATCACTGTGAAAGATGTTTCTTCCAACAAACTTAAATTTTTTTTAAATGAAATATCCTTATTGGAAATTCTCAGACCCTTGACATATTTATGATATAACCTGTCTTAGGCTCTACCAGTTCATTAGCAAGCAATTTATACCCTATCATTTCTATAGCACTTGGTCACTTGTTACTGCACGGGGTGTCAGTAATTTTTAAAAGCAGAAAACAAAGCTCTGAGGGACAGTACCATGTGCAGGATCCCAAAGCCACACAGACTACAAAGACTGGATCTGTCAAAGTTTTATTAAGGTGTACATTGCCTTTTTCAAAGGTGAAAGCAGCAGTTTGATCTGGAGCCTTTATTTCAGCTCTTTCCTGTGGCAATTCTGCCCTTCCAAAGTGTTATCAAACAACCAGGGACGCTGTAGTTCAGCACTGCACCATGTAGTTCAAGGGGATGCATTAATGCCCTTTTATTCATGACTTGTCAAATATCTGGAGGCTCCAAGTAAGCTAAACAATGTTATAGTAAATAAGTTGTGCCCTGTAAAGAATTGTAATACCCTTATAGTCTTCATGAGATACTTTAAAGTACAAATCAAGATGTTACCTTACTTTTCTTTTACGAATAAAAGTTCTACAAACCTTCTAAGAGTTCCCTAAATATACCTATTTAAAAAGCTGCTACTGGACTAAAAAAGGTCTGCATAGTGCAAAGCATATTGTCTAATATTCTTAATTATAAATCTAAATTTGATTTCCCACAATATATTTTTTTTAATATTAATATATCTTGGCTGTGAGCAAACCTGAGCAGTGGTTAACTCAATGAGAAAATCCTGTACTTTAGGAAATAGTTCACCTTTATGGAATAGTTCACAGTATAGCTACTGTGCAGCCACATTTCTATTTTTATTCCTATTCGTATAGAAAAGTTGTGAACTGGGACAAAGAAATTTGCCTTTTGTATTTTGATGTGAGAGAAAATTTGGAAGAGTGTAACTTGCAGGTTTGTTGAGAGCTGCAGCCTGATAATCACATGGGCTGCTCATTCCCATTTGCAGCCCCAGGAGCAAAGGCAGCCCCACACATCCCAACCCCCCAGAGGGGTTTGGGGCAGCTCCCTGGGCCCACTGCAGGAGGAGCTGAATGGGCTGGGGAAAGCAGAGATGCACATCAGTCAAAGTGTTATTTAGAATAAAAAGATGTCACACCTTTAAGTTCTCTGTAAGCAAGTGCATGATTTATACGCTTTACAGGATGGTGTTTTCAGATCAGATTGTTAATAGCTGAAGCAAAGTCTTAATTAAAATAAAAATTTGAAAAATTTTTTTAAAGCACAGGAAAATAGATCTTAGGATTTTCACTTGGCTGAGGGGTTGCATGGCAATAAACAGTAGACAACAAGAGCAAACAAAGCAAGTCAATTGTGAAGCAACTGAGCATCTAAGAAAGTGTGGCTTAAATCTAGAGAAATGCAATGAAGAAATTTTTTCTTATTCTGGTGGAGCTTGTTAAATGGAGAAAAAAAAAAAAACAACAAAACCAAAAGGGTTCCTGGCCTCTTTCTTGTTAGCAAAGCAAATTGCTTTTTTCATGTATTATGTGATTCAGGTAGAAGGGAAAGAGGTGTTACCATTCAGGGCCTGGGAAAGGATGTGCTGTGTCTGATCAAGAGTGGGTCCAGTCCTCAAGTTCAGAATTCAGCATTGCCTTAAAGGCATGGGTTCGATGCTGAAGCTGTTGCATAAAGAGAAAAATGGCAAACCCCTGGCCAGCACATCAGTGAGGGGCTGTTACATTTCCTGCCTCAGCACTGTCTCCTCTCAGGTTCACCCTCCCTTTTCCCTAGGGAGCCCTTCCCTCATCCCAGAGCTTTGACACCCATGTTGTCATTGCACTGGGCAGGCAGCGAGGGCCACAACTGGCCTTTGCGTTGGGAACCTTTGGTCTTAGAGGTAAAAAAATCCCCTGGTATCTGAGGTTTTGGTTTTCCTTAGTTTGGGTTTTTTTCTGGGTTTCCACACAGGAGTGGATTCAGTTGCACTCAGAGATTGTGTCCCACAGAGATTCTCCGGTGTCAGCACGCAGCAAAACTTAGCACAATAAAACCAGGTCTGCCTGGAAGGCTTCTGTTATAGAATATTTACTGTTGTGCTGATCAAACAAAGCTGTTAACTCCAGAGGAAATAATTGTACAGGAGAGAAAGGAGTGACATTTCTTTAAGTGATTGACCAAAAATAAACCACGAAGTAGGAGTGAAGGAGGGCTCCCAATATTCTTGGTGCCTACGTTACAAACAGGGACAGAACCTTGCATAATGCATGACTCTGCATTCTCCAGTACTGAACATGAACTGGAACATGAGGATTTAACGCACAGAAAGCTGGAGTTTCAGTAGGAATTATTGGCGTAGGTGAAAACCCTCAACATTTAACAGTTTCTCTTCTATTCATGTCCCTGGATTTGAAACAAGTTATTTTCTTGCATTTATGTTAGATCTAGAGAGGTTATGTTAAATATTGAAACAGGTTATCTAGAAAGGGAGGGAACATTTTCTCACTGCAGGATTCTGAAGAATGAATTCAGCAGTTCACCTGGCTGAAGCAGTTTAGCAGCCCTTGCCTTGGCCCCTGGAGCAGGAGCAGCTGAGCTGGCAGGTGTCCCTCCAGGTACAGGTTCAGAGCTTGCAAAGAAAAGTCTGAAGGCTTGCAACTGTGAAAAGTATTCTAGCTTAAGGCCCTGTATTCAGGATGACCATATGGAGAGAATATAAGGAGATATATTAATGGCATACCAGAAAAAATAGGCAAGCACGTCTGAGGTTAGACTTTCCCCTGAAGATCATGACAATCAGTTGGGGTTTTTAAATTTCATTCTTTGTTGCATTTCGTGTCAATAAAAAGTCTGAGCTGTGTGATTGCAAATTGCTTACTTTTCTCTTTTCCATCTTTCTGTTTGTTTGCTCTCAAGATTATTTAAAATAACATTCACAAGGATTCTCTTAGTCGATTGCAGAGCAGTGTCCACACCACCTCCACAAGCTGCCCCAGTCAGGACCACATCATGTGGTTTTAAGAGGATTTGTTGTGGGCTGCCTTTGATGTTTCCTTTTCTCTGGAGATGGGGAGTGCTGGTGGTTTAGGGTTCATTAGCAGCTTCTCCTGGTGAGGACAAGGGAAATTCAGCCCTTGGCATGACATACAGTCTTCAAGGACATTACAGTTTTGTGATTTTTGCTGGTTTGTATCAAGTAATAGTTCTTTAAGAATTTGCCAGTTTCAAATGTGAAGATTGGACACCATGTGCAGACCACTGCTTTGCAGCTGGGCTTTTGCAGGGCAGCAGAATAGATACACCATCATAATGTGTAAATTCTGGGTTTAGGGTGCAGGAGTTGAGATGGGCTCATCAGAAGAGGCTTAAACACATACAAAAATCTTAGAAGTTGTGGAATATATCTTTGAAAAACCAAAGACACCCTGGAGTCTGGTTTAATTGTAACAAAAACTGTGATTTTCTGTAGGTATGCAGTACATTCATGGTATCCTCAACAGCTGCCTGAGATGTCATTTGTGGTAAATAGGACAATTCCAGGACATTCCTGTTTCTGCTGGCAGCTGATATCATTGTGAGGTGTTACCTCTGTCCAGGACAGAGCATTTTCACTCGGCTGTCACTGTCACCTCTGGTCTCGAGTGTTGCTCTGCGCAGGAGGAGGTTCCGTGCAGGGAGTTCCCACTGCTGCCCTGTGCCGGTCCCCACTCCTGGTGCCGCTGAGTTCCTGGCGGTGCCTTTTGTGCGGCGTTCCCTCGGGAATTGTCGCTGGCCGGCCATGGCCAAACCAGAACCGTTTTGTGGTGCTCGGGCACAGCTGCTGGAGAGCTTCTGCTCTGGGAAATGCAGCCCTATTGATTTCTGCTCCTCCCTCCCTTTCCTCCATTAGCACTGTATTTACAGGGCATTGCAAAGGACTATAATTCTGAATCCGTGCTGTTATAGCGATTATAATTCATACATCAATCACCTATATTCCTGCCACAGAATTTTATTATAAAATAAGGAATATATAAAGTTATATATTATATAGTTATATTGGGTTATAAGGGAATAACCCAAAATGTAATGTCGGCCTGGTTTGAAAGAAAGTGCTTATTTTTCGTGTTTTCCTACCTTTCTTGCATGAGCTATGCTCCGTTAATAACTCAGCAGTAATTAAATGTGTTTCAGCATCACAAACAGAATTGTGCAGCTTATTTTTTCTGTTAAAATCTTCTTTTAGAAACCCCAAAATCTAAATCCTCGGTGCATTAAAAAGATACAGGGGAAAAAATACACACTGTGTAAAAATCAATCTATTACAGTGACAGACACTGTAGAAACCATGCAGAGGTTAATTGAGGGAATGAAACCATTGGGAAATTTAACTAGCATTAACTATACTGAAAATATTAGTGTGTTATATTTTTATATATTATATATCATATTGAGCATTTGAAAATTACCAAATTACAGTGTTTGAGGTTCATCTTTGATCCTTCCATCAGCAAGTACCTGCTTTCAGAGGTGTGTGAAGGAGGAGGCTGCAGCCTTTACTCCTGGATGATTTTTTAGGATAATTACCAAATCTCTTCTTTGTGAGATGGCTGGTAATTTCCTACTAAATTAATTCCACATTTTCCAATTTGACAGATGTCCAAAACATCTTGGAATGTTATTGTGGACTTAAGAGAAAACAAAATGTGTCTCATAAGAATAATTTTTGCATTTAAAAAATCTGTTTCTATGTGTTTTTACTTAAGAGATAGACTACTTTGTCTCATAAGGTTTTAAAGTTAGTTTTGGTGCTTAAAATCTTGTGAGTCTTTAATTTGAATATGCTATTGAAAGGGAAAGGATTCCATTTTTTCAGCCATTTTGGGGTACTCTGAGGATGGAAGGAAAAGTATTTTATAAATAAGGGGATTGGTTCTCTAGGGTGTGTCTGACAAAGGTGGCACTGAACTTGGAGATATTAAATGAAATAAAAGAGACCGTTTAGGAATAAACCTTCATTTTTCTCCCCATCTAGAACAATTTGAGAAATTTTCCATCTCACTGCTATAATTGACACATACAGGGCGTGTGTCCTGCACATCAATGAACACGGCTTCTCAAGGGGCTGAGAACTACACACTGGTCAAAATAATCTCTTAAAATACTTGATAAGAGAGGGAAACGGGCCTTTCATGGCATAACCAACATCTCTCCCGATGAGCAAGGCTCTGAATGGGCTGCAGAGTTGAGCCCCCTTGCAGGGCTCTGAAATGAGCAGCTCCGCTGGGCACAGCCTTGGCTGGGCCTCCAAGGAAGGAGTAAATTAACAGCAGGATCATCCACAAATTATAGAGAACATTTGAGAATTGTATTTATTACGGGAAATGTCTGTGGTTCTGCGTGTTGGTTTTGTGTGTTGGGATCTGTTTTCCCTGGGTATTTGCACACCAGAGTTTTCCAGGCTACAAAGGACAGAGGCCACTGAAGTTTTGATGGAATATTTTGTTTCCAAGCTGTTTAGTGTGGATTCCCAACCCAGGCTTGTGTTGCACCACACAAAATGAAGATCTCTGTCCCATGTTTTGTTCCATCCTTTGAATCACCACTGAATACATTTCCCATTGCCTTCTGCTCTCTCACTGAGCCCTACCACTGGTTTAAGCTACAGCTGCATTTTAAAGTGTTTAAAGCTGTTGCTGGCCGCCTAAAAGCTTCTGAAAAATTGTATTTCCTTCCTTAAATTTGTGTTTCCTAGGGAAGTTTCTCTTTTCCCTTTCCATTTCTAGTGTGTGAGAAGTGCTTTCCTTTGATTGTCTGGAGAACAAGTAATTTGCTTTCAGGAATGAAGGGTTGTGCACTGGAAGAATGGGGGCTTTTTGTCTAATTCAAGTACACAGCTCAGTACCACCAGCTGTTATTTGGGATGTATTTTGTCCTTCTTTCATGTGGAGAGCTCTTCACAAATTACAGTGGAATTTCATACAAATGGTTGTTGAATTAGGAGCCGAAGAGGAGGCAGGAGATGCCTTTTGAAGTGGTGCTCAAATGCAGTGTAATTACACTGGTGCCTTTAGCTCCAGATTGTTAAGATTCACCAGCATTTAATGTGTTCCCCCAGTCCTGCTTTGGTTCAAGGTTTAATGTTGTTGGCTAATGAATCTCATGTGAATCTTTTTTTAGCAATATTTATTCAGCTGCTCTGTTATTAAGAGCAAATGTGTAGTAGTGGTTATTAAAATTCATCTTTCTTGCTTTTCTGCTAATTGATAATACTAATGATGTATATCTCTGCATAATATAAAAATCTCATATTGCTTGCATCATTTGGTTTCATAAATTATTCCACATTATACATAATTTAATATTATTCCTGCTTTCCTCAAAATTATTATAATTTCCTTATCTTCAATTTACAGCTGTGGAACAACTATTTTCACTTGGCTGTGGCTTTTATTACCCAAGATTCACTACAGCTGGAAAACTTTTCCCATGCAAAATACAACAAAATCCAGAACAAGTAAGCAAAACATATACTTAAATTTTTATTTTTAATATTGTAGTAAAATGATAAAAAAGGTAATGGTAAAAATACTTTTCCTATTCCTTTCCTCCTAGGTATGGAGATATGAGATGTTTAATTGGCTTTGCTATCCGTGACATGTGGTACAAACTTGGTGAGTATCAAACTGAGCTGCCAACTGCAACTGAATCTGTCCCACGTTTGTTCCATTGAAAAATAACTGACATGAAGTGTTTTTGTAAATATTTCTGCTATTCGAACTTAAAATGTTTTCACTCCTGTGATTAAGCTTGGAGCTGACATGAGATACAGCTGGACTACTGCCAGGTTTTTATTTAAAAAAGAGCTCACAACCTTCTTTCAGATTTCAAACAAGACTGAAATCAGATTTCAGAAACCTTATTTTGCAGGGTGGCAACTGGATGAATTTTCCCTGAGAAGGTTACTGCTCAGCCTGAACCTCTGCTTCCTCAAATAAGGAGACTCATATTTGGAATCTGTTTGGATTAAAATTCCAAAAAATATTTTTACATTTATCATCCAGCCAGGTTCTGCCACTCCTCCTTCGAGAGTTTCTCATTAACTCCTTTGGGAACATTTCTTATTAACTGAACATAGGTAGAAAATTCATTTTATTTTGGAAAACTTTTGCGTGGCATTTGCGTTGAAAATTCACATGGCACGCATGGGAGAGGAAC
This sequence comes from Picathartes gymnocephalus, assembly GCA_013390045.1. Lineage (NCBI taxonomy): Eukaryota > Metazoa > Chordata > Aves > Passeriformes > Picathartidae > Picathartes > Picathartes gymnocephalus. The sequence goes on from WEKY01042802.1 coordinate 65,742, forward strand.
AGCAGACTCGGAGCGCTCCTTAGTTGTGGAACAAACCTCACATTTGTTGATGAGGATGTTTGTATTTCCTTACAAGCTTCGGGCAGCACTGACGCTCTCACACAGGTCCTGGGCTCTGCTGCTGCTCTGCTCCGTGCCCAGGACCTGGCCAGGCGCTCTGCACGTCTGCGAGTTTGTGACCCCGGTGCCGCAGGATAATTCTGTGTGCGTTTAACAGCTGGGTTGTGTGGATGGCCTTGCTGTTACTGCTCCCGATTTTGATGCATTGGTAGGTTTGATTTAGTGTTGCGATGTCTAATTTTATTCAAAAAGCCAGTAATGGTTTTCTCCTTCACAGAAAGGTTACGCCGTGTGACATTTCCGTGTGGTCCTCTCCTGCTGACAGAATTTGGGGTGTTCTTAAGTTAGTTTACTACTTCCTACTCTAAATATTTATAAGGAGACGTCAAAAGCTGAAAAACTGTTTTTTCACTGAAAGTATCAACTCCTCTGGCATTTCTGCTTACTCCTGGCACCTTAGAAGGAGACAGGGTATTCACATGCCCCCAGCTTTTGAGAAGGAACAGAGAGGAGTGGCTGAGTTGTAAGACTTGACCAACACAGCTTTAAACACTGCTTTAAATGACTGCTGCTCCTAGGTGTTTTCCTAAAAATATTTGGTTTTTCTCCTCAAATATTCAATTTTTGTTTTTGTTTCAGGCCAGAATAAAATTTGCTTTATTCCGGGGATGGTTGGGCCCATCTTGGAAATGACTCTTATTCCAGAAGTTGAACTACGAAAAGCCACGATCCCAATTTTCTTTGACATGATGCTGTGTGAATATCAGAGGACAGGAGAATTCAAAAAGGTAATTACAAATGCTCCGTGGGAAAATGCATTTACATGTCATGTGCTCAGTATTTCTGGTAAATGTTTGTCAAGTGAGCTTTTCTGCTTATACAAAGTGAAATCCCAAATATTAAGAACCAAGGAAACAGCTTTTGTGCAACAAGTATAGGATCTCCAGAGTGACTGAACGCAAAACTTGTTGGAATGACAGCAACAAATAGATGGAATAGCAAAGAAGGGCCCAGGGAGACTGCAGGATCTTAATCCAAATTTTCAGGATTTTACTGGAAAAGGTTCTGAGCAGCAAGATTTAGATTGAAGTCAGTCCTTCATTAAGCAGGAGGTAGAATTAAATGACTGCTAGGGATCCTGTCTAATCTAAATATTTCCTTATCCCCCTTCCTTGTGACACAGATATTGGTAAGCCAAAACACTCAGGTTTTACTACAGAGTATCTGACAGGAATAGCAGTGAATAGTTAATTATATGCTATCAGACTTATCAGGAAACTGAAACTTTTCTAAATGTTTATTGTGAGAAAAAATAACCACTGTGAAGAACTGAAATTTCTGGAGTGTTTTCTGCAGCTATTTTGAAAAGGAATTTTTAAGGCACAACTATGAAATATTTTTGACTGATGGAATAGAAATAGGGATAGTGGGGCAGGGCACTAGGGACTGTAATCTAAATTTCCTGCTACTCCCTGCTGTGTTTGCCTGGGCAGTGGAGTATCCATCCCTGCGTGGCATCTCCATTCTCCTCGAGCTCTTTTGGCATGGGCTAAACTTGTTCTGTGTTTGCTCACTGCCTCCCACAGTAAATTATAAACTGGATATTCAGCTTTGTAGTTACACAATTAATTCAGAACAGTCTGTGTAAGGGAAAATCACAAAAATACATCATTTTAGACACATGTAAATATAAATATCTCGTATATCCAGCTATGTTTAATACTTTAAATTATTTGGGGCATTTCTCTGTCAATGAAGTGTGGAACAAATGAGCAGATGGAATTTCCATTTTGGTCTGTATTCCATAGTGCAAAGCTTTTGGTTCAAGACCAAGATTAAAACCCACTTTGTTTCTGTGCATCTGTTCCCTCCGTGTCCTGATAGTCCTATATTTGCCTTCTTAAAAATGTTTTCCTGCTCATGGCTTATACCTCATCTCTTGGGAGAGACACACGGATCTGTACAGACCAGAAATCCTGAAAACTCATCAGTCATCCTGCCTGATTAGCAGGAGCAGCAGCCTGGGAGCCTGGGAGAGGCCAGGCACTCCAGTGCCCACTGAATCACTTCTCCTGCCATAAAAATAAGTTTCAGGTGGTATTTTACAGTGCCAAGGAACAAGGACATCGGGTTTATTGCAGAGGGATTTTTCATTAGATGGTGCAAAAACTATTTCATAATTGAGCAGCTGAGTCTCATTGGACTCTAATGTTCTGCATTAGGAATTGTGATCATTTTCTCATCAAGAATCATGGGGTTTATCCTCTCCTTTCCTATGGATGAGGTAAGATATAAAAACTTGCCTCTGTAAGTTTAGCCATTCTGGTAAGTTTTTTAAAACACATATTTTAAAGGAAAGGCACATTAAGTTTTACATTTTAAAATCATTACCATCTTACTTTAAAGGAGCAAATAAGTAATATAAATGGATAATTATTGGATGCACAAACACATAAACTCCAGGTTTTGGTAGTGGACAATTTTCATATGCAAATTGACATTTAGTAGCATAAAGGATGTTTTTTTAAAGGTTTAGTATAAAATTTTGAGAATGACAGCATGTTATTTCAAGAGTGCCTGGGGCACTCAGGAGCCTAGAATGACATTCATTTAAAACATAATTTTGTGGAACTTTAAAAATAAATAATTTATTGCTAACCTAATCTTCTCTAATGAGAGAGGAGGGGAAAAAAAGCACAAACAAACACCTTTACGAGCTGAGCCTGTACCAGCACAGGAACCAGAGCCTGTCTGGTATCTCCCACACGATTTAATAACCTTTCCCAAAAATCCTGTCTCTGTTAACATCCCTGGTGCTGTGCTGGGACAGGGCTCTGCTCTGGGGGGCACAGGGGGTGTGCAAGGGCTGCGGGCTGTGTCCTGCTTTATGCACACAACTGACAGGCAGTGAGGGTGTAAAGTCATTTAAATTTATCAAGCCGGGATTTTATTTTATTTAGCTATTTCTAGGAAATTGTCTAATCCCAGAGAAAATAAAATTCCACCCGTGGCTGTCTCGAGGATGACTTGCTCTACATATATATTTAATGGCTTGGAATCTGTATGTAGGTGTAGGACACATTAAAACGTTTTCTTGTAATCCTTTCTCCTACTTTGCACATGTAATTTCCATTCAGCCAGAGCAGTGTTACATAAGCTTGTAATTTTAACTCTAATCGAAGATGTAGAGAGGGAGCCATTAATATCTACTAATTTTAGCTATCAGGGCTCTGTCTATCATGAGCTCAGCGAGCTGGGAATCTTGGAAAGCCAATTTCTTCATCTCTCAGTGACTGTGGATGGACTCAGTCCTGTAAATGTGTCCCTTTCTTCTTCAAATAAAGAGAAACTCATTGCTCATGTGAGACAAGCTCATTGTTCATGTGTTGGACATAGACTTTAAAAAGTCCCATCCTCCAAATGCTGATAACCCACCTTTCCTTTCCTTGAGAGATCAGGTTGTGCATTTTATTAAGACATCCCAAAAGAAGACACATCATCAAGCGACCTTGTGCTGCTTGTTCTAACTGTGATCTGAGGCCAGGAGTTAGAAAATGCTTGCTTAAAAAAACAAACAAACAAACAAGGAAAATTAGCTCTTTGCAGAGTAAATGAAAATATAATTTAAATAAACATGGATTTGAGTTACGTTGCGGATTTAACTTGGCTTAGGAAAGATTAATTCATCTGTGTTTATATTTTTGTTGAACTAAATCATTCTGTTTGTGTTTGGTATTTTCAGTTTAGTATCTCTCGTGGGTTCTGCCAATTGCTGGAGCCATCTGGGGAAGTTTTCTGTGTTTGCTTTCCTTCCTGAGTGCTGTGGGACCGTGTCAGAAAGCAGGGCTGGCTGCTGCTGTGTGCTTGGCTTTCCAGACTCGTTGTTAGAGGACAGGCAGTGATTCTCAGTGAGCCCGGAGCAGTGTCCTGATGCTCTGAGCTCCCACAGGGGACTGAGAAGGTGACTGAGGTGTCCTCAGCAAGCCCCTCTGGCACAGGAGATTCATCTGCTCTAGAGAGCCACCTTTCTTTCTCTCAGTTCTTGACTCTTGCTCTGTGTAAGGGTTTCAGAGGGATGTGTGAGCTCAGCAGCAGAGACTGAGTTTGGACAGCTTGGTGCTTCAGACAGACCCATGTGGAAAACATGGACGTGTTTTGGTATCAAGGTGTGCTCAGAGCTGGGGGGATTCCTTGGAGCCATGAGAGAAGCAGGTGGGTTTAAAGGCTAATTGGCGCCAGTGACAATTAGGTACACTCTGTTTAAGTGAGAAGAGAAAGACATTTTCCAGAGCTTAATTCTGTTGCACAGAAACATTAAAACCTTATTCTATATTTCTGCCAACTTTTTTATTTGGTCCAAGCAACTGATTTTTTCTCTTCTTGCAGCTTGTTGAGAAACTGCAGGAAAGATGCTTAGGAGGAGGTTTTTTTGTTCAGATCCAGCAATGTGAAATTATTGCCTCTTTGAGAAGTAATCAATTCTCCACCTGCTGAATAAATTCTAGGAAGGATTTAAAAGGTGGATGATTTTTAACTGGTGCTTGACCTGCGCTATATTCACAGATGTGTCTTACTCTAGTAAGTCCACAGAAAATGGCTGGATTGGACGTTTTTGCTCAGTATTTCCTTGTCCTGAAACTGCCATGCACCTGTGTTACCCACATTAAATACTAACACACATCCTGCTTGCCCATAAAAATTAATTCAGAGCCCTTTAAACTTCTATTTCAGCCTGGATGAGACAGCAATTTCGTTTTTGGGTTTTTTTTCTGTTAAGCTGTTTTTCAATGATGGCTCTTTATTCTCTAATATTAATATAGAAGGTACTGTTCAACAGGCAGTCTTTCATTTGTATTCCAATTACAGAGAAAGAACTAATATTAGGGCAGCAAAACCTGTGAGTAATGAAGGGATGGAGAGGGCTCCTTCCTCCCTGCCCCTTTCCATAGGACAGTGTACCTGCACTGCTTCTGCTCTGAGCCCAGGTTTTGCTCTTGGTGTGAGCAGTGGAGAAGTTTGGCTGCTCAAGATGCCCTTTCAGAGCTCCTTGAAAGAACCAGCAGCCATTTCAATTTCTGCCTCAAGAGTGATTTGCAGGATCACGGTGGCCAATGGGTCTGGGTTGGACACTGGAGGAAAGAGGGGAAAGTTTGGCCTTTTATCTTGAAAAATGGTGGATCATTTTTCTGGGTGGAGAGTTTGAATCATGACCTACTTGAAGGAAGTACATCTAGTAACATATTTTCATTTAGAATGTCATGTTCTTTAAAACTGAAGATATTCTTAAAACACATCTGAAGAGATGTGTGACCTGCTTGGCGCTCTAAGAGGAAAGATTGTTTTCCTCTGTGGAACCCTGGCTTGTCTCCTTCAGCTCGGAGCTGAATATTTTGATGAGGATATATTTAACTAAGGTAAAATATTTTGCATTGCAGTTATCTGAAAGTACCATATCTGAAATACTACAGTAATTCTTTGTACCATGAAAGGCTTCCTGTTCTCTGATGGGATGATCTGGATCCCAGCCTGCCAAAGCTCTCAATTACACAGAAACACCCCAGGGAGAAACAGAATTATTCATGTACTGACAATTGTGTGAAATTTTGTATCAAAGAAGAACGTGAAAACTTGCTGCATTAGCACAGTAATGAATTCTGTCATTTTTACAGTGGGTTTAATAATTACATCTATGTCAAGCAACCGAGCTTTATTTCGATGTAGGTCCCCACTAATGCTCTCTCTGTGCCTCTGGATGTGTTAATGGCTTGTCAAGAACCCTGAGGTAGATCTTTCCTTCTGAACTGGGTGCAGTTGTTAGCGTGAGGACAAAGACTGTCTGTAGCTGCACGCAGACTCTGGGGTTGTGTCTCACGTGCACAGCGCAGGGGAAGCTTTGTGAAAATCTCTGTCCAGGCTTTCAGCAGTGCTAAAAGCCCAGACCAGAATGTGCCCAAGCATTTAACCCGTGGGGATATGTGATAGAATTATACAAGGGTACATTTTTGATGTCATGTTGAAGTGTGTTGACCTCTGGATAGCTGCTCAGTGTTTTGATTTTTCTTTCTTTCTTAGTTTGAAAATGAAATCATTTTGAAGTTGGATCATGAGGTGGAAGGAGGACGAGGGGATGAACACTACATGCAGTTGTTTGAGTCCATGTAAGTAGAACATGAAAATAAATAGAATAAATGCCTTCAGGATGTGTTTCTATCTTATTGTTCCCTGTTCTCAAGTTGGTAACCTCACCTAAAATAGAATCTTAGCAACTTTTTTCATGAAGAGACTGTAAATAGCATAATGCTTCGTTACACCTTGTTCAAATTGCAGTTCTGCTCATTGAAATTATTTTCCTGGTTGTTTTTCTTTGTTTTTTACTTCAGCTAAATTATGAAGTTATAACTAACCTGCATTTTTACATGTCTAGATTGGACTCCAAGAGATTATTACCTGAATTTAAATAAGGCTTTGTTATGTCATGTGCATGTTTTACTTCCTCAAATCCTGCTACCCTGTATGGGTTGTATTTCTGGGTAGGGGCAGCTGTCTTTGCAAAGTCCCATCTCTCATCAGATGAACCATGAAAGCTTTTGGTACACACACAGGGGACATAAAGAATCATTTATTCTGTTTCTTTTTGCCTTGGCTTTTATCAAATTTGAATGTTGCTGTCTAGTTTCCCTCAGGATTTCCCTTAGGGTAAACAACCCCAGTATTTCAGTTGATCATATGGAATGTTTTCTGGACATTCCTACAACATCTCCGTCTATTTTGAAATACGACAATGCCTTAGAGCTGGAGAGAGTGTTCAAACTGAGACTTTATCTATGCAAAAAGCAAAGCTTCCCTCAGATCTTGCGTATGAGACCCTTTGAAGTTCACTCTTTCTGAGCTGTGTAACATTATTTTCTTGCCTTGTTTGCACTTTGCTCTTTCATTCCAGTGCTTTCCTTGGAAAGTGGCACTATCCAGTTAAACCCCATCTTTCAGCAGTGCAGTCAAGGAGTGCCATCAAACACACTGCAGAGCTTTTCATCTCCTGCCTTCCCAAGGCCCCCTTCTTGCTCTGACATATCTGTTTTTTCCCCTTGCTATTGTCCCACTTTCTAGAAGGCCCCAAGTTCAACATTTCTAAAGATGACAATTCATCTTATCTCCAGATAATATTTTTTCTTCCACCCTTGAAGCTGTTCAATGACTCCTGTGGATGGAGAGTTGAAGCAGAGGCTGCTGACCTGCCTGTGGTAGGACCTGTTCTCTCAGTTGGTTTGGTTTAAATCTTCCTACCTTTACACCTTTCAAAGCAGGGACTTCAAGCCTCTGTCCCCAGCTCCCTATTCCAGCTAGAAGGAGATGCTGTTAAACTGGCCTCCATATTTATCCATTTGGTCATATTTGCACCAGCTGATCTCCCGTAACTGTCTGGGCTCCTGCACAGTTCCAGGTGTCACCTGAAGGCAGATCTTTAGCAGCACTCAGTGACTGCTGTGCTGCTGCTCACCTCTGCAACCAACATTTGCCCATGCTGGTAGTTGCTGGGAACTTCTCCATGCCCATAAAAATAAATTAAACAGGTTCAGCAGAAGTTTATTTAAGCACTGCCTTGCATTTTTCCCCAGACCTAAATGTTAGTGTGGCCCATGATGGGGTTGTGACCTGTCCCAGACAGCACCCAGGGGAAGCTGGGGTGATGTGGGACAGGTGAGAGATTGTTCCCAAAAGCAGAGTAGACAAGGCTGCCCTGCCTGGGGAAATGCAGGAGAATCCGTCCAGCTCCATGAGCACAAGGTGTGCCATGCCTCTTGTCCTCAGGCTCAGAAAATGAGTTCTGGTATGTTTTAGTTACCAATACAGGCACAACAGGAAATGGCACTTGGCAGCTTTCCAGTTCCCTATCATTGCAGTGACCCATGCTATGCAGTTGTTTTTCTCAAGCTTTATTGCTAATATTTTTTTATTTAAAATTTTCTAATTTTTTCAAGCTCTGATTAAAAATTCAAAGGTTTCTTCTTCCCTCTTGGATTTGAAAAAATCTGAAGTTTTGTGGTCCTTTTTATTGGGGTTATTGTATAAAGCTGAGCAATACAACTTTTTGAATCTTCCCTCAGGAGACAGGAATTCCTCTCTCCTGTTCTTTTTGTAGTTCTCCTTTATGTGGACTCTGGTTCACCTTTCTTTACTGACTGGAGTTATATACTTTGTGCTGGGTGAGACCCAGCAATAGCTTGTGGTTTATGTCAATGTTTTTCTGCTTGTATTGGGAGGAATTTTGATGTCTTGGTGTCTCGTGTTCATTGTGCAGTCAGGGAACGTTCACAGCTCTGCCTTGTTTGCTGTTACTCCAAAGGGAATCTGTGGCAGAAATCCATAATTGTCACTTGAATGGTGCCTGTACTTTCCTTCATTAGTGTCTCACACTCTTTCTGATACTGGTATATGTAAAATAACACCATTTTTCCTGCATAATATTCCAGTCTCCTATGTGGTTCTGAGGCTTTCTTGCTTTCTCTCCCACAAATATCATTTAATGTGCTTTTCTGTCACTTGTCAGCTCTTCAGTCCCTGTAGTGTTTGCAGTGTATTTTATAAGCCACGTGTCAGTTATTATTTAAAAATGTCAGTTTCAGACCAGTCAGACCAGAGCAATTGGAGTATTCTGGTTGTATCTGCTGGCCTCTGTCCCTCCTACCTCATACATATAAATGTTCTTTCAGCCATCCATGTACCCATTCCCTCTGTCTCAGCACAGTAACTCCACTGGAGCTGCACAATCCAAGAAATAAACTTTGCATGCTGCTTTTACTTTGCTTGAGTTGGAACTTTATTTCTGGGTATTCTGCAGAGGTTCTGTTCTAGGCCAGAGCTTTGAGGATTCCTTTGCAATTGAAGTCAATATGAATATGTATGTATTTTCTGAAGAAGGTTCAAATAATCATAAGGCGTAAAAAAAAGTTTATTTTTGCTATTAATTAAAACAGTATACTTTGTAATTAAAGTTTAAAAAAATATTGTGACTAAAGATTAATAATAAATTATTTTTTTACCTGGCTGTCTGGAAAACAATGATGTAGAGCTCAGTTGATAATTGAGCACTAAAAGGTCAGAACCTTCCCAGCTACCAATACAATATAGGACTGCCTTGGAGAAAATTAACTACATCTCTGTCTAACTCAATTTTTGCATCTGTAATTATATGTGTGAAAATATATGTATGTGTGTATATATATATATATATGTATATATATAATGCAGTTTTTCAGAGAGGATCCCAATGGAAAAGCACTATGTTAAGGAGAGGAAACAAATGAAAAGCAAAGAAAGAAATAATTCCTCTTAAGCAAAGAAAAGAATCCTTAACGAGATGTAGGTAATCAGTTAATGATGTTTAAACAGTTAAACTTTGAATACAAAGCTCTGACAGTAAAGTGAAATCTCTAGTCCTAAATCACTTCAGCACTTTTTATGCTAAGGTTTTGTTAATGTAAATTGAATCTGAAGATGCAAAAAAAAAAAAAATTCCCTTTCCTGTACTTTTATCAAAAGAGATCAAGCTGCTCATTTCAATCTACAGAAAGCTGGTTGTCTGATTTTGCTTATTTCTCAAAGTAGAATTACTCTGGTGATGTCTATTTTGAGATTAAAAAAAAATTAAGTTTTTGTTCATTTGAACTTTCTACTCACATGTAACAGTACAAAGAGAAGGAAAGCATTCTTATGCTGCAGAAAGGAAGATGCAGTGTTTCTTGCAAGTGTGACATTCCAGAGACTTGAGTTTGTGAAAGCACAGATGCAGATTGCTCTGTCCTGAAGTTATGGGTACACCCTTGAATTCAAAGATGTTATCAGATAGGAAAAGTAAATGTTTCTCTTTTTTTTCTTCCCTTTGATTTATATGCCATCTGTCTTCTGGATATCTAAATTACCAACTCACAACATTTCTGCGTTTGCAGCCTTACAGAGTGTGCGGAGCAGCACCCTGGCATTTCCAGCCTGGTCAGGAGCTTTGTGAGCCTGGTGAAAGGGCTGCTGGAGAGGCTGCTGGATTATCGCGCCGTGATGAGCGACGACAGCAAGGACAACCGCATGAGCTGCACGGTGAACCTGCTGGTACGTTCTCTCCTGCGTTCTGGGGTGAGGCGGGGAGAGCACTGGAGTCCCTTTATTACACATGAAGGTAAATCTTCCCAGGGCCAGGAGTGGGTGGCAAATTTCTGTAGTGATTTAAACTCTGAGGAAAGAGATTTTTATATCTCTTCGCACGGATGTATGCCTAAGTCTGAAAGCAACGTTCACCCATTTGTTTTGTTTTGTATGTATGGTTTATCCACCTTGACTCTGTGGATAAATAAGGAAGTTTGCTGCTCACATGCCAGTACCTATTGATAGGCTTAATGGGACAGTGGGTTGTTGACAGAGTCAACTGTGATGAGGGACTGACCCACGTGCTGCTTCAGCATCTCAATAGTTACAGTTTTCAAATGTGGCCAGGAGACCTGCAAGGCGCCCTTGCAGTTCAGTGCCAAGAGGTTTGAGGTTCTGATCTGGTCCTAGACCACTCTGTCTTCTTTTCTATCCCTGTTTGTAATGAGGATACGGCTTACAGAGTTTCCTCCTCCAGGAAATTCCTCAGAGCTGAGGAGGAACATCTGCCACCTTTGAAGTATTGCACTCACACACTCTGTTCCTCAACACTCCCTGTGCAACGTGGTGTAAATTTCTGCAGCTCTTCAAGAGACAATTCTTATCATACATTTTGCACAGCCTTAGCAACTTGCATACCTGCAAACATGTTACAGTGACAAAGAATGAGCTTTATTCCTGGAACTGGCCCCTTTAGAGGTATTGCACAACAATGCTCCATAATTACAGTGCTACACATCTGCTTCAATGCATACCAGCTTCCACCAAGTGTAGCTGGAGCATGTGGTTTATTCTGTTAATGCATTTGGATAACTATATTTTCCTCTTCTCCAATAGAAAAAGCTTCAGTAATTATCTCATTATGAGCTAGGAGAAGTATATATATATAAAACAGCATATATAACTGATAAAAGTATTAATTGAAGTAGTTCCAGGTTTAAACTTCAGATAGTCTGTAAATAATCTGTTTCTTATGCTTTCTAACTAGCAAGAAAAGCAAAACCTCAGTGTATGTGCATATATACATATATATAGCATTTATTAAAGGACATTAGGAGGTAACTTTAAATATTTGTGTCCCTAGAATTTCTACAAGGACATTAACCGTGAAGAGATGTACATCAGGTATGGCAACCATTCTATTGGATCTCTTTTGGAGAGGGCAATAATATTGTCTTGTGAGTTCTGGTTTTATTGTTGTACTTGGATTTCTTTATTTAATGTTACTTTACCATCCCCAATCACTCTGTGGCAGCCCTGGCGTCATCTGCATTCTCACCCTGTTGTTAGCTTAGCCTTCAGCAGTTGGGAGTCTAAGCTGTGTATTCAGCAGCAGCATTTCTCCCACAAGAATTAACTTTAACTGATCAAATCACTCAACATTCATTGCCTATCGTTTAAAATTAAGGAAGTGCAGATAGATTTGAGATTTGAGGGAGGGTGTATCACGCATTGAGGATGGCAGAGAAAACACTCTAATTCTGTAGAATGGCCCAGACTGTTGAGTCTCCTCCAACATGCAACACTCCACGGGCAGGGTTACAGCTCAGGCAATTTCTGCGAGAGCTGCAGCTACACGGGCAAATTCCTGCAGACGTGGCTTGGTCTCTTGCTGTCTCCAGTGGCAAACCCCTACAGATATGACACGGCCTCTTGCTGTCTCCAAGGGTTTTGCATGTGGGCTGCAGCAGATCTTCCTGCTTCAAAATCTGCCTGTCTCCTGCCTGGCCTCTCCTGCAAAATCTGCAGAACAAAGCGCAGAGTCCCGGCTGAAACGAGCCCTGGAGGCGACTCAGTGCTAACCCTGGGGCTGTGAGCCGGAGCTCCCTCTGCGGGCATTGCTGAGGGGGAAACTTTCTGTTGGGCCGGCAGCTGGGAATGCCTTGGACTGCCACAGCAAGGTGTCAGAGCTCCTGTTGATGCCTTGGATTTGAACTTTTATATTTCTCAGATCCTGTCGTACTTAGTGTGTAGCTCTGAAGTGCTTGGTAACCTGTGAGCTGCTCTCTCAGGCAGGGACAGACACAACCACCCTCTCCAGGCCTGCTCTCCAAGGACACTGGGATGGTCCTGGGCCCAGAATGTGTAAACCAACATCTAAAGAAAGGAGGGGCAAGCTGGGGAGAATTACATCAGTAGCTAAAGTTTTAATTGGTGAATTTATGTTAATATGCTAATGGACCAGAACCTATAATTGTGTCAAGAACTCGTGACTTCTTGTCCATCCTGGGGTCCACCTTGGGCTCTAGTAGCCCAGGGTGTGCTCCCCAGGGTGTGCCCTTGAAGGTCTTCAAATAAATATTCACTTTTATTCTCTTACTCCTGTCTAGCCTCTGTTTCCAGGTAGCCAATTCAGGCATCACTGTGCCTCAAAACTCCTGGTGTGAGTTCGAGGACAGGATGCAATTTTTCTTCCTGGCTGCTGTAGGTTCAGCTTGAGCCCCGCAGCGGGCAGTGATTGTGCTGGAAGCAGCAACGCTGCCCGGGGATCAAGGAGAACATTCAGCTTAGAACAACACTTCTGCCCCCCACACCTCCCAGCTTGTACAGGGACTGCTCTGCCTCTCTGGGCTGGTATTTTCCCCTTTCTGCTGTCCCCCCTTGTCTGCTGTGGTTGCATCTGTGTACGTGGGGAACATGTGCCTGCGAGTGAGGAGTGCTGCACGGGAGGGCCCTGAGGAGCCCTCCAGGAATCTTGGACTTGGAGGTCTCTCTCTTAGACCCCGAGTGCAGCAATCCCTCCTCTCTGAGCAGGAGCTGACCACAGCTCACAGGAGGAGGATGGCTCCTTCTCCTCCTTTTGTGCACAAAGCTTCAGCACACAAAAAGGACACAGCAAAGTGTGAACGAATGCCCAGAGCTTCAACCCCGCTCAGTGTCCTTGAAGACTCTTTGGGAGTCACAGTGTGACATCTACAGATTTTCCTGCTATCTGGAATATTCTGATGCTCAGTATTCCAGTCATGTCGGTATCCAGTCTAATCCTTGCTCTCTCCTCTATCAGGTATTTGTATAAATTGCGAGATCTTCATTTAGATTGTGAGAATTACACAGAAGCAGCCTATACCCTTCTGCTCCATACGTGGCTCCTGAAGGTTAGATTTTCTAAACTCAATATATAATTAAGCTTTTGCAATTTTCAATTTGATATATTAAAGTGAATGTCTTAATCTCTGAGTTATTTTCCATTGCAGTATTCAAATTTCTAGTTAGAAATACTGTAGTAGGTCATACAAAAATAACATTAATTGTTGAAATTATATTTTATTTTCTGTGGGTGATTAAAAGCCATATATTGCTAAACCTAAATATGGTAGGAAAAATAGTTTCCCTTTATAGTGAGAACCTTATGTATAAATGTAGTTTTTATATTGGTAATTTCTTACTACCCTAAACATAACAATTATGAAAACTAAACACAGTTCCGGCTATCACAATGGGACATCTAACTTTTAATTTTAAATAATATGGATTGCATAACCAAGTTATGTTGGCTTTCTTTTGTAGCTGGTAATTAACTATCTTTCACTATAACTATTGTTCATTACCAGTGTAACTGACAGTATGAATTGAAATGGTCAGTAAGATCCATTTCCATTACAAAGGGACATTCCAAATTTAAATGTTCTTCAGCAAAAATCTGACATTTCTTATGGAATTTACTTTAGTGCAGAACTATATAAATTTGTGCTATTTTGCTTAAACTTCATTTTGATTTTTTATGATTGTGCAAATATGAGATATATTATATGTACTGGTATAGACAAAGATAATAGTATATAAAATATTTTAATCCAAAAAATCAAAACCAAGTCAATCAAGATGATACCACTGAAAAAAAAATGAACCCACTTTTTCACAGATTTTTGTACAAAATTTGTAGGTGGGGCAAGGATGGACAGATATAACATTCTAAAATACTTTTTGAATATTCTGTCTAGTGTTGGTTATCATGTGAAATACAGCACTTGTCTGAAGAGGCAGTGAATGCAACCCCTGTGCCTTTCCCAGTTTGTCTGTGGCTGGTTAGAAAAGATTTGGGAAGAAAACACTTAGAAGAGCCCAAGGGACCAGAACTCGGGGCAGGGGGGACTTTGATATGAAACACTGAATTTCAAAGTTCTTTTTGATGTGCTCTCATTCTCAGTGGTCGGATGAGCAGTGTGCACCCCAAGTCATGTCAACAGAGTTCCAGTGCTCCCAGACCTACAGACACTTGAAGGAGAATTTGTATGAAAAGATCATAGAATACTTTGACAAAGGAAAGGTAGGTCTGGAGAGCTCTTCCCCTCCGAACCTCTCTGCTGTGCTGCTCTGAATAGTCGTGTTTAACGAATGTGCCCTGTATAAAACATTTGTAAAGAAAAGCTTCTTTGGAATGTGGGTCAAGTAAAAATCGTGTCCTGGAGGCTTATTCCCAGAGCATATCTGTTCCATAGGAACATGTTCTTCCAATAACCTCATTCCCAGAGAAAGAGGGCTAATGTCTCAGCACATTGTCACAAGCATTTTTGTCAGGCACCAAAAAAATACAATAAAAAAGTGTTGAATCTACTTCCCTTTACAAAGAAAAGAATATGAACTACACAGATTCCATTTCTAATCCACTCAGCCCTTATCTCAAAAAAAACCCCTGTGGTTCAAAATTGATATATTTGTTTCAGAGATGACTGAGGATTGTATGCTAAACTTAAAATGTAGTAGATTGATGTTCAGTACCTCAGTTTGGTTCAATTTAAGACAAAAAAAAAAGTTAATAAAATTACGTGTCAGTGCGACGGCATTAGAGCTGAGAATTTTGGAAATAAAGCAAAGGATTAGAAAGCAGGGAGAAACTCTGCAGTGCCAGATAATTAATCTCACGACCCAATACGACCTTTAAGTCATTATGTCTTGTTCAGCCATAGCCAAAGGTACGAAGGGGGAAGACAATTCATTACTGCTTCTTGCAAAAAAAATCCTTCCTATAATTCACAAGGTAGAAAGTTTCAGCTTCAGCTTCTCAGGTTTTCTGTTGGCATCTGCAGTAACTGCATTGCAGCAGTGCCCACCCGCTGTCCCAGGAGAACCAAACCCTCAGAATTCCTGATCTGCAGCACTCAGCAGTCAGGTTCAGCCCAGGACCAAGGACCCACCTGCCAGGGACAGCAACACCTGGCCAAAGAGCACAGGGCACCACGTGAGAGTGGCCTCATGTGGGACTGGCAGTGCCCTTTCAGCAGGAGACAATTCTGCTCAGGGACCCATTTGTCTGGGGAATCTGTCTGTCTCTATTCTGAATAGGTGAGGAGACAGAATATGAGAAATATCCTCCTGAGAGGGAGTTTTTTCCTGCTTTAAAACCACTTTTGTGAAGTGCCCACAGCAGATGAGAAAAGCAGCACAGGTCTTTCAGTGACAGTCATTGTCACAGACAGCTGTTGTGCGGAAAGAAAGAAGCTGCTACTCTGGGCAAGAGGCAGTTTAAGACTTGTAGTTACTTAGCTGATGAGGAAAGCTGTCATATACAAAGCTCCCTCTGATTATGGATGCTGCAGGGTGTTTTGTTAAATGGTGTGTGTTTTAAGGACTGGCAGGCGTCAGTCCTCTCATAAACTGCTCTGGTTTTGGAGTATGTTCTGAATGTTATCACCTCAGTGATTTACTCTTTTTCTTTAATGTATCTGAAAAGTAAGATTATTTTTTAAAAAATGTTGCTCTAATAATAAAGTAGGTTTAGTTATTCCTTCCTGTAATGAATCATAAAACACTTTTATTTTTTAACATTAATCTGCTTTCCTTAAGTTTATGATTGCCCTGAGTCTTCCACTCTAAATGTGCAGTTAATAAATGACTGCACTTTAAAGACAGCATAATCAATAAAACTGCAGTTAAACTCTGATTCATTAAAAACTTGTTTTATGGTACTGGATTTACTTTTCGAATGTGTGGTTGCATTGCAGATGTGGGAAGAAGCCATATCTTTATGCAAAGAACTTGCAGAGCAATATGAAAAGGAAGTTTTTGACTATGAACTTCTAAGTCAAAATTTGGTAAGATTATATATAGATCTTCAAATCATTGCAGTCACAGAAATTTGTGCTTTTCAGCTATGAAACAGCAGAGCTGCCTATGAGCTTTTGCTCTTCGATGGATTTTTAATTCATTTGTTGAAGAGTTGCTGTTTCACTGTAACAATCCAGTGGTAAAGGTTCATAAATAACTGTTGTTTAAAGTTGCATGAACGTCTGTTTATTGAGGTATTTCGAAATGTCTCTAGATGAAATAAACATATTCTCACCTAGGGAAATTTAAAGGCCATGTTTTGAAGGCTCTGTACTGCTTTAGGGTAGAAAGAACACCTGGGTGAACTTTTCCCCCTAAATTTTTCTTTAAATTTTAGCAGCTTCGATCTTGACAAGCCTGAAGAATTCTGTCCTAATCAGGACTGTGGAAGTATTACAGCACATGGAATTAGAACAAGGTCCAAAGGCTAGAAGGAAAAATTTGAAGGAAAAAAAAATATTCTGTTATTTGTTTTCATTAAAATTGAGTGAATCCAAAAAGGATCCCAGCCCTTACAAACCTTTTTTTTTATAGTCCCAATATTTCATGTTTGTATGATTTTTAACAAATGTTTCAGGCTCATTCAACAGATATCCCTGAATCTCCCACAAAGAAACTGTGGGAATCAAAACACGATGTTTTGAATGGTGCTGTGTGTAAAGAAAACTTCCTTTGCTCCATTTTTATCATGAATTAAAAGACATTTCTGGCAGTTTAAGTTGCAGTGCTGTGTTCTCACAGACATAACACCTAAATGACACTTGGTATTTTATGGAAGAACTTGTTCTAAGCCCTTTATATGGTGTGTGCCCTTAGTACGAGGCTACAGTAAAAACTGGAGTTGATCCCATACCTTGGGAAACATATGAGGCAGGGAGTTTTTCCCAAATGTATTTTTTCAGTAATCTTATCAGTGGCCAAGGATGACTTTGGTATTTGCTTTTCTCCTAAACTAAGGGTAAGCCCCATTCTGAGGTCAAATATTAAAGCTGAAGCCTCATCCATTTCTCTGTGTATTACATTTGCATATAAATATAAACAGAGTTTAATGTCCCCCTGCAGCATCCTGTGTGATAACTGATTATTGCTGTAGCTCATCAGCTGATAGCTGATAGCTCTTGCACATGTAGTAGAGGTTAAAAATGCACAGATAAACCCCCCAAACACAAGTAATTACAGTTGGTTTTGCTTTCAGATCCAGCAAGCAAAGTTCTATGAAAACATCATGAAAATTCTGAGGCCTAAACCAGACTATTTTGCTGTTGGATATTATGGCCAAGGATTTCCAACATTTCTAAGGGTAAACTTGTTTAAATTCTTACTTTTTCATCTATTTTCATTCTTTTTTTGTTTTCCTGTTTTCCTCATGATTTATGTCCAGATTCCTTTTTTTGACTTCTAATATGCATTGACCTGACATGTTCCTGCCAGCTGTCTTGTACTGCTCTAAGTTTTTTCCTGAATGGCAACAGTTCCTATTTTAGGACAATTATGGTAAGTTTGAATTGGTTTTATTCAACATATGCTGAATCTACTCTCTTTTCTTTACTTTTCTCCTGTTTTGACTACCATGTGGGAAATTCAGACTCCAAAGGGTCTGGTTTTTCAAAGAAACCTGACAAACTTGGGAAGTGGTGCACAAATGGATTGTACTGTCATTTTTTAGAAGGTCATTGTTTTAACCACAGTGGTGCATGAGCTCAGAGCATAAAAATAACCTGAATATTTGAAGTTTCTACTACTAAAACCCTCCCTTACATACAACGAGTAGGGAGGCTTTCTTCACACTTGCAGAGCAATGAGAGGCCCTGCTTTCCAAGTTTAAAGGCCAAAGCTGCCTTGAAAACATTGGGAAAACAGTGAAACAATAGGCTGATGTTACACCAGTGTTACTGTTTTCTGAATAATAGAACTTTGCATCCAGAGTCTCTGGAGAGTCAGTGCTGCTTTCCAGCACGTGGCCAAAATGGTGTTTGGCTTTAGAGTCGACTAATATTCAGAAAACAGAAACACTGATCCCAAAACCTGGACACTGCTTTGTCTTTGTGCCAATTACCATGAACCTGCAACTTCTGCCTCAGCACCACACAGCCCAGGCAGTCAGTCCTTATTCCTTGCAGAACAAAGTGTTCATCTACCGTGGGAAGGAGTATGAGAGGAGGGAGGATTTCCAGGCCCAGCTGATGAGCCAGTTTCCCAGTGCTGAGAGGATGAACACGACTGCAGCGCCTGGAGAGGATGTGAAGAACTCTCCTGGTCAATGTATCCTTGGACACGTGGGAGATTGCAGGGGAAAGGAGGGTTGGGAAACCTCGATCTTAGCGTGAGCTTATCTGTGTGAAACAATCACTTCCTGAAAAAGTTGGAAGTTTCCTGATGTGGCAGCTCAGTTTGCAGTGTTGCTTACACGTCCTCCATGTCTTTTCTGGTTTGTTCCTAAAAGAGCTCCTGTTTTTCTAACAGTTCTAACGAGTCTGTCTCTTTCATTCGTCATAGAAACATCTAGGCTGGAAAAAACCTTTAAGACTGAGTCCAACCATAAACCTTGTTCACCCGTGTTCCCAAGTGCCACATCTACATGTTTTAAACCCCTCCAGGGACGGTGACTCAACCACTTCCCGGGGCAGCCTGTGCTAGGGCTTGACAGAATTCCAGAGAAGAAAATTCACTGTAGTTCATACATGGTTTAGCTTTATTTCTTCAGATGGCAAAAAACCAGTGTCACACACTTGGAGAGACCCAGTTTAAAGCAGCAAATTGTCTGTTACCTCACGTTCATAGCTGTTGTGTCTTGATATTAAATTCGTGTCTTCCTTGAGCACTGCTCTGACTGGCATAACACTCTGGTATAACCTCAATTTCTTGGCAACATAAACATGTCCCAAGTTCCTCAGAAATATTCTTAGGAAAATTAACTCACAAACAATATTAACCAACTTTTAGAATGGCCTCCATTATTCTCAGTTAGAATAATTCTGATTACCTTTTTCTTCTGATTTGAGTCGTTACTGACTGAGCAGATAGGAGATCACCTCACTGTATCAGACATTTGTTTTTGTGTGCTGATTTTCCTTTACTAATTTTCAAGGTAATGTTGTCATACTTCACATACTCTCTTGAGTCTATTCTGGTGGAACTTTCTGGAGGAGAAAGGGAATACTTTCTTTCCACACTGTGGGGACTGAAGTGGGAGTATTACAGGCTTGTCTAAAATAGTACATTAAGCTCGAAAGCCAGGCTTTCCCAAGTCTGTCTTGTCTCTTAACAAATTAATTTTTTTGGAGATCACATGCTTCAGTCCTTAAGGTAGAATTTGCTCATCATTTGCAAGGAGCAGGAGACAGGCACTACTTCTGCACTTATGCAGAAGGATCTACCCAGAGGGCATGAGTTTCAAACACACTGAAATATGTAAGAATGTGATGTATTTACTCAAAAATACAGTATTCAGATTTTAAAAAATAGCACTTCCTTAGAAAAAGGAAATCTCAAGTAAAAGGTCTGTTCAGCTACACATTTCAAAATGAAATGTTAACCATCAGGACTTTATGCATGCCTAAAGCTACACAGTGAAACTGTTAACATCAGATGTGGTTGATGTTATTTTTGTAAGTTGCCTCAGCTTAAAAATTTAATTAATGAGTCAGTGTGATAAATTCAGCTGCAGATATTCAAGCTCACGAAATAATAAAAGTATACAGTTCAAAATTAATATGTATTCATTGGTTAGTACTGGCAGATTTTTCCTTTTTTGGTCAAGGAAGCTCCAGGAATGAAACCCTCCACATTTCAGATTTTTCATCAGAAAATGTCTTTATTATTATTTTTTTATTATTATTACTTTTGTTTTTATTTTTATTTCGCCTGCAGCCTACAGTGTTTCATACTTATAGTTAATAACATGCCCTTAACTTTCACCATTTCAGATATCCAGTGTTTTACAGTGCAGCCAGTCCTGGAGGAGCAGCCTAAATTCAAAAATAAGGCAGTACCTGATCAAATCATAAAGTAAGTGAATTTCTGTAGTAGACAGTATAATGAAAATCAGTCCATATTCCTAAACTGGCGACCATTATTTTACTAACTCAGTTATTTGCCTATGAATCATAGAGTTTTTATTGTCTTAATTTACTGACTTATGTATCCATAGAATCAGTGACCAGTTTGTGTGGGAAGGGACTTTCACAGGCCACCCAGTCCAACACCCCAGGGACATTGCTCAGAGCTCCATCCAATCTCTCCTGGGTATTCCCCAGGAATTCCAAGAAAGAACCCATCTACCACTGAAGAAATAACTCATGGATTCAGGGCAGGGAGGTGGAATCTGTGCTTTGGGTCAAAATTATTGAGTTTTCAACACAGCTTCTCAGACAAGTGGTGGGGACAGGGCTCTTGGAGGTGACTGGCAGTGTGGGAGTGGTTGAGTGAAAGCTCTTGAACAGAAGAACCTTGTCATGTCTTTTCTGGTCAAGTGCAGAATACACGGTGGCAAAACCGTTTCTGCTAGCACTGTGGAGTATAGGTTTTGTAAGGGAATAAAGGAAATGAATTGACCGAAATATTTTGAGAACAGACTGGCCAAGAGCTGCTTCCAAACCGTTGGTCTGCAGCCCTCTCTATGGAATCTTTACTGAAGTAGCAGCTGACTCAGAGGGGAAAAAGAAGAATCGCCTCCCCACATACACCAAAGCAAAGAAAGCAGATCCAAGCACAGGTCTTGTGCTACAGGATTTTAAAATAAGCAAAAACACACACCCCAAAAACAAACCCAACCCCAAAAATTGTGGTCCTAATTTCAACTTGATTCATTTTAAAATCAGTAGCTGAAAGGCAGATTATGAGTGGGGTCGTGTGGGACCAGATTTCAGTGTAGTACCAGCCACACTTCTGTCACTTCAAACTGCTACAGTTTATGTAGCAAAGTGTTCCTGTAAAGTACAATCTCTGCTCATAGGGGAGATTTTGTAATGGTTTGTCTCAGCTGCAGAATTCACCCAAACTGCTAATTACATCTAGTCCTAAAGATTTATTTTTATGAGTGTACTTTATTGGGCATTTAATTGTTCTTTACATTAGGTGATGAAAATGCATTTATTCTGTCAAAGATCTTCAAAGTATCTGTCCTTTCAGATGGAACTGCATAAAGTGGTCTGACTCACTGTGGCAGTATTTTCCAGTTACTTTTCTTTACTGATGAAGATAATCATCAGTAAAGAAAAGATGTTTGGATGAGAAAACATAGTTTCCTATGAACTAGCATACCGCGGTTTGCTTAACTCGGATGTTTGGGGCTTCTCCATTTGTTTTTCTGGGCATTCAAAACACACTTCAGTTTTACTGGAAGAGATTTCCAAGATTTTTTTCTTTCTCTGCAAAATTAGCTTTTACCTAACATGGGTTTAAATTTAATTCATCTTTAAAACAAACACTAAAACCCAAAGGAGATATTTTTCTGTGGACAGCAAAACACTTTGCCAAAACTCTGCAGTCCCAGTGCTAAAAGCCAAGATGTTGCATGTTTAGTGGAAAGATGTGCTAACAATGATGGAGAATGAATATTTAGCTGAATAGAACAGATCATAACATGAATTTGCAACGGATTCTTTACATTGGTGTACCCCTCCACAAGCACTTATATACATTCTACTATCTATCACAATTAATTGTTATTAATGGCTGCAGTTGTTTAATTTGTTGAATGTTGTTCAGCATTTTGAGCAGGATTGTTAGGCAAGATTAAACTGCTTTGTAATGTGCCGTTTTCCACTCCAGATGAAAATATCTGCTCTGTTCAGTCAGTTCTTTTGAAAGAGACTCCTTCATAAACCAGGATAAAGCTGGCAATCAGGGCACGTGCCACAGCAAAAGGACAGGAGAGGAAAAATCTCTTCTAGTCCTTCTTCTGTGGGTTTGAACATTAATCTGGAAGTTTTGGAATTTTTCTACCTGGGAAATACACCCAGTCACAAGCTGAAGCTTAAAACTTGTAAAATACTGTGTGTTCACCCTGATTTATAGATAAAGTAGTTGCCTTCTGAGTTTCCAGTAAAGTTCTTTTTTTTCCAAGCAGTAAATTTACTTTTAATTAAAAACTCAGCTACTCAAAGTGAAATATTTCTCTGTGATAACAAGATCCATTAATTTCTGGGTTCTGTATTTTAAAATAGTCATTTTAAAATCTTTCAGCTTTTATAAGTCAAACAACGTGCAGCGGTTCCATTATTCAAGACCAGTCAGAAAAGGATCTGTTGACCCTGAAAATGAATTTGCTGTAAGTAAATTAATGACAAGGTGATGGGTGTAGTTCTGGTAACTGTGACTGAATTTTGATCCTGGCTCCTTTCTGAGGCTCAGATTACTTATTATAGATACTTTAAGATCTGGTTCAAAGCACCAAATGCAAGACTTGTCTATTTCAGCACAAGTCTTGTGTACTTAATTATACATCACTGTTCCAGCTGCAGGTAAGCATTATGTAGTTAAACATGTTCAACATGTTTGTGCTAAGCAGTAACATTTTCTGGTACAGATTTTCATTAAGAAACAAGGTGGCATGTAAATAAATATCAAATGCCTTGCTGCTTGTAGTTCGCAACACTTCCTTCAGCTGTCAGCCTGGCAATGAGGCGAGTGTTGTCTGCTTTCATCAGTCCTGTGAAATCCTGACTGATGAGAGAACTGCCTATGTCATTTTAACTCCCAGGCCTAATGGTGGAATGCTGAGGAATGGCCTTCACTCTTCAAACATTCTAGGAAATCTACACCACCAAAAATTACTTTGTGTTAAGCATAAGAAATGTGGTGTCTGTATTTTCATTTTACTGGTATCTGTTTTGTTTTGAAAAGCACCCCATCCAACCCTTATGGCTAAAGCTGTGCTCTTGGCATACTGCTGAGAAAAGCCATTTCTTTCCAAAAAGTACAATTTCTGTTATGTGTGTGCTGATTAGCAGAGTCAATACTTACATGTAAGAGCTTCCTACCTGCTGGTAAATCAACGCTTCACACACAAACTCTACCTTGACATTCCAGAATGTATTGTCAAGGCTCAGGATGCACCTTGGCTTCCTTTGCAAACTTAGAGAGTTTTGAGCCCATTTATAAATATACCTTGAGATGGTTTCACAAAAACAAAATTGTTGCGGTTTTCGTTGTTGATGACAATAGAGAAGATGCATGTTTCCTTCAAAGAGGTGGAAATTGGGATAGTGGGAGTGTCTTCATTACATCTGTTATGGTATTTCTCATCAGTTTTGATGAGCTGACACTGACACAAGGAGCAGCAGGGTAAATGAAACAGTGGCTATTCCAAACTATTCTAGAATACCAACAGCCAGTCTTGTTCAGAAAGGAAAATGAGAGAACAAAAACCAAGTCAGAATGCTGGCAAGTTGTTACAAGGCTAATTACTGCTTTTAATTGCAGACATACCTTTTGAATGTGGAGGGAGGAAACATAATCCAGGTAGAGGCGAGAGCAGATCATTTAATGACAGCCATTCCATCTGTAATGGCAAAAATAGGAATACAGACTAAAAGATTCAAGGGTAATCTGCTTTTTCCCCTGCCTTCTGCAGGCTCTGTGCCTGAACATGACCTAATCTGAAATCAGGAAAATTATTTGTGCAGGTTGCTGTGCTAGATTGTGTGTAGTGTCTTTTTATGCAAAAATACGTGTATGTTTTCTATCTACATCCCCTTCACTTTGCCGTCTCAGAAGGCAGAAAAGATTAAAGTTTCAATCCTGAAGTACCATTTTCTCCTGCTATGTTTTTTAATAGTCTATGTGGATTGAGAGGACATCATTTGTTACAGCCTACAAACTTCCAGGAATCCTGCGCTGGTTTGAGGTGGTCTCCATATCACAGGTGAGTATTAACGTGCTCAGAGCCAATCCACCTTCCAGCTGTTGAATCCTCACACACAAACCAGTTTGTAAAATTATCAACAAGGCTACTGTTACTTCTTTTTATACATACAAAACGGTTATTATTTACATTTAATCTTTCTACTGCTCAATACAGGGTCAATATACCCTATGCCTGATGTATAGTTTCAGAATTGAACAAGCCTGTGTGGGTTTGCTGAATTGCAAAACTGTTATTCATGTATGTGACTTCTATAAAATGAAAAAGACCTGTTTATATCTTTATGATCCTTAGAAGTTGTTTGTTTCTTTACAGTGCACAATTAGTCCTTTAGAGAATGCTATTGAGACTATGTCCACGACAAATGAAAAAATTTTGATGATGATAAACCAGTACCAGAGTGATGAGAACCTCCCTATTAATCCACTTTCCATGCTTCTGAATGGAATTGTTGATCCAGCTGTTATGGGTGGCTTTGCTAAATATGAGAAGGTAGGAGCTTTGAGTCACTGCAAAGAACATTCTCAGGGGCATCACCTCATGATCCTCCTACGTCCTTTGTTAACGTGGCAGCGCAGTGTGGATGGGGAATAGGAAAGCCATAATTCCATCAGTTAAGGGATCCTTATATCCTCCTTTCCTGGTCATCTCTGTCTTTGAAAGCAAACCAGAATAACTGAAGCTACTAGTTGATGTGAATCATGATACTCCAAATCTGTGCCTTTTTAGTTGCACTGTAAACATAATAAAAGAAACAATAATTGGGTTTCATAATAAGGATCCCAAACTCAGAAATGTTGGATAAAGACCAAATGCATCTTTTTACAAAGAGCACCTCAGTTCCCAACTGATAGAGTGAGGAATTCTCTGGCTAAGGACCATGCATATGTCTCCCCTCTTTGAGGACCAATATATGACCACCAGCTGGCTCTGGGGACTAAGGATTGATTTCTTTACCTGTCAAAATGATGCACTGCATTTTTATTTATTTATTTATTTATTTCTGTCTAAGGCTTTCTTTACAGAAGAATATATCAGAGACCATCCAGAGGATACAGAAAAGCTGAACAGACTCAAAGATCTGATTGCTTGGCAGGTAATTTCTCACTGACAGCTGCCACTGAGGCTTCACCAGGGGTTCCTTTGGTCCATTCCTCTCTAGCAGGAGAACACAGCACTGAGGTGATTGTGTCATTTCCGCCTTTTTTTAACCCCTGAAAGGTATTTTGTAGAACACATCATTTGGAATGGTTTATCAAAAGGCACATATTCCAGACTACACTTATGGTAAAAAGAGCCAGGATTTCCAAATTGGGTTGTATTCCTGAACAGAAAACTGAGAGCACAACAAAAGTCATGATGATTTAATGAATTTCTGAGGTTGGCAAATGTCACACACTGTCTTGGGAAAAAACTCTTTCCTGGAGTATTTGTTTTTGTGGAGGATTTTTTTTTCACTAGAAACATTAACGGAGTGTTTGCTGCTCTCAGGAATTATTTTCATATTCAATGACCCTTCAAGATTACTGCTGTGTATCTTCTGTGTGGCAAATAACATGAAAGACTATTAGTAAATATTTTCATGCTGTATCTCCAGAGGAGAACTGAATTCTCTCTATACTGGCAGCACTGAGGTTATTCGGGCTTACTATTTATTATTTTATATATAGTGTATGTATGATAAGACAACCAGCCTGCAGGACCCTTTTGTACTCAAGAAGGAAAGTGCACCTAGGGGATGTGGTAGCAGAAAAAACTCTATTTTTGCTGAGATTCAAGGGATAATGGTCTTTCTGTTGACCTGATAATGATAATGGAGCAGAGAAACACATGACCTCAGAAATTTTCCATTCTATTTCCATTAACCAGTCCAAAATAGAAATCATTGCTATCAATAGATAGACAGAGGGATGCTAAGAAATAGTGAGAGTTCATCTGGGATTTTACTATAAGAAATGAATGGTTCAAGGTGTTTCTTCTCATATTTCATGTCTCATTCTTTGTACTTACTCACAAAAACATCCCTGGAAAGATCCAAGGTCAGGTTGGCTCTGAGCAACCTGAAGGAATTGTCCCTGTCTGTGGCAGGGGATGCCATGGACTGGATGACCTTTGAAGGTCCCTTCCAACCCAAACTATTCAAGGATTCTATGATTCTGTCTCTCTTTCATAGATGAGAAACAGCAAAAATTTACAGTTTATTCCTCTCTCAGCCTTGAAATGAATCTTCCAAATGGTTTAGATGGAATTGATTTGTACTATTCTTTTAATGTTTTTGTAATGTCTTCCTGTTTCATTTTGATTCATCCCAGTTTGGTTATTAGTTTGAGTTGTACCTTTACAGTTTCTCCCGTGTCATTGCCCACCACAGCTCTATGTGTTGTTCTTTCCTGGCCATCAGAAGCACCCAGTGGATGAGTGGTATTGATTGACCATAATGCCACCTGGCATTAGGAAATAAGGGGTAATTCCTACCTATCCCTGCAAACCCCTCTAAGGAGGACAAACAGATCTGTCAGTAACAGATGGGCTTTTATACCACATTTTTGGAAGTTATATTGAAATTGCACTTCCATTAAATATGATCAACACGATGAGTGGACCAATGTTGACAGTATTTACTGGGTCAGAACACGAAAAGAAAGCATGGAATCTAAGTGGATTCCCGTGGAATATAACTGGGTTTTACAAAAAATCCCAGGCATTAATGCAAAGAGCTAAAATCTGCAGTTAGAAAAGGTCAGTGGCAGAAGGGGAGCAAAAGTGTTTTGCACAAATCTCATAACATTAAAATACATAGAAGAGAGAAAACAGTCTCTGTGAGGCAGCCAAGATTTTTCAGAAATTTACTGGGAAAACCCATTTTCCATGACCCTTTTCCACCTTGTAGTTGCTGCTCAAAGCTGAGATCAAAGGGCAAACCCATCTGCCACTCAAA
Organism: Picathartes gymnocephalus; assembly: GCA_013390045.1. Lineage (NCBI taxonomy): Eukaryota > Metazoa > Chordata > Aves > Passeriformes > Picathartidae > Picathartes > Picathartes gymnocephalus. Next base: position 92,789 of record WEKY01042802.1, read on the forward strand.
GGAAGAGTTTTGCAGTTGATTTACCAGATAATTTAAACAGACACAGAGAGGTGGCTGGACCCGCTTGGAAAGTCTTACATTTTTTCTTCTTTTGCTCCTCCTAAGATACCTTTCCTTGGGGCTGGAATTAGAATTCATGAAAGAAGAGTTTCTGATAATCTTCGTCCTTTCCATGACCGGATGGAGGAATGTTTCATGCACTTAAAAGTTAAAGTGGAAAAACAATATGGAGCCAGAGAATTGGTATTACTCTCCTCTTAACCTCTACCTCAATTTCCCTTTAACTGATACACATCTTGTTCTAAACAAAAACATGCTTTTTTTTTTTTTTTTTGCTTGTGGGTTTTCTTGTGCTCTAAAGGCAGTAGGATCTGAGTTGTATCATCCAAGAGCTGATTCAGTTCTCTGACACATCAAATATTCCTCTTTCTGGAAGAATTTGAGTATATTTTATTACAACTTAAAATTGCAAGTCTTTTCAGCCTTACTGAGGAAGTAAAAGCAAGTTCTTATGTTTGTTCTCTTTGTAATTTTTCTTAGTGGTTTAGGGCTTTGATCTGCAGTTGATGTCTCCCTGTGCCAGCCACTTCCAGCTGTGCTGTGAAGTAAAACCTGTCATATGTATAATACTATAAATATTAGTTGAGAACAAACTGAAATATCTGGGAATTGAAGGATAACTTTTGAACACAAACTCCCCAGACAATTCTTGAATAAAATATTCTATCTGAGTTGTGCAGGCTATCAAGAATGATGTTGCCTGTTTTTTGTGATTAAATACCAGTTACTTTGGAAATTATTTTATATTGTTGCTTTCAGCACTGCTGATTTTATAATAGGATTTATTTCTTCTGTTATAGGGGAAATGTAGCAAGTTTTTAACCTAAATTTGCATATGTGCTGTGTTATATACCTCTATTATTAAAATTCTATATATCTATCTGAATATGATGTTTATTTTGCGATAATAGAGGCTATAATTGCAATAATTTACTTGAAATTATGTAATTGCAATAATAATTGCAATAACAGAGGCTGTAATCCACACTCAGCAATCCTGCCTCTTGCTTGAACCCTCCAGCACTCTTAGGGACCAGCACTTAAAAAACCCCAACCTATTTAAAATTTTGCATAGAATGTACTTTGTTAATTGAGTTTGGGAGGTTTGAAGAGTAAGAATTCATCAGACACAGGATAAATCACAGTAATTAATGGGAGCAGACAACTCCTTTCATGCCAAGTGTTAAACATCTGCACAGTTTCAAGGCCTGGTGTGAGAAGGATGAATTGAAGATGCCAGGGTTATGTGACAGGATGGGTTCCTCTTTTCCATCCTGCAGCCAGAGTTTGATGACAAGAGGGTCGGGCGACCAAGGTCGATGCTGAAATCCTACCGTCAGTTATCCTTCATCTCCATGTGCTCCATGAATTCAGACTGCAGCACTCCCAAAAAGCTCGCTTCAGAAAGGTTGGTTATGGATCCAGTACAAATTCTTTTTCAGACCTGTTATTAATCAATTTTATGAGATGAAACAACAAGATTAAAAAAAAAAAATTAAGACCACCAGCAGCCATTTCAGACTATACGAACGTTATTTTTAGCTGTAGCTACCACTTCCTCCAGGCTCAAAACTACAGTATTTCAATCTTAATAGGCAAATTGTGTTCAACTCTCCTTGGGGGGAAAAAAAAAAAAAAGTGGCGTTTCTTTTTCAGAAAATAAGTATTTTATAAATTAAATTACTTTTTTCAGAAAATAAGTATTTTATAAATTAAATTACTTTTGAAAAATTTACCAAGATCGAGGGTTTTTTACAAGTTTCTTTTTATACACCTTTTGACTTAATTAGCATGTTTTTGTTTGTAAAATGTGAATAGCAAAGGAACAACCTTTACAAACTTGAAAAGGAGGTGGAAAATTTCAGTAAAGTCTTTAGTAATGTAAAATGTTTTGCTTAATTGTGCTTTAACTGCAGCACTGGAAAACAAAAGGGCTTTTAAGTTGGAGAGAACAATTATAGGTATAGCTTTTTTATCCACAAATTATTTTGTTCACTTTACACATTATCTTTTAGGCACACAGAGATTTTTCCCAAACAAGGTACATATAAAACTGAACTTGTTGAGCAGTGTTTGATTATTTTTTTAAACATCCCTTTTTGAGTAGTTCACTTTGAAGAAGTCCATCGGTGCACGACCCTGATGTGGAAGTGTTGGTTCTTTAAACATCCCTTGTTCTGGTGTGTTTGATGGCCAGCCCAGCGCTGCACCCTTCACACTTTGAAATCCTGAGGCTGCTCCTGCTGCCCTTCAGCTTCCCCTCCAGAAGGGTGGAGCAGACAAACATCATTTGGCTGCTGCAGGACAACAGGACACCTCTGGCAGAACCAGCCAAGCCCACTGAAGCAGCTGCATCACACATCTGGTCTTAATTCTTAGAGGCTTAATTTGTTCCTAGGAAACACAGGTCAACAGTCACCACACTACTTGGTTTATCAATTTTTGTGTTGTAAAATAAGTTTGGTCCCATATTCCAAAGGCTGGTTACATCAGCAGAGAAGGGAGTAAAGCCAACACCAATTTCATGTGCTTTTTTTTTTTTTTCTAATGAGAAGTAGCCCAATTTAAACTGTAAAAATTAGAGGAAGAGAGAAAGTGGCAGGGGGGTTAATGTCTGGGTGTGTGCATTCTTGTCCAATATGGTGATATAAACAGGAGAATGCATTTAAAACACAGCAAGAAATAGCAATACTCTGTTCCACTTTGGTTCTTGTACAACCAGAAGAGCATGTCTTGCTTTCAGCACCACCATCACCACACATCAACTTGCCATGTGAGCTCTACTCTGTTTAGTTTAGGAGTTCTTAAGCCGATGCACAAATTTTTAAACAGGGATTTGAGATGGTTTTAATATTTTACATTCTTTGCTACATTTTGAGATGGTGTCACGCTGCCTGAAGGCATCTTATTTATATCTCCAGTTGCCAGATGCTGAAGCACATCCTATACTTATTGCCAGCAGTTTGCAAGGCTGCCTAGAAAGAAGGAAAGAATGACCTGCATTTATATTTCATGGGGAAATGACATTCGAATACCATGGTTTTTAAAATATCACTCAGCAACTTGTACTTTTTTTCTTTCGCTTCTGCAGCTTTGATCTGGAAGCAGTGCTACCAAAGCAAGGAAAAGCAGAATCAGAGGAGACTGCTCCTCAAAATAATCCTCATCCTGAAGTCAAGATGAGAAGGTCCAAAAAAAGAACAAAAAGAAGCAGTGTGGTGTTTGCTGATGAGAAGACAGCGGCAGATATTTCTATCTCTGACATGAAATGTGTATGTTACTGATTTAGAGTATTTTATAATCCATGAAAAAAAGGACATTACTCCTTTCCTTAGGAAAAGAAAAATACATCCCAGAGAACTCCAGCTGTCATAAAGGGAAGGATGCAGGATGCAGAGATGATCTGCCCTGCCATGAATAAAATGTGCGAGATGCTGTGGAGGAAACAAATCTGTGAGAAAATCAGAAAATCTCTCCTGGCTTCTGGTGGCAGATAACAGAGTTCCAAGGCTGCAGACTCCGAAGCCTGGTTAGCTGAGAAAGGAGCACTGTGCTGGGAGGGTTAAGCTGCTTTCCTGTGGAGAGGCAATTGACTGTGCTGACATTTCATGGCAGCTCCTCGCAGTCAGGGCTATTTCAAAAGTGATGAGCCCTGTACGTTTTGTACCTTGTTATGGAACATGCAGCTGTTAGGAAATTGCAAGATTGCAAACAGAGCTCCTTAAATGGTGCCAGACTGAAGTTTGGAAGCACTGGCATCTCTCGCTCCATAGATCACCTGAGGGCTTTTATTGCACTGCTGCATCATTACAGTGATTTATGTAACTTACACTGGGCCTTTTATATATATGTAATTTAATGCTCAGGAGAATTTTCTTCTAGTATATGTCCTCTTGATACACAAGCCCCATCTGAATTAAAAAGAGGCAGTACAGATTGTTGAATTACATGGAGGGAGCATAAATAATTTGTTCAAAAATGTTTGAAGGAATCATCAAAGGTAAAATGAATTGAGCAGAAAGCCAGGATTGTCTGGGGAAGCACAGAGAAACTCAAGGATGATTATGACTGTCTTACACTGCATGTCCTTATGCAAAAGAGAGATGAAGCACAGTCATGCTTAGAGAAGCACTGAAATACAAAACCAAGTAACACCTTTGGCTTCTGATTAAATTAGATAACACATACACCAAACTGTGCGGATCCCGCTGTGCATTGAGTTAAAGGATTTTCTTCTGCTTCAAAAAAGCAGTGAAAGGCTTTGCAGCAGCCAAGCTGGGCATGTTAATGCAACGGGGGAAAATGTTTTCAAAACTTCATTTTACTTTGCAGATCATACACAGAGTTGTCTGATGGTATTATGCCAAAAATAGGGTAGGAATTCAGATTTCAGATCTCAGATTACTCCTGTAACTTTTTTAGAATTTTTTTTTTCTATGTGGAATGAGAAGTTTTTATTTAACTATAAATTATCTGCAAAATAGTTGCATGTTTTCAGATTGTACATAATATGATACATGGACCAAAGTCTCAGTTCATCATTAATGTTGGGGGTTTTTATTTAACAGCTGTCAAGGAAATACGAGTTCATGAGTGACACCAATCTCTCAGAACACGTGGTGGCACCTCAGAAAACTTCTGTCCTCAAGCAGATGAGCACTGTCAGTCGTTCTATGCCAACTATCCCAGGTAAGGTGCTTACACTGAGGTGAGAGTTCTGAGCTTTATTGGGGTGTTCAGAAAACAGCAATGAAGGGTTTGGTCCAAGCAGGGCTGGCAGCTCTCTCATCCTTGTGAAATCCACTGGGACAAAGATAATAATTGAAGAGTGTACTGTGCAGGTGAGGCTGGACTGCTCCAAATGCTTGGTAACACTGTAGTACCTTAAGCCAAAATGCAAATTCTAGAATTCTTACTCCTGGAGCTCCAAATTTCACTTCCTGGTACAGTGTGGGCATTCCTGCTGCCCAGAAAGAGCCAAGGGTTATTCAGCTTCCCTGCTCTGTAGGGCTGCCAAGGGCAGCGTGTGAAACAGAGAGAGCTCGGTGCTTTGCTTTGGGGGATGAATATCCCCAAAGGTTGCCCCATAACAGGATTTCAACTTCTGCTGTTGAAGCCAGAGAGGAATCCCATAGATTGCCTCACCATGGGAGGCAGGAGAAGCAAGGGGACACAGCTGCCCCCCAGAGAGAGGGGTGGTTGTGTGAAAGAGAAGGGGAAAGTGGGACTGAAGCTGGAGCTCATCTCTAGGCTGGGGCACATGGAGAAAACAGGCCCAGTTTCAGCATCTTTTCCCCCTTTGTTCCATAGGACATCTCACTTCCTAGCCTGCATCTCTCTCACCTGTCCCTCTCACTGCCCCTCTCTTTCCAGATGCCTGTAGCAGATGTTTAGCACAACACAACAGAACACCATGGCCCACTTCTTTGTCATGTGTTTATCTATTTTTAGTTCTTTGACCAGATTGGTCCTTTTTTTTCACTGTACTTCAATGTAATGAAGTTTTTTGTTTCCCTATTATTTAATTTTTTATTCTAAGTTTATAGTTAGATTTAAAAAGTCTCAATTTTTTCTAGTCATTGCAGTAGTTCACAATTTTGAGCTCTGCTTTGTCTTTAACTCTCCTATTTTGCTTTTATTTTGTGTAACCAATATTGTTTCCATTCTAAGGATTAACTCTGTCTGTCAGCACTGTGGCACCTGATGACACAATTGCATCACACAGGCTGAGCCAGCCAGTGTTTCCTTCCACCTCAGATGGTGACAAGAAAACCTCCAAAAAAAAGAAAGTGAACCAGTTATTTAAAACAATGGTAGGTCCTGTGTGTTTGTGGGGGAAAAAAGGAAGTGTTACACATTCAAAAATTCTGTGCTATGAAAATTAAGTATTTTTGAGATGAATAGGCTCATAAGTCAAACTCTGCCTTTTTTTCTTGATGCTTTCCTCCGACAGAGTGGGGTGGAAGCTCAATGTGGAAGCAAAGCTGGCTGTGGCAGCACCTCCAGTGGGAGGGATGGAGGGGTGCAGAGATGTAAGGATGGAGGGATGCAGGGCTGGAAGGATGCAGGGATGTAGGGTTGGAAGGATGCAGGGCTGGAAGGATGCAGGGATGCAGGGCGGTCCCCGCGGGTGCAGCTCCGCTCCCGCACCGCGGGAGGGCGCGGGCGGCCCGCCGAGCCCGGTGCCGCAGGGGTGGGGAAGCGGCGATTCCCGGTGGGACCGGAGCGGGCCGGGATGGGAGCGCCGGGCTCGGAGCGCGCTGAGCACGGCACAGGGCGAAGATGCTGAGTTGAAAGCAGAAATCGGCTCCCACTGGAGGCATCACTCTTGCTTAAAGCTGGCTGCCTTCCTTTAAAGTGAGGAACGTTTCACTGATGTCTGAAATTTTCACAAAATTAAAACTATTTCATTTAACCTGGTGTTTGACAGAGAAAAAAAAAAAAAAAACAAAAACCCAGAGCAGCTATTTGGATGCAGAATTTGAAAGTTTTCCTATATTGCAGGTAGTGGGAGGGTGACATTTAATGCAGATATGGGTAGCTACCAACATGCATTATTGCATAAGTACTCTGGTATATTTGTAATATTTTACATGTCAACTTTTCTGATCTTTCTATGCAAAGGGGTTTTTTTTTTGGTTTCTTTTTCCTAGGTAATAGGTTTCATTTGTATTCATTATTTTCTTCAGTGTTTTGGGTTTTCTTTTTTAAAAAAAAGGAAAATATATTCAGGGACCCTAGAGCTACATTTAGGAAAACCTTCAGTTAAATGTGTTCATAATCACATTTTTCTGGTAGGAACAAAAATAACCTGTTTAATTTGAAGTCTGTAGTATTTCACTTACATTCAATTTATCACATACTTGCTTGTTTCTGACCCAGGAGTTGCAGTTTTTCAGCGCTATCTCATCCACTCATATTTCAACTTAAACAGCATATAAAATCCACAGGATAGAATGTTCTTTCTTACATGGCAGAAAAAGAACTAATTACAGCTAAAAATCCAGTTGTGAAGTGCTTCATAGCATGTTTGGAATCATGTGGACAGGTTTAAATAGAGATATAAGGTTTTGCAGAATAGAGAAAAAAATTCAAAGTGTGCAGGATTTGGTCAATGTCTTTTTTCTCTAACTACAATTTAAACCACAAATAATTGATATACATATTGTTGAATCCAGGACAGAATCACTTTTAACCTATGAAAATCTGTTTTGGTGTTTTTTCAGCGCATTTCCAAAGTTCTGGAAGATGGAAAGCAGTCTGTGGAGCAGCATTTCAAACCTTCATCGACAGATCTGTGATTAATTTTTACAAGATCACTTCCCAACTGAAAAGAATTATATCTACATACAAATATTCTATTTTAGAGCACCATCTACTCTAAAGAAATGCACTGATGGAGAATATGAACACCACCACCCATGGGCTCTGACACTTGTGATACAGATACAGGAATAACATTAGAGGGAAACACTGCAGGATGTGTCCATTGGGACCTGGAACAGAAGCCTCTGGCTGTGCAGGTCCAAGGGAGCTGGGAGTTCCCTGGGGCACCGCTCGGTGCTGGGAGGTGAGATGTGCTGCAAGGCCATCTGCAGCTCTCACTGTAATGCAGGTCAGGGTCTGTTCTTCCCAAAGAGCAGAGGAGTTAGGGTTTTCTGGAGCTCGTACAGACACACTCCAGATCTCCTTAAACCCTCGCTGGCAGTGTAGCCAAGGCAACAGATGGCTCAGCATAAAACAGCCACTGACAACTGACTGGCTGTTGTGTGGCTGGAGCTGGATTTACAGCCCTCGGCTCCCTCTGCTGCTCCCAGCACGCTGCTTTGTACCCTCACTCCTTCCCGGGTGATACCCGCGGCTGCAACACTGCACGCCTGAGTTATTTTCAGAGCAGGAGCTATTATGTGGAAAACATGCAAAAGTTTATTTACACATGTACAAATTCACCTTACGTCCAGCAGCACGATGAACAAAAGCTACATTTTCTGCTGTTCAATAAAATGTTACAAATCTGTTTTATTTGCCCTGACCCTTTCTCCCTGACATCTCCAGGTACCATCATATAAAAGGTGATGATAGTTTTTTACTGACAGCAAACAGAATTCTACAAGCCCAAGTTTTCTGGGTTTAGACTGATTTTCTGTGTCTTCCCACCTCATGAGGTAGAGTTGGGAGATGATGCCTCGCTGCTGTGAAGTTCCACAGCCCTGCAGGTCAGCACCTCAGGGTTTTTACAACCTGTCAGCTCTTTCTCTAAATGTGTCAGGGGGTCTAAAGGTGAAAAATTGATTTCCTTCACTCCTCCCTTTATGTTTCAGACACCTACGTAAGTTTATACTACGTAAATAAAATATGTTCATGTATAGTGTTGTGGATGGGGGGACTGGCCTTGTTGCCATTTCTATGGATTTGGGAAAGACAAAGAGGTTAAAGTTATTCCTTGCTGTGGAGTTGAATCTATGGAAAGATATCTGCAGTTTGTTTAAGCCTAAGTTTTTCTATCAACACTTTAACATACAGTGTGAATAAATTAGTTTTATGACTTCAGGCTCTGCAAGTTGTCAGAGTGAAGCTGTTTTCTACAGGAGTAGTTAGTGATTGTTTTCTGTGAGAGGTTTGGAATATTTGCCATTGGAATTAATGCTGCACCTTCACCAGAATAACCACAGACAGCAAAACTAAATGGGCCCAGTTTTAACACTAACTGCAGAGTTTGCCATGAATTCTGATAGACTTTTGGTTTCATTTTGTTTCATTTGCTTTCCACAGCAACTTGATAATGCTTCTGAAGAGGCACAGAGGAGGAACAAGGCTTTCCTAGGAAAAAGTCTCCTGTTTAATAGAGAAGGTTATCTGTGAGTGAAAGAAAGGAGAAGGTTGAAGGGTGCACGTTTAACAATTTGCTAACCTGGGGGAAGAGGAGGGAGGGTATCAAAGTTGTCCTTCAATATTATCTGAAGATACCTTGAATATAGCACAAAATAAATATTTTAAAAGAAAAGGTTTGATTCTACTGGAAATGAGTAAGAAAAGGATGATTTAGGAACTGTTTACACTTTGTAAAAATACCTGTTAAAGGTTATCTTTTATTTAATGTATCTTGCAGATGTTTTCAGGTGAGTGGAATAATAGAGTTTTACATCTAGCTGTTATTATAAATTGTTATTGAAATACTGTGACTGAAAACAAAGAGGTAGGAAGAATGGAAGTGAAGAAAGAGCCCGGAAACAAATACCAGGAAGGCAGGAGCACAACATCCAAAGGAAGTTTGGTGTTGGGTATTAAGCCAGTGGTTCAAGCATGTGAATGTGTTTTGCTCAGGTTTTAGTACAGCCTTTGGAGAAGGTTTAGATTCACATTTAGTTTACTAAATATCAGCAATCATTTTATTATTTGTCCCACACCACGCATTGTCCTCTTGCCAGCCCAAGTTCCAAGCCTGAAATCATGTCTACCAACTCTGAGAGGAAAAACAAAACTAAGAAAAAATAACTGCCAAGAACAGGGCATTCATAGAACTGGAGTTTTAAGGATGTTTGGACAACAAGCTCCAGCCTTTCACAAGTTTCCAGAAACTGTAGAACTGTAGACACTGACATTTAGTTCAAATAAACAACATAGCATGAAGGACAATTGATACCCTGGGATAATAAAGTGCCAGTTTGGCAACATCTGTTGAAAAATGTGAATCAGCACTGATTGCTGCCATTTCTGTCACAAGCTCAACAGGCCTTTAGTTCATGTATGCAGAGATGGGGGTACAGAACCTGTATTTGACACTCTTTGAGGTGAAGCACAGAGGGCAGAAGTTTCCTCCAGGACAGGGGCAGGATTTGGCTGCTGTCGAGGGAATTAGAGCAGCAGGAAAGGCTTCAGCTCTCCCCATGCAGGTCAGGAACACAAGCAGGCTCTCAGGGGCTTTCTGTACCAGTTATTTCCCTTGTCTCTGACGTTTCCAGTAGTCTGGCTGATGGCAGTCTGGTTTGCTACCACGTGCACTGAGATAACGGTGGGGTTGTGTGGGCTGTAATTAATGAGCTGTTTGCAGGGGCAGGAAGGCTGCATGTGCAGCTGAGATTTGATGAGCTGACCTGCACAGAGCTGTTACACTGCCATGACCTAAGATGCATTTAAGCTGCACACGGTAGTTCAGTTTAGGCAGAAATCCCAGTTTTAGCCAGACACAGGTCCCTACCTGGTGTCTCTATGGAGGGCAGCACCATGTCAGAGGTGCTGGTGCAGCTCCAGGAGCTGCTGTGTCAGTGCAGCACAAGGTCTGGTCACACAGAGCAAATGTTGGCATTTACCCAGGGGTACTCAGGGGTATCCTCATCTGACTTGGGTCTCCAGCCTGCCCTTCTTTGTGCCATGTAGTCATACTACGCTCTTATTATGAAATTATGACTTAAATATTCATTCTGGGGGCAAATTAATGCTCTTAAAATCTCGATAAAAATTAGCTGGTGTGACCTACAGGAAAATGGTCAGAGTCTAAGTCAATAAGGATCAAGTTTCTGAGGAGGAAGGAGAGTTTTATTAAAGATTTTACAGACCTTAGGAACACATTGTTCTGGAACTTGAATGTGTGATAGACCTGTGTACCTGCTGGACATTGAACTTTTATCTCTATCACACACAGCCTGTAACCTTCTTTATTAGACAGTAGAAACTGTGGGTGAGTAGAATCATAGAACAGTTTGGGTTGGAAAAGACCTTAAAGATCGACTGTTCCCAGTCCCCATGGGTGTCTTGGTGCCACACTGGTTTTTCTGTGAGGAGTCCATTGAGACTTTAGACATCATTGGATCTCTGTTTTCATTTGTTCCACCCTGTTAATGGGATGAGGGCACTTTTAGAAAGAAGAGGTGTTAAATACATTTTTAAAATAGCATGGTCAGAAGGAGAAAGTATTGGGGTTTTTTTTTTGTTTTGGGGGGCTTGTTTGTTTGTTTGTTGTTTTGTTTTGTTTATTAAATCTGGTTTCTGTTTAAGTCAGCTGTTTAAAGCCACTCAACCACATAATTCTCTATGCTCACATCCTCTGATGTTTTCAAGGATTTTAGCTTAACTATCATAAAAATACCAAAAGATTCTTTTTTTGGTTTTTTGTTTCACCTTCAGCACAAAACTATTCAAATGATGGAACATTCCAACTGATTCCTTGTATGCCAGCGTCAATGGGAATCATCAAGAATTAGGGCATCCTGTTTAAAACAAAAGCACAGGTCGATTCTCCAGAGTGGAGGAAGATAAAAGGAATAACTTAACCAAATACAGCAACTTTCTCGTTTAGAAATCAAGATAAATCAGCGAATTTAAAGCCAACTTGTGTTTTGGAGCAGCCATTTTTTAAAAAAACTATATCTGAGGAGGGAAGAAAACTAAACAATTTAAGTATTCTTTCCCTCATTATTTTTTGGATGAGGGTATGTCCATATTTTTAGATACATCTCTTTTTTTTTAGGAATATGGAAGCCTCCATGAAAAAAAGCTTGCAGCCACTTCCTATCCTGGGTGCCTTGGAGTAGTCACTCCATAGAACTTGTATTTCCCTGCCAGAACTCAGCTCATACTTGCTCTTAGGCATTCAAGGTCCTTCTGAGGGGGAACATTGAGCAACACTCCAGGGGCTGCCCTGAGCTCTAAGGAGTTCAGCATTGGCAGTGTTTGCTGCTCTGGGGTGAGGAGAGGACTTGTTCTTTATTGACTCTGTAATTTGCTGCTCTGATTTGCTCTCCTGATGCAGCGTGTGCTAAAGATTAACACTGTAAACGAAGAATTGCTCTGCAAACAAACCTCGGGTAGGCCACGGATTTCATAAACTTTTAAATGTTAGATAAATTTAATCATGGCTTTAAAGTGAGGACAGTTTGAGCTGATTGGGTTTTGCACAGAATTATCCTTTTTCAGTGTAGTTTTTTGTCTTCCAGGATAGCTGACAGCTTCTGTGTGCCATGAGGGATCTTTCCTATGGCCGACCCTAGGATGAGACAGCCCCTGTGAGTGTTTGAGCTGGAACAAATACAATGTCTGTGATAATGATTTTTTCATGTGTAATAATGCATTCTGCAGCTCCAGATGCCCCATTATGTGTGTGGGTATTCAACCTGCATTTAATACCAGGTTCATGTGGCAGGCATGACTGAGCTCTCACTCACAGTTAACCCTTGACAGGCCGTGCCATTGCCTGGATTCGTTCAGCTCGTGGTAGGTGGCTGCTGACAGTGTCACCTTGGGTTTAAATGCTGAGAGATTCCAAAGGCACAGGACAGGTGATGGGGACTGCAAAACAGTCATTTAAGGGATCATGTCCTGGCACATCAGCAGTCAAAAAAGACTTATGTAGGTGAGGTAGTAGGAATCTTGTACTCTTGTAACTAGAAATAGTCTAAACAACTCTTCATGTTTGGCAGATATTTTGAGGGAAGACTTTCTGCAGAATGTTTATTTGTATGTTTTTAGATATAAGAAAACAGCCCTGGATAGAGCAGCTTTAGATGCAGATCTTTTAACCATGTATTTTGTGTGGTATTTTATTGTACATTAAAGTATGTTATGATCTGGATTCTGCAAATAATGAGGAATGTGAAGTTTTTACTTCAGTGCCTTTGACATACTCAATAGCACTACAGCACAGTCCCCGAATTTGTAGAGTCTTTCTTCACAAAACTGCATTTGGACTTCCTTCACAAGACAGGAAAAGAGGAATACTGGAAATCAGGATGGGAAAACAGAAAGAAAAAAAGAAAAAAAAAAGCAAAGGAAACTAATCTAAAACAAAGACATGTCTCTAAATATACCAGAATTTCCACAAAGAGTTCCAAAGGAAAGGAAGCACTCTAACATGTGAAAGTTTGAGATGTTTATGTATAGAATGGGTTGTTTTTGAAGATCCAGGCGATCCTGGACAGCAGCCCCAGGACAGGAGGATCCCAGGGCAGGTCGCACCAAGCTGTGCGTTCCCAGGCGGTGTCGCCAGGGGACGATAGAAAGTCGCGATGCTCTGCCCGTGTCGCGGCTCTCCCTGCCCGGGGACCGGAACGCAGCTCCTGGAAGTGCCAGGATTAACAGCGCCCTAAATCACCCTGTTCGCAGATCGGGTTATCTTAATTTACTGTACTCAACCGCTGGCTGCAATAAAACAACCTGAAGTTTATCTGTGGCCGGGTGTGTCCGCAGAGAAGTTCCCTGCGCTTGCACCAATTCGCTTTCCAGCTTTAGTTTCTAATTATTTTTCCCCAAGTGTTTGTGTCGTGCAGGTACAAAAGGGTGTAGATCACTGAAAAAGAGGTTTTTTGCTTAAAAAAATGAAGTTATATTTTCTGAAAAAAATCTGTGGTTCTAAAATGTCTTTTCAATGAGATCTCCATTTGAATTGTGGACTGGGAGGAGCTGATTTATCCATACCAGCAAACACCTTGATGCTGAAATGTCACTGAAACAAAAGCATTAGCATGTTACAACTTTTTCTTTTTATAAACCATTGAAATGCATTGAAATTAATAAATTCATCTCGTTGAAATGCACAAGAATTTAAACTTCGAAGAGTTTTGGAAGGGTGTACAGATTAATTTCTTTGGTACCTATGTTGATGTTGATAGAAGACCTCATTTGGTTTTAGCACCACTGATTTCTCGTCCAAACACACAGTTAGTGCTGAGAGTAGAAGGACAAGCAGATGATCTGAAAGAGGGAACCGTGTTGGCTGTTCAGGAGCTGTAGCAGCAGTGAGGCTGTCAAAGTATGATTGATTGAATGTCTATATCTCTATTAATTTCCTATAACTGGGAGGGACAGCTCGGATTCTGCCATGAAAAGGATTTGTCACAGATTGATTCTGCTCCTCTGTGGCAGATGTGACCACATCAGTGTCCCTCAGCACCGCAGATCCTGTGGCAGCCAAAGGGACATAATGGATTCCCTGCCTGCCTGTGGCCTGTCACTGCTGAGACACGAGTCAGGGGACACCTAATCCCCTCTACCATATTTATTATATGCTAGGAGATGTGGAAGGCCTTTGTGGGAGTTATGACTACTTTTGTCATCATGATTCTTCTCACGGTCAGAGAGCAGCTACGAGTCCTTACAAGGTTTCACAGCCTTCTAAAAACCCAGTTATAAAGTTGCTCCAAAAATCCATAGTGAGATTGTTCTGGAATACTTAAAAAGTCTAAGGGCATTCTAGCACTGCAGTACTTATGGCATAGATCCAAATGATATTGCCTTTTCCATTAATTTAATGTTCCACTTGGCTTTCTAGAAATAAAGTTCCCTTGTTTAGAAATGCTGTATTTTACATTTCTTATGCTTTTGTAATGTCCTTGAGATGACATTGCTTTGCCTGCTACACCATGTTCCTTCGCGTGGTATGGTTTATTTTGTGGATATTCTAGGCAGATGATTAGTGGAATAAGACATGAAGACTTCTAAAAGGAATCTACTGGACAGCTGAGCACATGGAGAATTTTTCACTGTGTGAAAATGTCTTATGAATTGATACTGAGCTGTTTCTGTATTCAAGGTGTGAATTGTTTGAAACAAGGTAGGTTGCTTAGTATAGTGACTTTTATATGGACTCTTTTGTTTTAAAAACAGATTTTCCCTCTTCTTTGTGACCAGAGGAATAGTTTGTATGAACTGTTGTGCTGGTGTGTACACACCTCTCCCAAGTCACTGCAGTTCAGAAACACTGGATGTGTAGGTTACTGTGAAGTATAAGTGGAAATGCTAAGAAATCTGAGTTTAAATGAAATTAATCTGAATCTTTCTTAACCCAAGATTTTAGATATCATCTTTTATAATGGGTAGTCAGTGAGAAGAAATATTACTGTTGGTTGGAATATAGGGGTACAGGAGCTGACCTAAAAAACCTGTGGAAAACAATGGTTCTGCCAGGGCTCGGCCTCCACCTTGCAGATTTTGGAGCTTCACTCATGAAATTGAGAGGAGCAAGAGACAACACAAGAGTTGTCAACAGTCTTTGGTTTGACAACAACCTGTGGTTGACCAGGCTTTCAGCTGGAAGAGACACGATGTGCTCAGGGCTGTGCAGTACTGTACTGCACTGCAGTAAAAAGACACGTTAAAAACACCATGCATCCTGCCTAGCCAGACCTTACTGACTCAATGTATTTGGAAATAATGGTCATTAAACTCTCTCCAGCAGCAGCCTCCAATTTACAGAGTTTTTAATCCCTAAACAAGATCTGCTAGCGTAGCTTGGTCAGCATGCCACCTTTTTCCAGCCTCTTTATGTGGAAGCCTCACCAGCTGTCCATCCCTTTTCTCCACTTCTGGGACTGCTACCCTCTTTCAGCCCTGCCAAAAGGAAGACTCTCGGTGGTGAAGACCTCAGGACAACATTCCTGGCTAGACTCAGCTCCCTCCACTTCTCAGCCACCATAGTTTGAGCAGAGTTGGTTCTCTCCTTGCTGCCTCCTTGCCTGCAAAGGAGCATCTGCAGCAGAAGAGCTGCCCAGGAGCGTGTGCTGCAGTGACCCTGCAGCAGCAAGGTGTGCCCAGAGTACTGATAAAGTACCTTTTCCTGGCACTGTTTATACTCTGGTCTGAGTAAATCAGGCCCAGGCAGCTGAAGGGAAATGCTGATGGGATCCTGTCCCTGCTGGAAGCTGTGCCAGCACAGACGTGCTGGGGAGGGAGCAGACTTTGCCCCCCCTTTCCCAGCTCCGTGGGCAGCAGCCCAGGGGTGTCTGTGCACCTCCCTGCTGGAAAAGCAGCTCTGTCCCTCCTCAGCGCTGCCTTGCTGGGTTCTGGGGGACACTGCTCAGGGGTCCCACGGGGGAGAGCTCTGCATCCCCAGCAGCAGCACGGCTCAGGCTCGCCCTGCTCGATGCACCGCACAGAACTTCATCAGGAGTCACCGGCACAGGGAACTTTACAGCCTCCACCAGCCTCTGGCTGCAGCAGAAATGCTTTTTCCCTTTGTAAAGCTCGGGCTGTTTTCAAAGCCTGTATTCACTCAGCACCCACTTGAGTGTATTTTTATTGTAATTATGTGTGCAGAGCACCTCAGGGAATAAGTATTTAGATGTCACTCATCAAAGTCCATAATGCAGTTAGCTGAATTTTTACTTCTTGGAATAAATTTACAAGTTTTTCTTGTTTTCAAGTGGTTTTTTGGCAAAAATCTAATTTGTTGAGCAGGTCAAAAATGTATTATGTTTACTTTTCTCACTATATTCTGGATCTTTAGTTAATTGTAAATGATGTTTTACTTGCAAGTGTTTCTTAAATGTTTTGTTCCATTGACTCTTCTGTAAATAAAGGGAGGTTATTAGCAATATTTGTACTAATTTTTGGAGGAATACACATACAATTTTAAAATCTATCTATATATTAGTAATATAACTAGGAAGCTGTAGAGGATGTTGCTCAAACAGCATTTTGCATGTTTGTAACTCATATTCTTATGGTGAAAAAGATTATTGCAGTTTAGTTTCTTGAGGAGGGAGGCACTCGCATTATTAGCTCCTGAAAAATAATTTTTTTTCTTTCTTTTTTTTTGTCCAAGTCACCTTTTGCACAGCAGTTCTCACTGAGAAAATAAGCCAGTCCCACCATGTTCCACTAAACTGTTGTCTGTTTCATGTGTGTCTCTGCGCAGGTTATTTAGCATTTACATACTCTGAGCTCTCAGCCATCCAAATTAAAGTAGCAGCTTGTTTGTTGTGGTACAAATGATTTTCTCTGGAGTGAAAGCATGTATTTTTAAAGTAACAGCTGTAGAGCTGCATTTCTGAGCTGGCAGATTGGCTTCCTTTTTCATTCTGTACTCAATATTTCAGCAGTATTTCCAGTGGGATTATTTTTCTTACCTTTCAAAGCAACAATATGGACATGACATTGGTGAATCACTAATTCTTAGGGAGTGGGGAGTCTTGGTGGTTGTGGTGCAGCACAAAAGGTTAAGATGAATGCGTGACAAAGCAAAAAGGTCTTTGGTACAGCCAGGAATTCAAACCCAAGGGTCAAAACTGGTGTTTCTGCAGAAATTATAGGACAAGAGCTATCTGAAAGGCCCTGTCATACCAAGACCTTCTTTAATTGCATGGGTATTAAGGCTGAGGCAAGTTTTAAATTATATATATGCCTTAATCACAAAAAAAAAAAAAAAAAGCAAATATCACTGTGAAGGGAACTGCAACTCTAACTCCAGTGCAGGTGTTCATGCAGAGAAGAGCTGCCATCCCCAGACAGGGGTGGGGAGATTGCAGCTCTGCTCTTTCCTCCTTCAAACTTACAGGGTGCCATGCAAAGCACCAAGGATTTGTCCAAATCATAAAAGGGCTCGAGGTTTTTCCTTATTACTTAATTTTAAGGAATCAGCTCTTGTCTGTATAGATACAAATGAGGTTACTGGAACTTGGCTAAAAAGAGCTGTGCCCAACACTGCCACTGCTTTGGTGTTTCGAAATTGTGCTGAGAGGTTTTATGAGCTCTCTGCACCAATCCTGCAGCAAAGAGGATGCAGCACATAATGATTTCCCATCACAGTTCACCAATTTAAGTTCTAAAGAAAGGTTTGATTATTAAGCTTGAAATTTTTCCCTCACAAGATTAATCCTTACTTTAGGGAGTTAATTCCATTTATATCAGTAAGATTACTCACATGAGTAACCAGCTACAGAATTTGCCTGTAGTATTGAGATTGCCTAGGGGGAAGTACAAGCAAGCCTGCAATTAAAGTTACAAAAGGAAAAGGTCTGACCTTTTCTTTTCTTTTCTCTTTTCTTTCTTTATTTTTTTAAGTATATAATTTTTAAGTATATATCTCTACTGTTTCATTTAGTAGTGACAATGGCTTTTGCATTCTGAGGTGTTGCTAACAGCAGCACAAAATGGCTTTTCTTCAAAAAGAAAAAAATATGAAATGCTAAAGCTTCACTGTGAAAGGTAGAAAAAGGAGGATCTCTGAGTTTTAACTTCAAGATGCCTTAGGCTTTCTTTATGTGCATCGCACTAGTGGAAAATTCCTTCATTCATTTAAGAAGATAAACAGTTGTAACTTTCACGTTTGGTTGATGTGACATCAATGACTGACTGGGACTGCCAGCATTCCAAAAAGGATATCGTCCTCATCTACAGCCACTCAGGGCTGTGGGGTGGAGCCTGCAGCACAGGCTGAAACATTTACAGGTGCATAAGTACCTAGGGAAGGGCACAGGTGATGCACCTGTCCCGGGAAAGGAGCACTAGCACAGGTGTGTCACAACTCCCCAGCTGCCTGGCTTAGAGCATGAGCTTCTTTGACCCACAAACGCACTCCCCTCCACGCTGCAACCCACAATTCCCAAATATTGGCCAAGAACCTCCGGAGATGAATATCTACTACGAGAACTTTTTCCATCCGCAGAACATCCCGAGTCCCCAGCGACCGAGCACCTTTGAGACGACGGATTACAACACCACTCCCAATCCTTACCTCTGGCTAAATGGACCTTCCATTACCCCACCACCAACGTTTCTCCCAGGATCCAATGCCAGTCCCTTCATTCCGCAGTCGTACGGGATGCAGAGGCAGCTCTTGCCTAACATGCATGGCTTGGGAGGAACTGACCTTGGCTGGCTTCCCCTCCCATCCCAAGAGGAGCTCATGAAGTTGGTGAGACCACCTTACTCCTACTCTGCCCTCATTGCCATGGCCATCCACGGGGCACCTGACAAGAGGCTGACACTAAGCCAGATCTACCAGTACGTGGCTGACAACTTCCCGTTCTACAACAAAAGCAAAGCTGGCTGGCAGAATTCCATACGGCACAACTTGTCTCTCAACGACTGCTTCAAGAAGGTGCCTCGAGATGAAGATGATCCAGGTATAGCCCTCTCCCCCTTTTCCCCCACCCCTAATTAAACTTGATGAATTTTAAAATACCTAGTGTACTGTAAAGAGACATAGTAGCCCAGATACAGGATATAGACACAGTAGCACTTTGTTTTCTAAAGGCTGAACTAGAAAGCAGCTGTGCATAGCTGAGGTGTGAATCAGTGTTGCTGTGAGATCTCTGGAAGGAAGGGAATTCTGTTCTTCTCTGGGTCTTCCTGAGAGTGGATCAATGAGCTGAGCATGAGGCTTAGCACGCACAGGAACATTTAACTGGGCAAGGCACACCCAAGACCCATTTGGTGTAATGTATGGCTTATGTCAAACTTAACTGGAATTCAAGGGAAGGGGATTTGTCAAAGAAATCCAGTGGCTTTGAGGAGTCAGCACTAATTCTCAAGAGGAGAGCAGGCTGCTTTTATTTTGTTTGTTTCAATTAGTGTTTTGCTTGGAATGACACCTTTGCCATTACCAACCCCTTGGCTGGTAGGCTGTCAGATATTCCTTTATTCATTGTTTCCTATCAATAGCTGCTAAGAACCATTGAGAACATTAAAAACTCATTGAAATTATTCTGCAACACAGGGTCAAAAGTCTAGTTCTATCTTGTGAGAAACCTATGCTACCTTGCTGAATTTGGAGGAGCAGCCCAGTGTGGGATTTGATTATTCTCTGCCGTAAATTCAGAAGACCTACTATATACTGAAAACCTCCTTCCCTCACCAAGAAAACAAAACAAAAAGCCCTCCAGTGACTCCACTTGTAGTTTTGCCTGTGTGAAGACTCAGGGCTAAAGGGTAGAACCCAGAATGTTGAACTTTTTTTCTGAACTCCACAGTCTTCTTCTTTTGAGTTACTAAAAATACATCTGTATTGCTCATGCAATTGTTCTGCTTCTGTGAAATGAGAGAAACACTCTAAAGCCCTAAAAGACTGCTTTTTTGGTTTGTGTGCATATTTTTAAACTAAAAGTGTGGGTTTGTTTCCTTTGACAGGAAAAGGGAATTACTGGACTCTGGACCCGAACTGTGAAAAGATGTTTGACAACGGAAACTTTCGCAGGAAGAGGAAGAGAAAGTCTGACATTGAAGCCAGTGCTGCTACTCTTGCATCTGAGAAATCTGAGGACAGTACCCTGACTGGCAGTCCCAAAGCTGCAGAGCATCAGGATATCTTGGAAAACTCATCACCTGGGACTGACAATTCACCTGAGAAAGGATCTCCTCCTCCCTCTTCCAGCAGCCCGTGCCTCAGTAACTTCCTCTCCAGCATGACCGCCTATGTCCATGGCTCGGGGAGCCGCTCCGGGCCCGTGGGACTCAGCTCTGAACCCACTGACAAAATGGGGCAGAACATGGTAGGCTTCAATTCCTACTCCCCACTCTCCAGTATCCCCAGCCATGGGGTGGGGGACTGGTCCAATTCCATGCCTTCCAGTCACCTTGGCCACAGCAACTCGGTGCTCAATCAGTTTAACACCCATTTTTACAGCAGCCTCAGCACAAACAACACCCTGTACTCCAGGGAAGGGACAGAGGTTTAAATGAAGGGTTCTAGGACACTAAGGGACAGTTATTTATGAGAGGAAATGATCCATGGGAGGGTGATTAGCATTAGCCTCGTCTCTAGGACCACACTGCATCCTCCTCCTGACAGCCACAAACTTGTTACCCATTATTCTGAAATCACGAACACTCCACATTTGGCAGCTTCACGTGAAAAATCAGGGATCATAAGAGGAAGGATGCTTGTAGACAGACACTATTTGTACTGCTGCCAGCCATGGTCCTCTACAGAAGTCCTTGACAAGTTACAGTTTGTCTTAGGCAGGAAGCTCTTTCTGGCACGGCACTAACATTGCTGTGCTTTCTAAAGTGGTAATAGAAATGTGGTTGTATCTTTAAATATCCTGTTTTCAGGTATAGGCTGCCTGTACTAAATGCTCAGTGAGTTATTTGGCCAAAGCTCTTCTGAACACTGCAGGATCCATAATGAAAACCACAGTATAGTGAGTAACAACCAACATTTGAAGGGTGAGCGCTGTCTTTGGCTTTCTCTCATACCAGTGCAGACCTTGTCTAAAGCCTGACCCCCTTCCAGTCCCACGGGGAATGTGGCTGTGCGCTGATATCATCATGGACACAACAGGAATTCTGAAGCTGAAAGGGACACATAACAAAACACACTAGAGTTGTCTTCTGCTGTTGGATCTTTTTGTTTTCAATTCTAATTACAGGGTCAATTTTATTCCTCACACCTGTAAATCTAGTCACATAATGGAAACAGGATCTGTCCTGAATATATAAATATATAAATATATATATTTAAGACACGCTTTTTCTATGAAGAAAACATATTTGTTATATCTTAAAATTCTACATGAATCATTTCTACTGAGTAAAGGGTTTAAATACTGGGGTGGGAAGTGAGGGAAGAAGAAAAGGGAGTTTAACTGTCTCTGAATTTCAGTTTCAAAAGCTGGATCTATTAGAGTATCAACTCCAGATATTGTAAAAAGTCTCTGTACTGTATTTTTTTGCATTTTGTAAAAGTCCATGCTCTTTGTCCTTGTGTAAATATTAGAAATAATTCTTATTTTTCCTACACTCTACTGTAGCAACAAACATTTCAAAATATAGATGAAGTTTTTTTAAACCAAGACTTGACTCGAGTTCCACATTTATGTAAAGTAATATCTCAAAATGGAAAACCCCAGAAGCTTTTTTAATAAAGCATTTGTATAGAAGAGTGTGTACTTGTGTTTGTTTTTACTGCACTACTTGTGCCTCTAAAAGTCTCCTTACCAGTTTGACTTGAGCAATTTGTGTGAGGAAGAGCAGGGTAGTGGTAGCAGAAGGTCAGATGCTGAGATGACATGTCCAGGCCACCAGCATTTGCATGCCTGGCAAATATAATTGGCTGCTATTATGCAAAATAGTATCACTAAATCAAAATCACCCTTGGAGTTTCCCTGCTGGAGCAAAGGGGTGCCAATCATTTAAAATTTCAGAAAGCAGACTGTTTCCACATGTCAATTAGCCAATATGACTACAATTTTCCTGCATTCTTATTCATTATTTAATTTCTTTTATGTTTCAAGTTTTTCACTATCAAGGATGCTCTGACTTTTCCTAGTTTTAGATCTACTATAATAAATTGCCACTTGGGAATCAAAGCCTACCTACACTACTAACACCTTTGTTCAATAAAAAGAGAAAATGCCCTTCTGGTGCTGTCCTTGTGCCATCACTCTAAGTTTCTCTCAAGTCAGGCATGTGCTGAGGCCTCAGCTGTAACTCCTGCCCTTGGAATTTTCCAACCCTTGCAGAATCTCAGCCTGCTGGGTGGGCTGCAATATGCCTTGCAGCTCAGCAGTGGCAGCATTTGTCATAGAGATCTGCTCACATTAAAACTGAGAAATGTGTTCAGTCACTGTGCTTATGCTTTGGATTCAGCAGACATGCCACAAATTGCCCAGAAATACAGTTCCCGTTTGTATGGTCCACAAACTCAGAGGAACTGTTTTCTTTAGTGCTGAAATGAAAAATGTTCCATTTTGAACTTAGAGACTAAAAAACGTGGAAAATAAAGCAAGAGGAATGACTTTGCTAAGTGACAGCAGACAGTAAAAAGCAACTCCTTTGTCACTCAGCACTTTGTTTGACTCTCCTAGTCAAAGAGGAACTCCATATAGGTGTCCATAAAAACATGTTTGGGCCTCATTGCTTCCAGATGCTGTCAAGCCAACACCACTTTTGGCTTCTGCATGCTGAGGAAGTGATGCCATAACTCCAGTTCACAGACAAAGGTATGTTCTCCAGCAGGTTCCCTGAACACCAAGGAATTGGGTCCCCTGCAGCCACTGAGCTGCCTTGGCACACCAGCTCAGCTACTGAAGCTGCTCTTCAAGGAGGAGTGGAAAGATGATTGCATGCATTGTAATCCTATTTCTTCTCAAAGGACTACTTTGTAATGAAACAAATCTTCATCTGTATTTTTGTGTTTTTCAGAGAGAACTGGTTTTGGTAGCCAGCCTTGTCAATACATTCCTGGAGCTCTTGCACATCAGTGAAGCACCTGCAGGGAAACTTAGCAACTACTCTTGTATGAGCAGCAGCACTGCTCTGTCAAAGGTAATGCTCCCATTCCTGTATTTGACCAATATGATCAGTGTAAGGGTTTTGGATGGAAGAGCATCTGGATTTTACTTTTTTTTTTTCTATTATTTTGTTTGTTTGTTTATTTTTAAGTGTGCTATTAAAAAAGCCACTAATGTTGGATCCATAATTAAAATACATTTAAAATACCACTGATATTTATAGACCTATAGTCTGATTAATAAACGTATTTACTGATGCTGCTCAAAAAGAGAATCTGGGCTCCAAGAACTCTGAATAGTTTTCCCTGTTAAGATTCTTGATTGATTGTTTCATTCTTAGAGTGTCTTTTGTGTTGAGATACAGCTGTCTTCACATACCACTGTGGACACCATGTTTCATGACTCTGCAATTATTTGTTCCTGGTTTAAAAGTTAACCCTCACAGGCCACTCCTATCTCCCCACAAACACATCCTAAAGTGCCAGCATAGGTTACTACTTTCTTTTCTTCCATGTCACTGCAAAACTGCAAATATTAGAAGCTTTCACTGGCAGGCAGTGTGTCTTGACTAATGATTAATGAGCAAAAAGTTCCTACACAAGTCTGAGGTATATTGCTGCTGAATCCCTGGGGCAGCTTCACTGTCACTGAGCCCATTAGAAACACCTTCCCTATGTCATTACTCCACAGCGTCCCCTCTGTGTCCTGCTCTGCAGCCCTGGAGCCTGTGACTCCTCAGCCCTGGCTCTAGTACAAGGGAGAGGAGCGATTTGGGGTTCTCAGCAAAGCTCTGGGCATACAGCCATCCCTTGCACCCCTGCCTCAGGGTTCTTCCACCCAGTTATGGGATCAGCTGCAAGATTGTGCAGTAACAGCTCCTGTTTAGCTGAAGTCCTTTGTGCCCCAGTAGTCCCACTGGAGACCCATCTACGGTTCAAGACATTTAAGTCACAAGGTTTAAAGATCTGGGTTTAACAGCAAGATGCCAAATGCCTGAGCTTCCATATGATAAACTGATGAGAGCTTAAATGTTACAACCTGTTCAAAGATGACACCGAGGGGTGTGGTACAGGTATCCCCTGTACAGGAAAATCACATTTCAGGCCTCACAATATTTACTTCTCCCATGCAAAAACAGCAATGGGAACTTGGCCAGATTCACTCTGAGTTACAATTTATGAAGCTTTCTCTCATAAGGGGATACACTATAAAACTCTTCATTGTTTAGTAGTGTCAATAGTTGCTTTGTTTCATGGGAAAGCATTCCCAGGGAAGGCAAATAACGAACTTCTTCCCAGTAGGTTTGCCAATTCCTAACACTTGCAGTTTGTAGCACTTTGCAGCAATCCTTACAACTGTTTTTTATGGATTTTAGAAAGAGCTGCCCTAGACCGGTGTGATTTTTTGCCTAAGTACTGCACCTCTGGATCTGTGAGGGCTGAACCAAAAGCCTGATGTACACTTCTTGGAACCTGTAGCTTTCCCTGCTTTAAGTGCTGACAGCTGCAAGACTGTTGCTGTAGTCCTGGAGGTATTGCTGTTAAATACATCTCACTTGTCATGGGATAGAAACCTGCAGGGCTGTCAGTCCCTAGACAGAAAGATAGTTTAGATTTTCTTATTTATGCTGCAAGTCTAGTTCTAAGCAGTAAGGACTGTAATCTACCCAAACAACCCTTCCTAAGTGTACTTGCCCAATATCCTGCCTGTTGATATTGTGTGCAAATTAATTTTCAAAATACCTCTCTGAAATGAATTTTTACATGTCTTGTGTTAGCTAAATTGCAATGAAAATTGTGCTTTACCTCAGCATGGTTTTGATTCTTTATAAATTCTAAAAGCTTTCCTCAGCTGATGTCTTTGCAGCAAAGTGGTTTTACCCTTGTGCAGTGTGTGATATCCTTTGCTCTTTTAAGAAGGAAAGTGTCAAGTTGAGGCAATTCTAAAAGTAGCCATTCCAGTCTTAAAAAGTGCTTTCACTATGTGGCAGCCAGCAGCATTCTTCATGTTAGTCATGCTTTGATTTTGTATCTGCCCTAACTGCTCCAACTCCTCTCATTCAAGCCTTTGCAGCTGCAAATCTGTCCTGCTGCCCCCTCCTTACCAGTGATGAGTTCCACTAATTAGTTCCCCTTGCTTTTGTTCCCCTGGCAGATTCCAGAAGGTAAGTAAGGTAGGCAGGCAGTAACAGGCGTTAGTATCAAACTCCGCATGAGGAGCTGTCAGAAGCTCAGCTGTAGCTCCATGACACATCAGGAGTGCTTTTCCCAGTGTTTGAAATCGTGTAGAGGTGACCTATGACAGCAGGATTAGTAACACATCTCATTCTTGCAAAGCCCCCAGCTGCAGGAGCAACCTGCCCATAGTGTAACGCTGATATTTTCATGGCAACATGACACAGAGAAGCTAATTGGGCATCTCTCAGTACCTGAATGATGGATGCTTCCAGGCACCACATGGAAAATTGACTTGCAGCACCAGGGAAACCTTTTTCTACATTCTGCATACAGATTCATCCGGGCCTCAGAACTTCCCCGGAGTCAGGATGTCCCACAAAGCAGTGGAGGTTATTTGGACTGCAGCACAATGACAGATACAAAGCTGCTCAGTTTATCTTTCCTGTTGCCTCTGCAGAGCTGTAGATTTGTGTGGAGAAGCCTCAGTAGCACAGCAGGGTAATAACAGAGCTCAGTAGCTATTTGATGCTGTTGTTTGTACAATGTGTTCTGACATGAGCAGTTTACTGTTTGCTAGTTCATGACAAGAGTTTTGTGTATGCAAACTTGCATGCAAATCAGGCATAATTTATTATGCTCCTCTCCAATGAGAGCAGAAGGAGAAAAACCACTGTTTAATTTCAGCAATACATTTTCCTATGAATAGGGCAGCTATTAAATGATTTATGGAAGGAATATTAAGAATGCAAGAAGTTCAAAGAAGGTGGAGGGATATCTTTTTCCCTTGGCAGCTGGGAACTTGGCTATTTAATGCTGATAAAGCCATCATCTAACTTGACTTCAACTGTTGTGCCCATATGATGTACCTGCACTTTACTGTATCACAAGCAGGCAGATCTCTAATTAGAGGTCTTACTGCTATTAAAAAAAAACCAGTTTAACACAATTCTTGCATGGAAGAAGAAATGATGAAGGGGTTGATATTTATTCACTCTTGCTGGCTGTGGCTTTGTAGGGGTCCTTCCCTACCCTAGGCCTGCCACAGCTGTAAACAGTCCTGTTTTTACTCCTGGACCTGCTCCTTAATTTTGCCAGACTGGATATACTCATTTGGCATGCTCATACTTCTTTAACAGCGTGAGCTTGCATGATGATTTCCCTTCTGCAGTGAAATAGGTAACATTTTCACAGAGGTGGGGATTTTAGATTTTTTTTTTATGATATTACATATTTTAGTAGGAAATGTCTTAATGAAAAAATTCAACCAGATGACTTAACATTAATATCAATAAGCTGGCCTTATCACACATCTTTCTTTAATTTAAATTGAGTAGGCATACTTTAATGAATGATAAAATGAGCATTATTTTTCATTTAATTTTATTGGATTCATTCCTATGCAATCCATCAGGTTGACAATGTAAACATGCGTGCTAAAGGAGACATATGTCTCCTCATGTGGACTAAATACCAGTTAGAAAGGTGGTGAACACACATTCATCCTGCATGCAAAGGCAAGTACTGAAAACTATTGGTTCCCAGGATGCTACATGATCCTTACTAATTTCTATGGAATATTTAATTTCTCTCCCTCTCCATAACAGGAAGCTTTCAGAGCAACATTTTTCTGACGCTTTTCTTGTCACCTATAGAAAAGTTGCTGGGTTTTTACAGGGTTGGCCTTGTATGTTCTGAAATCACAGATTCTCAGAAGTTGCACACTTAGGTCATTGTCTTCCCCTTGGCACTGAAAGCCATTCCCACTCATGCACCACAGCAGACACACACAGAGCTACAGCTCAGAAAGAGCTGTGCTTTGAACTGCGACTGTTTTATCATATCTGTCGTCTGACATATGGCCTCATTAGTAATCAGATGATGGTCACTTCTTATTTCCTCTAAATGTTAAATTTCATTGATCCCAGATTTGTTCTAAGGAAAAGTGCAAAGCTTACAGAACCTGAACATTTTCCTAGGAGCACAAAGTCATCTCTTGGTCTGTTTGGAAGAGGTAAATTTGAGCTAAATCTGGCTAGTTTGGAGCAAGATTGTTTTCACGTTCGTATTTATCTAACCTCGTCTCCATGCACCTTAAGTAGACGTGCCAAACAAGGTGATATGCTCTGCAAGATACGTGCAAGCAGAGCAGTCATTGTTCTCCTGTTACATGTATCCTTCAATATATTTAAACCACTTCGATAGAAAATAGATGCAGCCAAAGAACATGTAATTTCCTGCCCTCAAGCAAGGATAAGACAATGTAAGTCACCTGCAGGTTTGCTTGCAATATGCTATTTCTGGTTTTCATACAGTGTGTTGTTTAAAGCAAATATTGTAAATTCAATTGATTTTTGGATGTTAGCATTAAATCAAATATTGTAACTTCATGCAATTTTTGAAGACAGTATTTATGCAAATAAATATGCAAAGAGGCCAGGTCTTTTATGCCCTGGCAAGTTAGTAAGGTAGCCCTTAAAGGCTGAAAGTCCTCAGACCTCTGCCAAGCAGGACTTTTTTTCCCTTCTATTGAAGTGTATTTAACATTCCTAGCCCTGCACAGAAGGGGAAAAATAAGGTCATAGCTGTGGAAAAATCTGTTGATCATAACTGATAATATGAAAATAAAGCAGTCAAGCAGGCTGTGGACAGCACAGGTCAGGTCTACTTACACAAAAGCAAAGTTAGAAATGCAGTGATAGAAACATGAAAATTCTGAAACACGAATGAAACAGAAGCCACCAGTTGTGGTCAGATTAATCCTTTAATAGTGCTGTTATTTCCTTGCTGCCGTGTGGGACAGGTGATGGCTGGAGTGTCCTGTTATCCCAAATACAGGGGGACTAGCACCAACAAACATGAGAAAGGGCTGACCCAAACCCTGGAGTGTGGACAGCAAACAAAAACTGCAGCTTGAGAACTTCACAAGTTCAGGGATTATTGACCCAAGTGACAGCAGAAGTATTAACTATTTCTTGTAAATTTTGAACTTTAGTGTCACAGTGCATGACTTTGTGCATGGTTTCTGCACGGCTTTGAGACTTCTTGGGGTGGTTGGGGCATCATTATTCTTATCCATGTGATCCAACAATGAGGCTATCTGCTTTATTACACATTTTTACTCTGTATTTATTGAGATTATTCATCTGCTAACTAGTTTGAGTTTGCAGATTATATTTGTAAAGGAAATTTTTGCCTGAAATTCATTTAAAAACTTTGATGTTAGATTTCAGTGGACAATTGTATGGACAAAACACACAGGTCTGTGTACCACGTGCAAATAATTCTGGAGATATGTACAGAGGTAAAGCAATCATATGAGGTAGAGCAATTGCTAACCTTTAAATACTCCTGAAGTTCTGTGAAAATTAAATTTTAAGCCCCACTCTATTGCCTCTAAGTTGTGCTTCTTGAACTCAAAGTTTTCCAAGTAAGGAAAAAGAAACAACCCAAAACAAAAAGCAAGGGTTGTCTGTATTTTATCCTGAATCCATTGACTTTTTCATATGTTCCTAAAATAAGGTGAAGGATTTAATGGCAGGAGCAGAACTTGATGCAACAAGCATGAAACTGAACAGATAGGGAGTGGTAAATAACTCTGGAACTACTTAAACTAAAACTGCCACCAAGGTTTCTGTCACAAAGCCTCATCCATGGTGTCACATAATTTGACACTAATTCTGCAATTGGGTAACTGCCTTATGGGACACTTTCATCACATCTTCCAAGATAAAAAAAATATGAAAATTTCAAGCAGTTTCAAATCATCAAAAGTTTTAAAAATAGGGTGCGTGTTAGGAGGAGATGGGCTTTGTTACACAAATTTCAACCTGGTCCTTCTAGCTCACTATTTTTTCCCACAGCTGATGAACAGAGAAGTGCAACTGACACTGAATCAGGGCTCACACCTGAAATGAGAGCAGAGAACACTCCAGATTCACTCTGCCCCCTGGGTCTTTGCAAGCTTTATCCATGTACTGCAGATGCACACTCGGGTTGGAAAGGAGACACAGGCACTTTGGACTTGACAGTTATTTTACGAGAATGGGATAATTACATTGATAGAACAGAGAAAATGAGCCGTGCACAAATTAACAATCAAAATTAAATGCATGTGTAATTAAATACAAACAAGGGAACAGCCCAGTTTTAAAGCTTGATTATGAAACTGCATCAGAGTTCGTGTAAAGGGCCAGAATTTACAGCTTTTGCCAGTTGCTGGTTATTAACTCTCAATGTAGCTAAAGCTACATTACAAATTGAAAGTGAAGTAAATATATCTGCTTGTATCCCACACAGTGAAATAGTGACATCCACTTCTGTTGGTTAGAGTTTCTGCAGGGTTCTAGAGCCTGGGGACCTGTAGTAATTCACTAATTGTATTTGTTGTAGGTTAAACCCAGGTGGAGAGTGTCTGCTCCTGCTGCAGTCATTCAAATGGCACTCAGCTGTGTCTCCAGATGGAACCCCTTGTAACTACAGCACCTAACTGAAATCACCCTCTGATCAATAACAGGATTACTCTACTTCCACTCCTGAAAAGAAAAGAATACCCTCTTCTTTAAATTACTCCTTAAAAGAAAAATGCACCTGAAAACCAGTTTTTCATCACAGAGTTCTTGAACTGCTTTTTCCAAACTTGCCCACACTTAACAGCATAGGAGTAATTTGTCTGATACTGCAAAGTGACCTCCTGAAAAATCTGCCAAAAGTTCCAGGTTTTTAGATGCCTTTTCCAGTTATTTAATTCACTATTCACAAGCCACTATTCACTTTTGAAATCTATCATCAGTCTGTACTTTCCTGTCAGGATAGAGAAGGCAGGAAGTATCATGAGACCATCACAGCCATTGCCTGTGCTCTCACAATGCCCTGACCACAACAGAAGAAAGAGAGGATTTATGCATCCTACATGTCTTGTTCAAGTTTAAAAACTTATGGATTCAGTCTGAAACAATGAGTAAACAAATGCCCGTAACTCAAGGGAAGACTGAATCTATTTTCCACACACACTGAAAAAACAAAGGCCATTTAATAAAGCCCAACAGTTGGGTCTTTTGCCCAGGCACACAAGCTTGTCCTTAGTATCTTACAAAATTATTTGTTTGTTTTTCCTAGGGGGAGCTGCCTGGCTGGAACTGAAGCAAGAGGTGGTCTGAATGTGGCAGCATAGCTCAATGAAGTTAAAGAAATTCACAAAAGTCCATTTGCTTGGTAAAGCTGCAGTGCAGACAATCTCTCACAGCAATTACAGTTACAGGGATTGGCTGTACAAACTTCATGCTCTCTCTGCTTTATACTTACATTTGAGCACTGCTAACATGTGACAGAAAATAATTCTGCATGTATTAAATGCAGACTGATGTTTTCCTTTGTGTCCAGAGCATGCTTTGCTTCCAAATGAAGGAAAATGCATTATAAAACTGTCCTCATTATGCTTCCCTGCCAATCATGCATGTATTTGCATTTTGTTCATTTAGACACTCATTTGGAAGTTTGGAATGAATGGACATATCTGAGGTGAGGCAGTAACTCGGTATAACAAAAGAGAGTGTTTGAGATCACTTTAAAAAAACCACTGGCAAGAGTATGAGCAAAAGTCAGATTTGTCCCTTTCAAGAGACTTTAAAATCCCTTCCCCTTTATCCTGCACAGCAGTGTTACCAGTGTGACAGCTGACAGTCAGAGAGGACAAGGACACAGCACACCTGGGTTATTGGGAGCTTGGTGAAAAATTGTAGCTCAGTGCAGTTCCCTATCCTGCAAAGGTAGTGGTGGAAACACCACCATCCCTCTTTGCCCTGCACTCCATACCCTCTCCATGTCATTATATCCTACAGCTTGTAATTATCTCCTTAGTGCAGCCCCCAAGGAAACAATAAGCCCTCCTTACCTTTCTGCAGAAAGGAGTTAACACACATCTCCACTGAACAGACCTATTTAAGCTGAATTGTGATGGCTCTTTAAAGAAGTACAATAGCAGAATTTGATTACAAAAATGTGTGTATATATATTTTATCCTCATTATCCAGATTTTAGACTCAGCAGGAGCTGTCTTCTGTTTAACTTTCTGCATCTGTCACTATTTAGTAAGAAAACACTCTCAGAATGGACTAAAGTTTTAGGAGCACTGATCATTCTGCAGTTTCTTCTGATTAGTGCTTGTAAACAGGTGCACCCTACAGCTGCCACGGTATAAAAGGTTTACAAGAAATATAGTTCTTAATTCAGCATGTGTCACATCGTAGTTGTAAGGTAAACCCAAAAGAGCTGTATGGAATAGCTCAACCCTGTTAGGACATTACACACATGTTGATGATGAACATTTGTAAAGAGGCTTTCTAGTGCTGAGTTGGTGGCACAAATGTAAATGCATTTACCATTGCCTATGGCATATAGTTTCTGACTGCATTAATTCTGTTACCCTGCTGTTTGTAACACTTCTGTAACAGATGATCATGTGAGTACCAGCGAGTGATGATACTGTAAATACAAATAAAATAACCTTATATACCACTTCAGACATAGGCAGCACATGAAACCTAAGAATCCAAGCATAAAAAGATAGGATCCTGCATATTAATGGTCTTAGAATGTTGAAAATTACAGTGAAGCATGCAGAACTACACAGTTATGCATTATTTTCATTTTGAAAGCCTCTTTCTAAATCTGTAAAGTTGTGTATTGAAATAGTTTATGTCTGTTAAGATTATTTTCATCAGTTAAGTATCAACTGAAGAACCAAAAACCATTCTGAAGTTAGCATTTGTTGTGGTCAGTTTTCTTTGTTTCCTTTCTTCTTCAGAAGGCATATTTGAATTAAAATTATTTTGGGGATTAAAACATCTGACCTACTCAGAAGAGTGTGCAAAGAAGCACCTGATATCCCAATCCCAGATGTCCTGGTAACGGACAGGGAGCATGTATGAAAAGGGATTTCATGGTGTCCAAAGATACAAACAGAAAACTCTTGTACACCTATTGCATATTTTAGATATTCTGTTTCAAATGTGATGTGACAGTACTGAAATTACCTCATAAAGTCCTGAGCACTTTGAGACAATGTGGAGCAGGAACAGTAGAATGCAGCAGTAGCTGTTCTCTGTGGCGGTAAATTCTGACTCTGGAAGAAAAAACAATGGGAACAAATATGTGCTAATAGTAATATAGATAGAGAGATTTTCTGGAAAAAGACATGACCCAGTAATGTACAGAATAGAGAAAAATTGGGTTTTTTCTGCTTTTTTAATAAAATAATCAGAAAAATGTCATGTTCATTATATAATAGAGATATATATACAATAAAGAATTAAGTAGAAAATTATGGAAATAAATGTATCATTTAAATCATTTTCATTTGTATCTTGCTGAAAAATAGCCTGTTTTTTTTTAATTGCTTACATTATGTTAAAGAGTACCCATAAGTAATGCCAATGCTATTGAAAAGCAACCCATAAAGTTTTACTCTAATGTCACGCACGGGTAAATGATTGGTAAATCAGTTAAAAAATTAGCAAAAGTGAGATCAGAATCCAACCCAAACCACAATTCTTGGGGGGAAAAAAATCATATATCTATGTTTATGATATTTACCAATAAAATTTACAGCCCTGCTATCTGCCAGCTATGCAAAAACAAACACTTGTGCAGGAGGAGTGTGCCATGTGTTTATATATAAACAAATGGCCTAATCCTGCCCTAGGGCACTGCAGCGCTGGAGCACACAGAGCTCAGGGAGATGATGTGGGCTTAGGGAAACCAGCCAGGCCAGGAGAGAGGTGATTTGTCTCAACCACCTAAAGGGAATGCAAGGTGAAGTTCCAGGCAGAGCTCAAGTTCACATCTATGAGCAGACTGCTGGCTGGGCACAGATCAGACCCCAAGAGCCAGGACAGCAGAACTCTGAGCTTGCCCAAGCCATGGGAGCTCTGTTTCAGGAGAGCTCTGTGACACCTGCGTGGCCTGCACCCAGTGCAGCACCTTTCCTCTGTGCACCTTCCTCTGCTGTCACTGCTGTGCCAGGGATTTCTTCGTGTCACATTCCAGCAGTGACGGCAGCTCACTTCTCAGGCATGCTACTCTGATCCAGGGAATGCTGTCTCTGGGATCTCCCAAAAAATAGAAAGAGGCATAGGCCATGTGAGGTTCTGTGTTACTGATACTCCTCTGGAAAGTTGTTTCATGTCATTCATTAAATGTGGAACATAATTTATACGACACATGCTATCCTCAAACTGCATTTTTAAACATAATAGATAATTCTTCCACTTTCCATTTCTGGTCATATCCAGTGAGTCTGATAACGAAATACAGATTAAATATTTACTTGCTCTCAAGCTCCTTTTCTTTTCTCATTTGGTACGGAGGAAACTGAGTCCAGTGAATGTTACTGTTCTGGAAAGCCAGCCTGTGAAAGCTTGACAGAGTCTCAGCAGTCTGAGTTTGCCTTCACTAGAGAGGAGACTGTGTCTGAGATGAATTTTGAGATTTGGGGTGGGTCAGGTGTCACTTTTACTATACAAGAAGCTGTAAGGGGACAGGGCAACAGTAGAGAACTAGAAAGTGGCATTCTTCCTGCAGAGTAGATTTGCTTCCTGTGCTGATCAAGAGGCTTATGGCCTTACCCTGCACACAGGAGGAGGCAGCCAGTAATCCTCATAAAGATTATATCAGAAGCTTTTTCTGCAGGGTGTAGAAAACTTTGATTAAAAGCCCATCTTTATTGTGAAAGTCAGCCCTTGCTAGAAGTTATCAGACAGGCCAAGGTAATCTAGGCCTTAATCAAAACAGTAGTCCGTTGCATTAAGGCACGTCAAAGATTATTTTCACTGCTATAAAAAAATGACTCATTTGGGTCATTATGCGCCTAAGATACGTTGTGCCCATGCACAAGTTTGCTAGAAAAGTGCACTAGTTTGCTATAAAAAAGAGACAATTTTATTCTGTGGCAAAACTCGATGGGTTTTTTTGGTTGGGTTTACAGTGGGGGTTTGGGCGGGCTTTTCATTGGTGGTCTTTTCACCTTGTATTGTTGACATTCTTGATGTGGCAACATAATGGATACACCATCTTATCTCTGAAAGTTTTTTTTCAGATAGCACCAGAAGGGACCTTTACCCAAAACCAGGACTAAAGAGGAGAAATGGGTCACGAATTGTACTTGCAAACAAGTTTGTGAAGCTCAGTGTCTAAGGCAGTGACTCTACTTTAAATGAGGTCATGATGGCTGTTCCATATTGTGAAATTTAGTGAAAAGACAAAGCGCTTTTCTTTACTGTGATTCTGTTTGGAAGATTGATTTTTCTGCTCTTCTTCAGCATGCATGTTCTTTTAGTGAATTGACTTTTTCAAGGCAAATCAAAACTGGCCCAATGTACGTCCAATTTTCCAAAGTATTGATGACTCCTCTCCAATTACTTTTAACCCAGTCAGTCTTTGGAACTCCTTCTCCTCCACCACCTGTTACAGGAGGGCACAGAGGGACAGACCTAAAGATAAAGTCAATAAGAATTTTACTTAGAAAAATTCTAAGTAGAATTGAATTCTAAGGTAGAACATAGAAATGGCAGACATGTCAACAACTGCAGAACAGCTGGGGTTTTTCGAATACGTTGTTCAGTTTAGGTAGGGCAGAAACAGCTCTGTGTCTCTCTGCAAATGCTTGAGTTTTCTGTGGGAATGCTGAAGGAAGACATTCATTTAAAATAGAAATAAATCAGTATTTCAGGAAAAGTATAGTCTGACTTCAAAATGTTTAGATCTAAACAACAGATGGTGAGGCTGCTGCAGATCAGGCGTTACAAGAGAGATCATTGGCAGGTGACTTCCTCTGGGTCCTTTTCACTGATATGCCTTAAGCCCAAGGGTCTGGCTGTTTTTATTTTAACTCTAATTTCTTCCAATCGTCCAGCCTTCAAAATTTAGTTTTTAACCCTTGTTTTTAATTCTTCTACTGATATTATCAGTCAATAAACAAAACTGAATTGTCTGCTGAACAAAGGAGACTCCCCACTTGCCATTCTGAAGATGGAGAAGTAAATTGCTTCCTGCTGAAGCCAAGCAGATACTTGGAAGACAATTCTGCATCAAAAAGCTGGAACTGAAAGCTAGAATTAAGCTTACCACAGTCTCTTCTTTCTGTCTTATCTAAATACCACTTTAGAAATATATCCAGAGAGTCATTACAGACAGATGCCACCTCTAACCTTCTTTTAGCCAGATTACTAAAATATAAGTTCTTCTTCTTTCTGCCATGCATAGGAACAACTTATGGGCACTCAAACACTGACTTTGCCTCAGTAATGAGTTTGGATAATTGACAGAGCAGTAGAGTAAGGACAAGGAAGTATCAAAATGGTATTTCAACAAAAGGATCTTAGGTTGGCATCAAGTCTTCAGTAGAGTAGATATGTTGTGCTCCATAGTTTTAAAACAAGACAAACCATAAAATTAAATTAACTAGGGGTGAGAGGGGAGATAGATAATTGTTGAAAAGCAAGCGGTGATGTGGTGGATTGGGATGGAAAGCAAAGGATGCAGGATGAAGTGTATAACTTCAAGTGCTGCCTACTTAGGAACTGAAATAGGCAGTAAAACCTGTGAAACCTATCTAAGGATGTGTTCATTTGTACTGAGTGTGTCATGTAATGAAAAGCAATACTTTAATTAACATTTCTTCATTATTAATATTTTAATCTCTCATACATACTGTAGACTTAGTCATTGTCTGTTAGTTATTGTAAACAGCAAAATCCTAGCTGGCTTTAAATTAAAATTGCTTCTTAATTACTGTTTATTGCACAGGAACAAAATGTTACATTTTATGTTTTTCTCAACAGGACCTCTAAACCTTAGTTGGAGATAAGTAGTAAACACCAAAGCGTTCTCATAAATCACATTTTTTGCATATAATTACTATATGCCTGCAAAAGTGAAATTTCAGCTATTCACCTGTTACCAACCAGCTCCGGTCTAGAAATTTATTCAGCTTCCACTGCAGCCTCCGCACACCATTGTTCCAGCAGCTCAGATTTCCTTAATTTCCATACTGTGAACAGTTCACATCATTTTATATATTAATTCTGCCTATATTTTCCTGCATTTGATGTTATGTGATGAAGAAATTCCAGTCTCTTCCTTCTAGCCTAGATCACACTTGCTGTTCTTCATAGTGTCCTCTCTGGAAAACCTCACTTTTCCAGTAGGATGCCTGTATTCATTTTTAATCAGTTTGTTCTCCACTCAGTATTTCTACTCCACCAAGTTGGATTACAGCTGCTGAGTTAGTAAATTTTGTTTGCATTAAGCCAAAATGCTGAGGTTGTGCTAAAGAATCCTGGTATAACAAAACTAGTGGGTGTTTATTTATGAAACGGACATTTGTGTATTTAAGAAATGGATACATGTGTATTTATGAAATGGACAAGTGTGCGGAAAAAGACTTGATCTCCTTGAAGATGGTTGTCTGCTTCAAAGCCTACGAGTCTGGTCTGTGTTTCTGTGATCAAAAACTTAGTAATTTTTATCTTAGGTCAAATATGAGAAACTAAAAAGAGCAACCTAGGTTGTACTAAGATGAATCATTAATTTTATAAAACTTGACATGGTTTGTTCTAGTTTATAACAGAAAATGGATGAAGCATTGCAAAGGCTGAAAGGTACATACTTTTTTTCTTTTTTTCTTTTTAAAGAGAGGGAAATCAGAAGTCTGTAAAAGTCAGCCAGCTAGTCTGAATTCCAAGAAAAACCCTTCAACCGTGCTAGTAAATATGTAGCTTTTAAATGGCCAGAAACTTTAAGGTGGAAGTCACAGCTAACCTGAATTTGTCAGGAAAAAAAGCCGTGCCAAAACAGTCTAAGAGCCCTCTCCTTGGCAGAGCACCATCACCAAAGCACCAGCACAGCAGTGAGGGAGCCAGAACGGGGCCGCAGCAGGGCTGTGGGACTGCAGGGTCTGCGAGGGACATCAGCGTCTGGAGGTGGAAATGAGGGGGGACAGGTAAGGGCCCACTGAAACACCGCAGCGTCTTCAGGGACCGCAGAGAGAGGCTGAACTCTCCAATAGCCCGTCTCCTCTCATACATATATAGATAGATACAGATATATAGATAGATATGTGTGTGTGTGTACATATATACACATATATGTGTGTGTAAAATAACAAGAGTAGCAAACAGAAGAGATCTGCAGGAAGGTTCTGTTACCTCTGTCACTGTAGCTTTAGGGCAAAGTCAGACCAAGAGCTGGCCGTGACCCTGAGCTGTGGCCCTTTCCCGGTGTGTGTCCCCAGCCCAGTCCCAGTGCAGGCACTGGTGACCCCTGCAGCCGCAGGAGCTGTGAGACCACCGAGGAGCCGGAGCAGGGGCCGGCTGGACTCCCCCGAGCCGCCATGGGCCCGCCCCCGCCCTCAGAGCTCCGGCGGGCCCCTCACAGCGTTCCCGCCTTCCCGCCCCTTCCGGCCCCGAGCCGCGGCGGTGCCCGGACCCTCAGTGCCGCCGGCGCCCCCCATCCCGGCTCTGGGAGCAGGACTGGAGCAGCCCCTGCGTCTGCCGAGGTACAGAACCGGCCTTGCCCCTCACCGGGGTCCTGCTCCCTGCGCACAGGCAATGGTTCGCTCGTGGGACGCGGCGGTTCCTGGCTGCAGGGGAAAGGCGCAGATTGGAGACGGGGAAGGAAAGGATACCTGTGCCGCTGGGCAGGGATGAGCAACACGACACGGGGCGGATTGTTTTGGATATGCCTAAGCTGCTTCTGCCTTCCCTGCTGCTCCTTCAGTGTCGGTATTTCCCCGCAGGTTGGGGAGCGCTGTCCTGGTCCCCTCACAAACCTAAGGGGTGAATTCCAACCCCAGCCAAGCCTTCACTTCTTCCCCTGCACCGGGCACTTCAGGCTAAAGACTCGACTCTTTTAACATTTTCCCGTTCCTACAAAATTAGTGAAACATTTGAATTATTCACTGTTCAGTTTTATAGAACAGGAGTGGGCAAAACTGCGGCTTTACTCCAAGGGAGTTTACCTGGAGTTGAGTTGTGTTTTTCAGGTGCAGAATTTAACGTTCTTTTTAAACAAAAGTGTAGCATATCTTGGCTTTTTAGAGCTCTACTGCATCTCTCTGCTTTTTAGAGCTCCTGGTTTGAATTTAGATCACAAATCTTGTAATGGTACAAAACGGTTTCATAGGCTACAGAGACAGCTCTCAAAGCTGAGAAACCAGAAATAAACGAAACTGAAATTAATTATCCAAACCCTTGTTTTATAGGAATCTCAGTGCTCTCAGTCTGCATGAGCCAGATAGTTTGAAAACGTGGTGACCCAAACCAAACAAGCAAAAACCCAAATCAAAACAAACAAAACCCAAACCAACCTATCAACCTAAAACCAAAACAAAAAAGCCCCTCACAAACAAACAACAAAAAATA
Source organism: Picathartes gymnocephalus (assembly GCA_013390045.1). NCBI lineage: Eukaryota > Metazoa > Chordata > Aves > Passeriformes > Picathartidae > Picathartes > Picathartes gymnocephalus. The sequence goes on from WEKY01042802.1 coordinate 131,384, forward strand.
CTCATATTTTACAGCCATGTCACCCACAGCACTGTGGTAAGGGTAAGATCAGCAGAGAGAGTTCTGCATTTTAAAACATGGGAAAATGAATCTTAAGCCATATTTCCCTCTCTTATATTGTGTGTTGTTTCAACATCAATTGCTAGCAAGCAAAGAAGGCATTATCTCAGCTATGTGGTTAGATCTTAATATACCTACTAAAAGCCATAACAATGCACTAGACATTTTTCATTTTGAGGCAAGAAAGCAAATGGACATCTTTTGAAATGCCACATTCCCACACAATAAAGCAATTTGTCACATTGGAAGGATCATGTCAGTGTCTGTGTAAGGGCTGTGCTGCAAACAATATTCTACTGAGGTGATGAGCAGCAAGTACCAGTGTGTTCCTCTGTCTTAAACTGCTCTGAGTTAGGTATCTAACATAAATTAAGTACTTCATTCTCCTTTTTCATTGCCAGGGCCAGTCTCTGAAAGTCTGGATGGGTGATTCTATGGATTAAAAAAAACCCAAAAAACAAAAAAAGAAAAAGCAGCTAAATTCCTTAAGCTTTTGTAAAACTTTGCATTGCAAATGAGGAGAAGATGTTGCAGCCCTGGAAGCCTGCTGTATTTCATTTCAGAAACTGTCAACTGAGAGCATTTCAAACATTTTTCAAATGTGATGCAGTTTCTGCATTCCCGGCTTAGTTATTTCGCAAACTCTTTCCCTTCTGTGAAGTCTTAAAGCCAAACAAGCTTGGAGAAGCCTTAAGAATTGAAATTTCTGTGTCAATCCACAGAACTGAAGAATTCAGATATGGCTGTATTTATCAATTTAGTTTTCCTCTACAGTCACCCTTTGTATTCAGATAGGCATAAAATTCCTGTATTGTGCCCATAAGCAGTGACAGGTGCTTCAGTACAAGACTGAGGGTACAAATGTAGTATTTCATGTAGTGATCAACGGCTGTAAGTATGATTTCATCTCAGTTTTGATGGGGTATTCAGGGAAATTCATTTGGTTGCTGTGTTCAGAGAAATGGGGTTTTATGATGTGTTTAATAAGTTTCTTCCCCTAACATTAACAAGGAGGCAAGGCTTAGATTTTTTAATTGAGGAGGCAGGTGTCCTGAAATACTTAAGTGTAGATGTTGTGCCCACGTTTGTTGCTCAGGGTGAATGCAGCAGCATTTTTGCTGCTGATAGCCAAAGGCTTTCTTGGCTTCCTGCCTGTCCTGGGGTGCTAAACAGAATTCCAGGTCAGAGTCTTTATGTATGACAACTCCCAGAGAACAAATCTGAGCTGAAGTTTTCATCTATCTGTCCAGAGAAATATAAAATCATAGAAAATATGTACATTTCAAGTAGGTGAAGTGTGTGGGAACTACTCTTGATGGTTTTTCTCCAGTTTTTCAGCCACTGACACATCTTTCCTTGCCCCAAGAGAACATAACTTCCAGCAATTCATTTCACCCACCACTCCCTTTATAATTTCTTCCCTTCTCTTTTCTCTCTTGTGATAAAGACAGGTATAGCCACACTCTAAAAGCAACCTAGCAAGCAGAGAAAAAACTCTTGAGACCATAATGTGGAAACAGGTTTGTAAGTTATGAAATAATAATAATAATAATAATAATAATAATAATAATAATAATAATAATGTTTCATTATTGTGATGGAGTAATTATTGAGAAAGAGTGATAAAAGGGAAAAAAAAAGAAAAAGCTGAGACATCACCTAGAAAACAAAAAGCTGTCGTATTTTGGCTTGAAAAGGAGTTTCTGTGTGTAAGACTTGTGATTTGCTATAGAAGTCTTTCAGGACAAGTTTTTAGTTTTAATTATCAGGGTGGTATCTTGGTTAATGGCATTCCTTGAATTCTTCAGTGGCTGTGAAATGCTGAGGCCTTATTAAGGAAGAACATAGGGAAAAAGGAGCCGCAGGAGATGAGCACGCTTTCCCAATTTCCCAAATTAAATGTTCCAAGCCACGCGTTCATGGTTTTCAGCTTTGAGAGCTGTTGGTAATTGAAAGAGCACAATGAGTGTTTATGGAGATGCAGTGGCGCATTCAGGGGTGTAGCCCATCCCCTCAGGCTGGGGCTGTGCTGCATCCAGCAGCCCCCTGAGCCTGGCTCCAGCTCCTCATGCACACTCCTGCTGCCCTGGGAGTGCTTCTCGTGCCATTGTCTTGGCTACAGCTACTTCATGCTTTTGTGAGTTGATGAAAAAAAAATAAGTAGAAGATACTTCTAAGCCTACATAAAAGAGCTGTTCTTGGAGAGCCAGCAGTGCTTCGCCTCATATTTTCAACTAATTTAGCTATTAAACAATTCTTGTCTACCTACAGTCTTGGTTTGGAGAATGGAGGATATTCAGTGTGAAGCATAGTCCTGCTAATACAGGGTATAGATACCTTTTGTCTGCTCTTTATACATGAAATACCTCTGTAATGTATAGTCAGCTCCATGGAGTCAGACTGGGGGTCCATCTAGCTCAGTCTCCTGCCTCCAAGGGTGGCCAGAAGTGGCCAAGGGAGGAGCAGAAAGTCAGCAGTCTCCTTAGAGCTCCAAAGGTGTCTGCATTCAGTATGCAAAACTAAACCCCCTCTAATAGCCCTCCATAAAACTGAACCAGCTACATGCTTAGCTGACTCCAGTTACTGGTAATGCAAATATTGATAGAATTCAAAACTATAGTCTTCTGGAATTAGCAGGTTTGTCTGATTAAATGAATAATAAATCATCTTGTGTTACTCCTAACAGTAACACATTTACTATTTGCGTATGGTGTGAATGAAAGTTGTCAAAGACATGCAAACTAGAGGTTGAGAAATTAGGTTTCTAAATAAACAGAGATCTTGAAATAGAAAAGGTAGTATAGACTTGGTCTTTGCTGAACACATACTGCATTTACACATATCTCTGCTTAGCTCCCCCCACAAAAAACTTTGAGGAAAACCTTTTCAGACAGTTCATGGAGAACTTCCAATATCACATTCCCTCAGTCCTCAGAGCAAAGTTGTATCACTCTTGAGATCTACTCCTCATGCTATGTATACACTCAAAATACACACTGTAAACTGAATAAATAACTCTATAAAAATCTGTAAGAGGTCACAAATGCCACTGTGGTCTTAAAATGGGTCATGTCTAATCTTATTTTTTTTTTCATAGGTAAATACTTTATGGTTTATAATTTTGAGGTGGTTCAAAAGAATTTAGTCATAGTTAATTCCAGTGAGAGATAACACCCAATGCTCAAAAGTACCAACTCTGCACAACTAGATTTTTTTACCCTCCAGTGCTATTTGTAATTTGGAAGTCTCTGTAATGTGTTCATATTGAAATCTAGTCCTAGGAACAGAATTTTAAGATTAATTTTGGTACTTGAAAAATGCCTTGTGCTGTTCTCAAGGACGAAGACAGAATGGTGGAAAGATTTGGAAATTTCTGTCAATTGATAGTGAGGCTATAAAGAGAAGACAGACCCCTCTAAGGAGGGAAATAAGTTGGGATGGACTCTCCAAAGACACGGAGTGTGTGGTCAAAGCAATCCTGAGAAAGGAGCTCTGGTCTCGTGCTGCCAGGTGAAGGCATCTCTACTTTTTCGTTCTATAAGTAGCAGGCTGCACTAGATCTTTGTCAACGAGACTGAACAGAGCTCTGCAAGGAAACAGGCTCTGTGGATTCTTCACCTGTGTGAAATTGTAACAGGGTTCTGATAGTTTGCCAAGCAGCAGCTGGTCTGAAACCTGTGTCTAGAGGGAGCCCTGTGTGTTTGCAGTCTCAGCTTGGAGTGGGGCTGGCTGCTGATTCTATCACTCCTGGCACATTCTAGCAGGTGCAGTGTGGCTCTGGAGTCCTGGAGCAAGAGCACAGGAACAGGCATGAGCACATTCAGGTGATGGTCCCTTTTCTTGTGTAATTCATAAAGTTCTTACTAAGGTCTCTGTAGGAAAGGGAGAGGGAAAGAAATGCATCTTTACTCAGAGCTCTGTAATTAAGGAAAAAATTTCAGATTCGCTTGTCTAAACTATAAGGGTGCAGTAGGAAGAATCTGTAGGAGATCAGGACACATTTGGGAACCCAGAAGGGTCCAGTGTCTTGACATTAGCAAAGAAGTAAAAAAATTTGAATTTTGCTCCCTGACTTAGCTGATGATTTTCTTTCAGTGAGTCACTTCATGCCTCTGTTTTCTCACATTAATGTGTTAGTGCTGGGCACTGTTTTCCCTGTTTTCTTCTATCACAACAGTTTCCTGGTATTTTTAATGGATTGTGGATTCTGCTACAATACATACAAAATAAATTCATAGATTCAGAATCAGGCCCAGCCTTTGGGCACCAAAGTGTAAAGTCAGATTGTTTGAACTTCTGGGTGCACATTCTTAGGAATTAGGTTTCAGGATGAATGAAGCTATTCATCTTTCACAGCCTTTCAGACTCTACTTACCTATGGAACTTTCCAGTATCCTCTGAGACTTGTAGGCTGCTGTTGATTAAGATGAAGTATTTTTTTGTGAATATAGCATATGTTTTTTTAGTGCACGCTAAATATTGCTATGGTTAAGTTGAAATGAGGAACAGGCATGCTGCACCATATTGTTATTTGCTGTGAAATGATTTAACAAATGTTTGAACAGGTGTGCTGAGTAGGCCTTGTTGATATAAGTAGTGGAATCATGAGAGCTAGTGTTTTGGTTGTTTACAGTGGAAAAGGTTCAATCAAATAATTGTCTGCTGGGGTAAAGAACTCCATGTGAATGTAATAGAAAGTTAAGGCAATTTATGATAAAGTTGGTCAAATCCAGCTCTTCATGTGGTGAGTTTTAGCAAAGGTGTACATTTCTGATCTTCCAGAAAAGGTGATAGAGTTTTGGCTGCTTCAACAATCAAGGAAAATTACCTTGGAGAACAGCCAGGACAGTTGTTGGTCTTTATATTATTTAACAAAACTCTTTCAGTTCCAGAAATGAACAATCTCTGAACCACAACCCTAGGTGGACCAACAAAGTGTCTGCCACGCAGATTGATTGTTTGTAGCAGAAAACCAACTCTTCTGTGTCCAGCATCCCTCTCCCTGGAAAGGTTCTGCTCTGCACTACCTTAGCTTGCCAGTTTTTCAGTAATGAGGTAGTGAAAGAAATATCATCTCTATATAGTCATGAGTGGTATTAAATGAACAGCTGGCATTCCTGGCATACCACAAACTCACCAAACAGGAAAAGAAAATCAGGGTAGAATGTTTTAATGGGTTTTACTCCTAAAAATGGAAACCAGCTATCCAGATCACAAAGACCCCACTTGAACTTTCTGCCTGTGGTCTGACTTCTGATAAGAACTAATTTGTAAGGACAGATTTGACAGTGGGCAGGCACTGTGACTGTGGGCAGGCTTTCATGGTGGTAAAACTTTTTCGAAATCTGAACACTAATTTTGGTGCCAGAATTGATCCTCTCCTGGTATCTGATTGCCAGGGCTGAGGTTTGCTGGAAAAGGTTTAGTGGTGGCAAGCACGGTGAGTTGTTCAGAGGGCACACCTGTGGTCTGGGAACCTGAAAGTCCTGGAGGTGTGTAGGGGCAGTGGCAATGCAGTGACTCCACCCTTGTCCCTCTAGTATGTTCTGCCCTCCTGCTTTCTGTTTTTCACTGCAATGTATTGCACTGCCCAGGCCTCTGAGCACTTCCTTAGGCTTTTTATAAAGAAGAAAACATGTAAGGGAACATAAAAAGGACTTTCTTATACTAAGGAGGATGGCATACTGAGATATGCTTATTGCCAGCCTGATCCTACATGATAGCAATCCTTCCCAGGAGCATTCAGAGTGACTGAGGTGCCTTTATTGCAAAGAATGCTGTGTGACAATAAAACATTCAGTAAAGTTTATATTGCTGCTGCCGTAACTGAGACATTCTATTCAAATAAAATAGCACTCCTTTTATGAGTGCACACTGCAATATGGGTTATCAACCAAAAGGAAGAGTTAAAATGGAATTTATTTTTTCTGAAGGATAAAAGCTGTCAGACTGTGTGCTGATGGCTGCAGGGGTGTTCCAGGTAGCTGAGTACTGGAGGGTAACCTCAGTCACTGGCTGTGGGTGCAGAGCATTGTGCTGCAGCTCCATTTTGTGCCCTGTGTCTTCACAGTTATTCTGCTTTGCAGGGCAGCCCATCAGAACTTCATTCCTTGAGTTAATTGTGTTTATCATGGCAGCTGAGAGAGAAACTTAATCAAGACATCCCCCTGTCTGCTGCCATCAAGGCAAGGCCTTGATACATCTCAGGATGGGCTTGAATACAGCCAGTGAGAAAGCTAATGCTGCAAATCTCCTAACAGTATCCCACTTCGCTCATTAAAAATGTCTTATGTGAGCTCTTTTGTTCCTCTTTTTTGTAGTATGAGTAAATTCAAAACTGGAAACTTGACTTCATGGTTTTGACCACTGGTTTAACACATTTTCAATCTATGTTAAAGATTTCTGTGCTTTTAATTATGCCAGTACAGCCTTCTCTATTTCTTTTATTTTCTTTTTTTCAGTTAATACTTGGTCTTTCTAATGAGCCACAAAGTTTTTCACCTAGAAAATTGGAGTAGAAATCAGTAATATCAAGGTAAGTGGTGATGTGCATGTCTTGATGAACATTAATGGTACCAATTTCAATAATGCTTTCACTGTTAGATAAAAGCTGGCCTGAAGATAATGAATCTGCCTTCAGGAAAAGCTAAGACATAATAGACTGAAAAAAGCATTTGTCTTAATTATGGTAATTATGTTAATTTTGGCTTTAAATAATAAGAGGGTGGCACTTTATATATTTAATATTTCAGTTAACTGTGAGCATTAAGGAAAATGAGACGTCTCAGAGATCCAGATTTACTCCAGCATTTCATAGAAGCAATGCTAAGAAGTTTCCTGGGAAAAACAGCAGGATGAAAAAACGAGATGTTGCTGGGCTTTTCCATGTCCCTCTCTCCCAAACACAGAGTGTTTAACCAGGCCTCAGATCTGCAGGTAGAGCACTGCAGCCAGTTAGGAGCAGCTGAGGACCTGACCCACAAATCCACTGGACACTTCTGCTTCCACTGCTTCCATTATCTTAGCTGCTCTCCCGTCCAGTGATGTGATCTGAGACTTACTGTACGGAATCTCCCTGGCAGGATTAGAGCAACCTCAAGGCTATTTCCTTCAAAATCAGTCTATGAACAGAGCTTTCTTTGCAGTGAAATGTCATCTTTATGAATTCAGAAAGAAGAAAGTCATAATCCCCTCTGATTCTCTATACCCACATGTGCCTAAGTATCCTGGATATTATTGTTTTTCCTGCTCCATCCATAGTAATTATATTTGCTTAGCTACTTCTGCATATTTTCCAAAACTTTGTTCTCAAACCAAGCCAAAGAATCTTCCCATTCATGTTGTTGTCCCCTGCAGGACATGTCCTGTGCTGGTGCCGTTGGTGCCCATGTTTCCAGTCAGGCTGGGTCATCTCATTAGCAGACAGGCAGCGACCTGTAGTGCTTTTTAAGTATCTTGCCTGCAAATATATTTCATATTGCTCTTCTCTGGAGACAAATCAGTTTGGGTCAGGCTCTTTCCATAGTGGAGACAGGAGGAATTCCACACTGCAGTTTGTTCAGGCTCTCAGGTGGCTTTGTGCTGGGTGCTTCAACTCTCTCAGTAGTGCAGCTGCACAGCAAACAGCTGGGGCCTGCGAGCAGATCCACCACCAAGAGTGCCTGTGGTGACCTGGACTGTCATAGACGAGCTGCAGTTCCTATAACATGTATGCCCTTACAAAAAAGAATCCTAGAAAGGGAGCTGAAGCTCCAGCAAATGGGGCTCAAATGCAGAATCAGCTGTGAGAAAGTAGGAGGGAAGGTTTGTGCAGGGACTGAGCATCTGCACAGCTTTGATGGTAGCAGAGAATGCCACTACTTTAGTTCTGTACCCATACTACAGCCTTCAGATGTTGCTTTACATCTCTGTGCGCCAACTGCTGCCTGATTCCCTGGCACATTCTTCCCCAGGTGAGCCCTGCAGTTCCCCTCAGAGGGCTTCTCCATCCCAGCCAGCTGCTCTCTGTCTATCTGTCTATCTTAGTCTCTAATCTGGGCAATAAAGCAGACCCATTTTGCAGGCAGTGTTTACTGAAAACACAGGAGCGTGCCTGGCTCCCTCGGCCATCCCTCCTCCTGCCCTCCCACTCCTGGCAGGCTGTAGAGGTCAGGCCGCTGCAGGACTCTCCTGCTGCCTTTGGGAGAGTGAAATCAGCAGCCCGTGAGCCCATTAACCCTGACAGGTTTGCAGTGGCTTCCTCCGAGGTTAAGGGAGTTCATTATGCTCGCAGCCAGTCAAGATGGTTGACAGTAAAGCAAGCGGTGATTGAAGTCTTCATTAGAGAGAAAACTGGAGTGCTAAAGTAAAGATTTGGGATAGGAGAACACAGTGCAACATCAAGACTTTCAGTGAGATCAGTAATTTTAAAATGAATTTTCTAAAGGAGCAGAGAAGAGATAATGAAAAGGGTCAAAAACAAATAATAAGGGATAATTATGAGGTTGGTGTCATTCACAAATGGCACTGGAGAGCTGGTAAGAGGAAACTGGAATTTGCTGTAGTGCTTAATATTAGGAAGTACTCAAGTCTTTAATGAAAAAACACATTTGAAATGGTAACTTCCTTGAATTTGGTGCTGTAGATTAATTCTGACTAAGACCCATGTATTCGGTAGTTATGCTCCTATTTCTGTAGGTATACACTAACTTTTGGGAAGCAGAAACCATCTGGTGCTGCAACTTTGTCCCTGTTTCCTGACAACTGGCAGGATAATTAGGGCCTTTACTATTTCTAGATTTCTTTGCAGCTTCCTCTGAACTAATCTACCCATTCATATCCACCCTGAAAAGATGACTTGCCTTATTCTAGGAATGAGAAGAGCTGCATTCTTTGTTTTACCCTCACTGCACCATTTTTTGGTTTTGGTTTTGTCTTTTTTTTTTTACCTTGGATTTAAGGCAGTAGAAGGAAGTGGGCTGGATGACTTTTTCCTTGATAACAGCTCCTTTTCTTGCCTGGTGTTGTCACTAAAGCTCCATGGGCTGTTGAAACAGTGCTGTAATGGGGTGATATTGAGCCTGTGAGATGTAGGCTGAGCACTGATGTTTTAAAAGAGAGACTTTTAGGAGCCTTCCCCACTCTTGTTAAAGCCAGGACACATCCCTGCATGTCAATGGAAGCGAGATAAGATTTCAAGTCACATCTTGTGTCCTACACATTTTCCGGTGTGTCCGGAAATTTCAGTTATCTCCACTCATGGCTGGAGATCAGGGGAACAATTTGAATTTTTAGTCAAATAAGCCAAAAAAACCCTCTATGTCCTCTAGTTATATATTTATTCAGTAATTAACCCAACTTTCAAGCTCACAAACTAGTTCTTTGTCTCTTTAAATATTTGTTCTAGGGGTTAGGAGCAGTGATCTCCAGTGAAGATGAAGGGTCACAGGAGGGGTTGGTCTCTTGGCCAGAATGGCCAGGAGCCCTTCCATGGTCCCACAGGAATGCCAAAGCTCTTTTGCACTACAGACCCATCTGATGTCTGGGGTTTCAACATTCCTGGACACCAGCAGGATATTTTTGCATGTGGTAGTGTGTTTGTATTTTCTGTGCATTTTAGTTTCTGGGTAAACAACAAGGAGAGAACATATTTTCCTCTTAGCATTTCACTTTTTTTTTTTTTTNGTTGAGGACAAGGAAGAATTCTTGTTCAAAAAAATAACCTTTAAAGGAAGAATCTGATTATCTGTTTTGTTGTAGGTGCTAACAAAAGGCTCAGAGGAATCCCAGCCACAGTGAAAGTTGGTATGAAACTCCAGAACATGGGCCCTTTTAGTTGAGAGTAACTAGTATAATTAAATATTGATGAAAAATTATATCAGAAGAACTGAGAAGCCTGTTTTTATGTAATTGTCTATTTAAAAAGAGATATTTCAAATTAATATTGAGAAAAAGTATAATTTTAAAATGTAATTACCTACAAAACAAGATCAGTGACCTGAAAAGAAACCAGTTTTACTCAACTAGAAAGCAGCAGCCAAGAGGTTTATTCCATTAATTAAATTTTATGGATTCTGCGTTAAAAACTTCTGTAATGTAGCTGAACAATTTGTTCCTGTCTTGACAGGAACTATAATAATAAATGCCAAGAGGTTGGATGTGTAGGTTGTTCATCCTCACTAGGGGTCTTTGTTAATTAAGAACTTTTGACAACCATTCTTTCCTTTCTGTTTGAATTGTTTTTAGCAAAATGAAAGGGTAACATTTCACTTAAGGAACAAAATATCTAGAATTTATTGAACTCTTATTACTGAAATGATCTTAAGCAGAATGTTGGGAGAAAATTCATTTAACATTCCTGTAAACCTTGATGATGTTTGCTTCTCCCGCTGGTCTTTACTATTTCTTCTTTCTCTGATTTATAGCATAATGAGCTAATAGTCAGAACTGCATCTTGCTTTAGGCAGAAGAAACAATTGGGCCAGCAAAGCTACAAACCACCTGACACCTCTGAAAATCAATTAACTGATTAAATGGTCCAGAGTTTGGTAGTTTGATTTGTTACAGTTGAACATTTGCATGTAATATCTGTGGAAGCCTTGGAAATCAAAACATATATATTGTAAATTATATTATTTGTATGCAATCTAATATTTTTGAAATATGGAAAAAGATGTTTTGTAGTTTAGCTTTTTGTTGCATTCAAGTTCATGGGTACTTAGGATTTGCTGCGCTCTTTAAAGCCACTACTTTCCACTTCTCACTCTGTTTCTCATTCAAGTGGTGCAGGAATCACAATGTTTGCCTGGGCTGGAGGACGATGAAAATACTGCAAGTCCCAGACAGAAATTGAATGCAAATTGGGAAGTGAAGTGTTATGAGGCATTGCAAACATTAAATATTTTGCTGGTGTTTTCTCTTCAGAGAAACCTTCCTGACACACGAAGGCCTTTGGAAGCCAAGGTGCCCTGCGGGCTGCTGGCTCAGAGGCAGAGCTGGCCACGGGGCCTTCTCTGAAATCCCTTCTTCACACAGGAAGAGAAACATTTGCTCATCGGATGGTGCACCTGAAACAAAGTTGCATGATCTGGTGATATTTATTTGTGCAAGTAAGTGAGGAAGAGTTTAAAGATTTTTCATTTCAACTGCTTTGAATTATGCATTGGGTGAAGACGCTCAGAGCCTTTTGTATATGCATTTTATTGTTCAGTTTGTGTTTTCTCCTGAGATATTCATTAGTTCAATTTCAAGCTTTCAGATAAACTCCAAGGAGAGAGTGGGAATGAGAAAGAGAAGTATTTCCTTTATATCTTTGCTGCCCAAAATCACACTTAAAAGATCCAACTGTGAAAAATGCAGGTAATAGACTCTCTGCTGAGTTGGTCAGAGGTAAAAGATAAAAGATAAGCCTGCTGACAGCCAGAACCCTATTTCAGCTGCTTCTGAAGTGTTTCACAGGCAAGTCTGCAAAGGCTTTTCATCATATCACTGATAAAGATTGTGCTGTATTGAACGGATCTGTAAACATGCAAACAGACTAAACTTGTGTGTGCATTGTTCATATGTGTGCATCTGGATTTGTGGGCAAGTGGAAGGACAGCTTTTCAAGAGCTTTATGATAAAGTAAGAGAAGTTCATTGCTCAACTGCTTTCCAATTGTTCTTTGTTTTGGCTCTGTTTAGCATTTTTAATGCTGTTCTAATTAAGTACAGCCGTGTCTGACAGAGTAGTGAACAACATTTCCAGCTTTAAGGGTAAGGCTTTATAATGGTAAGGGGATAAAAGGTGGTGCAGCAACTGTACTTGACTTCCTTTTCACTGTCACTGCCTTCTGGAAGCTGGTTTGTTCTGGCTGCTGATTAACTTCTTCAGTGGTTATTTGAAAGTCAGCAAAGAAGGATTGTTTCTGAACCTGAAAACAATTATCAATAATATAGGTTTGGAACATTTGAACAGCAGCTCCAGTCTCCCAGAGCACAGATTTAGTCCTCCTTAATGTTTTTAATGTTAAAAACATGGTGACTTCCCAGTTTTGTTCCTATTACATTGGATGTAAATCCCTTTCCTAAACTATGTGGATGTACATGTTTTGACAATGTTTCTCTTTGATAGGACAGACTAGCGTTTCGCAGGAGAGAAAAGATCATAAGGAAACAGGATACAGCAGGGCAATAAATGAGTGGTTTGCTAAGAAAAGATACATAAAGTTTTAAAGCCTGAAAATAGCACATTCTACATTTTCCCTCCCTGAGAACCTTGTGAAGGATCCTATTAATGATGCCATTTAGTCTGTGACTGGTGGTGAAGTCTGTGCCATCATCACCAAGAATAACCAAGATGTTGGGCTAGTTTTAATTAAATATATGTGGCATGTAATGAAATACAGAATAATTGGGATGCTGGTTTTTAGGCAGAATTGGATAAATCTGACAATATCCAACTAAGATTTGTATAGGAATGTAAATCCTCTTGCCTGCATGGAATGGTGCTGTGATTTGTGGAAAGAGGAACCCTGGTACAGAAGGAACATCTGAGTGGTGCCTTTATTGTGAGCTCAGGAGGGGTTGGTTTTTCCAGCCTCTTGCACAGGTCCCATCTGTGTCTTCAGTCCTGGCACAAAATTCAACTACTAGGTCTTTATTCAAAAGTATTAGTGGAACAAATAACAGCTAAGTTCCCCTGTTGAAGTCAGATCTGAGATGCTAAATATGTCTGTCAGAACCTTCCTGGAAGAATGGAAATTTACAGTAAATGCAGCCCTGAAAGCAGAAGTATTATTCTCTATTACAGTTCTGCACAGCTCAGCAGATAAAGCAGATACATTGTGCAAGCCTGGCAGCAGAGATAGACTGTCTGAGAGGCATTTTATTAATTTTTCAAGAATATAAATCAAGACAATTTCGTGTTGAATAAAGAATTAAATACTTTTTGCTCTCATTTCCGGACTCTCAGTAATCATTAAGGAGACAGTAAAAGGACTGCAAGGGAATTAGCTTTTTGACCCAGTATTCACCAACAGTAGATTCTGCTAACAGTGGGAATAGCCTTAATGAGCAGTTTGCAAGTGTAAGATTTATATAATTTCATTATAGGCACATATTGTGAGATTTTCAACTTTGTGGCCTGAATAGAAGCTTTGAGGAAATTACTAAGAAAATACTAAGAGTGACTATGGTACATGAGGAGATATCCTGCCTTAGGAAAAAGACATGATTAACTTCCAGGTCCTGGTGCTGAGTTTCTGCAGAATGGCACATTGTTTTACACTTCCATGCATTTCACAGGATCCCTTCTCCTCCTGTGAGGTCAGTAGAGAGGAGATGATCAACAGCCTTTCAGACTTGTGACAGGAGGCAGATGGAAATGTAGGTTATCATATATATTCAACACATTCGAACTCCTCTTCATGGTTCCTCAGTTCCAGACTACTGAGCCTTCAGAGCACACATTTGCTGTACAATAGTTGGATTTGTTACCTTGCTGTGGGTGCCAGCTGGAGATAATCTGTTTAGCTTGATCCCTGATCTATCTTTGTGTGGGAAAAGGAGGAAGAGGAAGGCAGAAAGTGGATAACACTCTGCTGCTGTTCTGCAGTGTGCCTCTGGCAGGGGCCTAATCCCAAGGGTCAGAAGCTGAGAACATCAAGCAACTTTAAAGTGATAAGAGAAATGCTTGGCAGTCCTCCTCCGTCAGGAGTCAGGTGCCTCAAGATTTAACACATGGATGTGCCTCCTCTGCATAACCTTATCCCATGGCCCATCCACCACTGAGTGAAATTGTCCCATCCTGGAAAAATATTACTTTCTCTGTTCTGTCTCAGCAGGGCCTTCTCATTGTCCTGGCTAGTGGGAGGAATAACAGGTTTATTTGCTTGAGCAGGTGCCCATGGAGTCATCCCATGACAGTTAAAATATTGGCCCATGTGCTCAGTGTTACCTCAATGCTGAGTCATGTTTCCTATGGGACTATTGCTGTGAGAATGTGCCACTTAAAAATGGATAAATTGATCTTTAATAAGGGATTTTTTTTTTTAATCTACTACAATAATACTGGTCTGCAAAGGTAAAATGTATTCTGTTGAAGAAACTTCAGTGTCACTTCACTGGAATTCCAGGCTGTGGCCATTTTTCAAGACCTGCCTAATACCAGTGTTTTCTTTATCAGGATACTCTCTTAACATTGCCAACATGGGCTCGATAAGGTAATAGAAATTAATTTCATTCAAATAAAAAAGCTATGAAATCTAAAGGTAAGTTTTATAAAGACCATATTGCCACCCAGTCCTGGGAAGATAGCTGCATCTGCTTGACCTGATGGGAAATTGGAAATGTAAGATTTTCTCCTGAGACTTAGCACAGTGCATTTGGCTTTCTGAATTTGAAGGATACTGCAAGAGAAAATGCAGGAAATGACAGGAACCGAATAAATGACTTCACTAGATCACTTTGACCAACATTCCTCTTTCATGTTAGAGCTGAACAATGTTGCAGCCTGACTTACAATAAATTGCTGCTTAATAAAGCCAGAAGTAAGTCATCGTTTAGCAGCTGTACTGTTCTCTGAGGCATGAAAAATCTTGATTAAAGCCACTATACTGGAGTCAATGGAGCTTCAACCTTGATATACTGGGACACAGGGAGGGCCCAAACCAGCTTTATGCTCCACAGTGTCCTGCTGGCCACTCCACAGAGGACTGCTTGTTTTTGAGGCTCGGAAGGAGCTTGCCAGACCTCCTGCCTGTCAGATAAACATCGTGTTATCTGGGCCTATATGCAAGGCTAAGAGCAGCAGCAGAAAGCTGTGGTCACAGAAGAAAAGATATTTAAGCACCTTTGAGGCTGAGCTCCTGGCATTCCTGCTTTTGACAAAGAGAAGTGTTTGGAGGAAAAGATCAGGTCTTTTACACTTCAGGTGTTGGGTTTGAGGAGTACAATTGAGCTGCTAGTGCAGTTTTCTTAATAGCTCTAAGGAAAGCTGTGCTTCACTGTGTTATTTAAATCACCATGCAACTGTAACTTCATTAACAGCGTTAATGCAAGGTGGTTAGTGATTGATACAAGTCAATTATGCTGGTAAGTCAACTTCTACTCTGAATATTATTCAGAGTGACCATGTGACTGCAAGGAATGAAACCTAGCACAGAATTGGAATGCTGGCTACAGATACAATGGTACTGCAGTCACAGGATTAACATTGAATCAATAAGCTTTGATTCCTGCATTTTAATATTAATATTTTTTCCATTTATTCTGGGTATGATGTAAATGACTTTGAATTAGGTCTGAAAAGCAGGGAAACAGCTTTATGTAAAATTTGATTTTTGGTTTTTCTCAGTTTTATTTGTCAGTTCTTGCAACAAATAAAATATATTTAATTGGTTTTACATTTGTTTTCATTTTATACCCAGAGAGTATTTGAAAATATATTCCCACAGGTAATGAACTGCTGAAATATTCTCATGCAAAGTATATAAAAAATCTTTTGATTTCTTAATTGGTAAATGAAAATTTTTCTCATATCTAATTATAAAATTTAAGATTAAAAAACTCCAGAAACATTGAGATTAATCTGCAAGAGATTTCATCTGTAAACTAAGCCTGGAACCTCCAGCTCATCAGTTGCTATTGCAAAATATCTTAGCAAGAAACGAAGGGAGAGTAGCTGGACCAAGGCCACCTGAGCAAAACACTGATTGGGAGATTGCGGTTATAGAATCAAGATTCATGTGAAAACATTTTTTATGATTAATGAAGATTGGTTAACGAGTAACTGGCAAAGAACAGATCACACCTCTCTATGTGGTCATTTAGGTGTCATTGGCTTTAGTGATATCACACAGCCATTGTGTTTTATTTGGATAACCTTGTCTGATACACTAAAAATCACTGGTTTTACAAGTTTGTTTCTTTTTTAGTTAAAGCAGAAAGGCTGAGTCATTGCTCTTAACCCATCTGTACGCAGGCAGCCTCTGAAGTCCATGCCAGCATCCATGTTTAGGGAAAGGTTCAGGAAAAGTGGGAATGTATTTTGCTGTAAGTGCAAATGGGAGAAACTCAGGCCTTTGGTATCGTGCTGTGCATAAAAAATAATTATGATTTATGTTCTAATTGCAAATTGAGAGAGGTTTCAATTTCTTGTCTTGGGGTTCTGGTATAGAAGGTTCAAGGCACTATTGCTTTTAAGTGTCACTCAGAAGTTGGGTGTTACTGCTGAGGCAACATCAAAGAATGGTGCTACGGAAGTAGAGACTGAGGATAAATTCTGTTGGCTAGAATGGCTTTATTTGTTCCCCGTGTGTAAAATGTATCTTCTGTGCTCATAGGCTCACACACGTGTCATGGTAGGTCATTAAATACGTCACAGATCATCTTATTTTCCTTCTTCCATTCCATCTTCTTTCTTTGTAGTCTGCTGTTTCTTCTCTGTCAACAGTTTGTATCTGTTTAGGTGAGAAAAACAAGTGGTTGCTTCAAAAATGTTATTCTTAATCCTTTTCCACTAGTAGAGTTGAGCTTTTAACAATTTAGGCAAATAATAACAGATTTTTTGGTGATCTGATTTGAAAGAATTTCTTTAGTACAGTAAACCAGGAACCGCATGGTTTCTGTGGGAAATGAGGCAAAATCGGTTTAAAAATTCTTCAGAAATTGCTTCCTAGCCACTTCTAACTATTTTCTTGTGCTAAAGACCACAGGAACTAAAAAGAAAGACAATCAGTAATCTGCCAATATTCTTCTGGGCTATTTTCTTTGCAGTCAAACAAATTGTAAAACATTCATGTCAAAAGAAGATATAAAACAATTATTATTTTAAGGCCTTCACCTGTCACTAGCTTTCATATTATAAATACAGTTCACAATAAACTTACACCTTTAGGGTGAACCTGCAGGACAGAGGAAAACTAAAAGATAACTTGAAAAATAATGAACCTGTGAGATTGCACACAAATTCAGGGAAACACCAAGCTGGGTTAGCCTAGTTCTTACTAGGAAACACCAGTTTCAGGCTGAAAAATGCAGTGTCTGCTGGAGAGATACAGACCAAGCACATAATTAACAAGCACTGCATTTTCCATCTATCAGGAACTCTATTGCCAGGGTGTCTAAACTAAGAAACTGAAATTTGTGCTTACTGCAGGTGCTGTAGAAATTGCAATGCATCTGCTAGCACTGCTCTGTCCTGTGCTGTTCTGGGACAGCCCACTGCCCTTTTTCAGCCCAGTATATTTTCTGCTACTGTACTTGAATGGGCAAAGGCCAAAGTGTGAATAAATGTGAATGAAACTGCTCCCAAGCAGTCCAGAGTAAAACTAGTTTACCTGTTATAATTATAATTTGCATTGAATTCATTCCACAAACTAATGAAGACGTGCAATCAAATGATTTCTCCTAGGACTGATATAAGGAAACAATTTGAGAGCTAGGCTTAGAGGGGCAAAAAAATAAGTTATACCTAATTCAAGACACTAAAATATTCTGTATTTTAGAGATCTTGGTGGTAATTTGTTGTCTGTAGTCTAGTATGTGCACACCCCCCACCAAGGGCTGCTTTTCCCCTCTTTTGTTATGCTCAACTGTTAACAATAATTTTCCATAATTCTGCCGCACAATTGATTTGGTCATGAAGCAGGTACATTCTTCTGTGTAAGCTGGACTGTAAATAATAGAAATAAAAGGATGATTACAGTTACCATTGATGTCTCCACTGCATTTAATCGACATCAGGGATTTTTTCCATCACAGGAGATCAAGTGATATGTGAATCACAGGAGATAAAAAGATATGTGAATAGTGGGTTATTTGATCGGTGAAATGTTTATAAAATATCTGTACTTGATTACTCCCTCGGCCTTGGATTGGTGCCTCCACAGCTGCATGAACTGCATTTCTGTGATTTACTCTTCATTCTTGGAAACCTGGTCAAAGCCTTGAATGTGTGGATATGACAATACAAATGTTGTGATTATCATCTGCAATTATGCAGCTTTGCTGTAGAAGATAGATGATTTGTTAACACTGGGTTAGGACCCATTATCCCACTGAAGCAGTGCCGTCCTCCCTTCTGAAGAGGTCCCCACAAGTAGAGTGTCATGTGCTGCATGGCACAAATTAGTAGTGCAATGAAACTGAATTTTTGGAGCTTTCAGGTGCAGTATTGAGCTCTAAGCAGTTCCTGTCAGAGCAGTGTGTGCAGGGTAGCTTGTTCTCAAGGGAGAAAGTTGTCTCAGGAGAACCATTAGTAACAAAACCCATAAATTAGGGGTGAGGAGAAGAAAAGGCCTATTTAAGAGTTAGTTCTGTCTCTGGTAGGCTCTGCTTTTAGAGCCCTTTCATGCTACCCTACAAGATGAACAAGTGACTATGCTAGAGCCTAGGAAGGGCATTTGTGGCACGAGGAATTCCCTGGTGCCTGACAGGCACTCAGCACACACTTCTGTGAGAGCTGGAGGGTAGCTGTGAGTGACAGAAATCTGTCGTGTTAAGCTGCTGTCGCTCTTACTGTGTTCTGTGAAAATGAGCAGCTGCACCAGGATTGCATTCTTCTTTCTCAAAAACATCCAAGCACCGGTCATGCAGTGTTTGTGCTTCTTGCCACAAGTTGAATTCTGAATGGGAGGCCACGTGGATGTTTTCAGATCTTAATTGACTCCACACCAGGCATCCAGTCAGATCAGAAATCCACCACTGCAAAGAAACCAAATGCTTTAGGGGATCCTACATTGTGTACAGGGTTAATAGGGAAGCAGGAGCCCTTATTTATGTGGAGTACAAGAATTGCCAAAGCTGAAGAAATACTGTTTTCTTTCAATGATTAATGTGCTCGGTAGAAGTGTAGCATTTGCTGCCAGCTTTCATTAACGAATCAATGGAAAACAAACCCTCATGGTAGGGAGTGTGTCTGGGGACAGCTTAAACAGGACTGAGCCGCTTTAGATTTCAGCTGTTTTCTTTAGCACAACAGTGTAGAGCACTTTCTTGTTTATAGGATAAATACAGGGGATTGAAGTGATCTGTGTAGCACACAGGAGAGGTTGCCAACCCATAACATTCGTCAGAATGCAAAAATTCCATAGCTGCTCCTTTGGGAGTCATAGGCTACAATCTTCTTGCATGCCGGTTTCAGTGTAAATAACAGTTAAATCATCAGAACAGACAAACTGCCAGGAAAACTTTGAATAAAGTATTAGTTCATTTTCCTTCCTTCATAACACAGGTTCAGCACACTCAGAGCTCAGCCAGCTATTGGTTCAGAAGCGGCGTTTCACACCAAATTAACACAAGTAATGCATAACAGTAAGGCTGTAAATGTGTACTTTTTTAGCTTACTCACAACAAAGAAGAGTGAAATACAATAGATAACTTTATTTTTAGCCTTATTTTCACTTGAGAGTGATCACACAAAGAG
The DNA here is from genome assembly GCA_013390045.1 of Picathartes gymnocephalus. Classification (NCBI taxonomy): domain Eukaryota; kingdom Metazoa; phylum Chordata; class Aves; order Passeriformes; family Picathartidae; genus Picathartes; species Picathartes gymnocephalus. The sequence goes on from WEKY01042802.1 coordinate 150,827, forward strand.
ATCTCAGACTGGACATGACTTTGATCTGTGACAAGAACTTCACTGAATCAGCCTCAGGATGTGCAGTGATTGGAGTATTGCTTTCAGCATTTCCAGTTTTTCAGGGCTTTTTTTTGGGTTTTTTTAATGTAGAAATTAGATTATTTTAAACAAATGAGAAGAGATTATTTCAAGCAATAATGTGGCTGTCCTTCAAACACACTGAAGCCTAGCAATCTTCAGAGCCATCTGTTTGAATATTTGCAAAAATATTTATTCATGGTGAAAATACCTGAGAGAGTGGCAAAACTATTTCAGGAGTAAAACCAATAGATACAAACCCGTGATGATCTGAGGGAGGTAAGGCAGCCATCCCTGCAGGTTAAAGGATTAAGACAAGGATGGTTTTGGGAATCAAAGCTATTTTTTGTGAAGCCGAGTAGTCTAAGCTGAATGACAGTACAGAAAATAAGCTATACCTTCGGCTGTACCTGTGAGCTATGCTGAAACCAGGGAAACCTTCCATATAAACGATAGATAGGAGACCAGTTCATGTGCCCTGCTGTTCCCATAAAATCAGCCTCTCCCAATTGTCTTCTCTCCAAAGTACAAATTCCCTCCAGACAGGAGAGAATCAAATAGATTTCAACAGCTTAGAATAGAATATGCTTAGATTTCACAAAGGATAAACTAACATGCATCAAAAAATGTTTCTATATACCAAATAAGTGGGATTAGATTTACTGTTTTCCTGCACAGGATTTTGGTGTTTAGTACAGACTTGGTGGTTATGTAGCTGACATGGTCACACACTGAAGAGAACTTCGTGTTTCTGAGAACAGAACCTGGTCTTCAGTCAAAAAGAACTGCATCTTCACATGCAAATGTGGTTATTTCCTAATGTACACACATCCCTCTGTATGTAATTGCATAACACTTGTCAGTCTTACGTTCTGTCTATGATGATTATGTTCCCTGTCCAGTGTGAGTCAGACTCCTCAGGTATATCCAGCGTGTGCTGTGCAGATTGATGCACTCAGCAGGTGTGGCAAAGGACAGGCCAGTTCAAGTAAAAGGAAATTGAAATGTATTTTCAAAGAGAATGTACAAACACCTTAGTGTTTGATTTCCAGGGTGGTGATTAATTGCAAACTGTGAGATAAGAACATGCAGGACAAATAACAGTGATAGCCATTTCTTGTATCATGAAGTGGATTCACCTCTGGTTTGAGCTGGCTTTTGGTGGTATGAACTAGAAAGCAGGGACTCTGGCAGTGTAAAGATAAGCAAAAGCCTGATTTCCCTCTCCGTGGTGAATTCTGGGGGCTGGAAAACTGTGCACAGAGGACACATCTCATGGGCTGAGATTTTCTGGCACTCTGTGAGGCCATTAGAAATGTTACCCCTATCAGATATGATGATGAAAATTAAAATATGGCCTGCCCACATGACCACACAGCTCATGCCCATGCTCAGGTTGATCCTACCCATTTATTTGTACTTGCTTGTGCTAGAAAGTTGATCTTGGCTTCCACATACATTCTGAGTTCAGGGAATATGGAGTGACAGTATTTAAACCCTGAACTCAAATACCAGCAGTGGGATCTGCAGAGTCTGGAGGTGCAGTGTGTCATCAGAATGTGTCCAGCTGATACTTGAGCTAGGTGAAAGAGCAAAAGTAATTTGGAGCTTTTACCTCTTTCCCTTGTATTTATAAAATCACTGTGTTCTTTGGTACAACCTGCAGGTCCAGCTAAAAGCTGTAAAAGTTGCTGTGTTCCAGATCATAAATTGGGGTGAGATGGCAGTGCTGTGTGATGAGGCTTGCACAATACCCATGCAGCTTATACCTGACTTAAGGCTTTGCTATTAATTCCTCACTTTCATGAACACAAAATTAACTTCTTTGTCTTTTTACTTCTCCGAAGAACATATCCTGTTGCATGACACAAGCAGGAATATCTTGCTAGACAGAATAGAATTCCTCGAGGTGCAATGCAGGGAAGCAAGACCATCTCTGACATGATTGTGCATTTCCCCATTACCCAGTGCCTCAACCACTGGAAAATGAAATGAGTCCTGGCTTGAACGTTCCTGCTGTTATCTAACTCCCACTGTACTTCATGTCAATTATTAACATCAGCGATGATAGAAATCTTAACACATGTTAAGAAACAGGACTCCTACAGAATTTTTGTTAATCTGTATTATTTTGCCCTATGATCTTTCTTTCAGAGCCTGCTTTTCTTCATCTCCTTTTCCAATGTGCTCTCCCAATTGGAGTGTTTTGAGCTGACATGTTCCTTCCAGTATTTGGAGGACAGAGTGCAAAAACTGTTTATTATCTCTTTCAACCTCCAGCCAAAGATCTTGTTCATCATACATAAGCCTTCTGTCTAGGTTACTTTTATCCAATAATAATACCAAGAAGACTTTGACAGAAGTCAGTAGGCACCACTAAATTACTTAGCTGAGCTGTCAGATCAGAACATATTTATATATAACTATATAGATATGAAGGGAGTCACTGAATATCTGCCTTAAGTGTGGAAAGCTTTTTTTTTGTTGCTGGCTTACTTAATGTTTTTCAGTGAAGATCCTTTGATTTCTCTCAAAGTAATAAATAATGCAGTGTAAAACCTGCTAACTGCCAGGAAAGGAAGCAGTCCAATCATGTAGAACTTGGGCTTGGGAGCAGGCAGGGGCAGGTAGATGTAGAGTCCAGGCACTTGGACCGAAGTGTGAAAACAAGGGGCTGATTTGGCATTGCTGTACTTCCAGTGCAGGTTTGAAACAGTGCATGCTGAGGAGAAGGTACTTTGTATTCTGCAGCTGAGGAGGCTGAGCGTGTCTCCAGTCCTCAGGAAACAGTAACCTCAGGATAGCACGTGTGTTGGGGATGGAGGGAAACATGACCAGAGCAGGATATTTCTGCCATTTCTTTCCAGAGGATACAGTTTTAAGCTTTGCCATCTGGCAAGTGACTAAATAGAAAATGGTTACACACTGAATCTGACTCAGGAGGAGTTTGGGGAATGAAAGAAGTGCAGGACTAAGCTCACGGTGTGCAGCTTCTCAACAGGATAAATGATGACAGTACCTGGTACTGGGTAATCCCATCCTCATGGTTTTTCAATACCATAAAATAACTGCACATATCCAAATGGCACAGTTTGTACCTCCTTTGTGTAACTGAAATGCTGCGTACTTGGGACAATGAAATATAGAGACCAGCTAGAAAAAAAGAGCCTTTTCCAGCTGAATTTTCCCCACCTCCACGGAGCTGTATCAGAAGAGCTGTTCTAGTGTTACAGGTCTGAGCTAGGGATTTATTCTGAAGAGTCACAGTCTGTCACTTTTTCTCTTTTCCTTTTTCAACGAGATAAAAAAGCTGTGAAAACTAATTCATAGATGAGAGTGTGCTCAACCTTCCCTGCAAGGAAACTGATCTCTGAATCAGAATCTGAGAGGAGTCAGCTAAATGTCAACAAGGCTGTAGGTTGCATCTGCACAGTCCATACATTACAAGAAGCAGGAGCATGAAACAATACCAGAATGAATCAGTGATCCAGGCATGTAGAAGGGCTACTTATAAATTCCTAGAAATTATGTAAGTGCAGAGTCCACTTGTACAGGTCGGTCATGAAAATACTGTTCCTTTTTTAAGCCAAGTGTCTTTTATCTTTTTTCAGCTCTAGGTGATTAATTCTGAAAGTTTTTTTCCATTTGCTTTATTTCTCATCAAATCCCTTAGTAAATGTGTGGAAACCTTATAAAATTAAGAGTAACTGGATTATTATTCAAAATGCAGAAGTCTTATAACAGCTTCCCCCAATAAACTTGAGGAGAGCAGGAAAAATTCCTACTTAGATAGAGAAGAGGCAGTGTTGTGTTCTGAGAGATGAAATGAGCCTGCAGTCTGGTGAACAAGGAACAGAACGGAACTTGTTATTGCATCTTCTTTTGTATTAACTGTGTTAACTGCTGAACTGCATCACATGCAAGAGATAGAATATCACCTTGACTTCTTTATCCAGGTCAGTTTTCTGGAGCTCTCTGCATGTCGAGATAACTGGAATTGGTATCCAGCCTCACAGGGATCCTAGGCCAAGGACTGGATTAAATGTTCCCTGTTTAGGATGCTGTGCAGTGTCAGATACTGTGGATGTTGTGTTGTTTCACAGGACGTTATTTCATGTTCTCGGGGAGAGGGCAAATTGATTGCTAGATGTGAGCACAAGGCCCATGAGTGTGGTATCAGCTGCTCTTCCCCTGCAGCACCGCTTTTCTCCCCCAAATCACAAGCATGTTTTCTGTAGCAGGACTCAAGCTGACAGGGCACCAAACCCAGCTCAGCCAGGGATGCACACGGGAGCAGGGCACTGCTCTCTGTGAGGGGTTTAGCACTCACCCAGCTCCTACTGAGCCAGCACTGCCGGGGTTTGATGCCATCTCAATGTCCCCCATCAGGGTTGGCTTGGTCCAGCCATTGATCATTTCCTGCAGAGTCAGAACACACGCTGCTGAGCACAAATAACCTGGGAACATTTGATACATTTGGGATGGATATCACATATAAGGTCCTGACTATGTGAGAAATGTTGCAGATTATTCCATTGTGCAATCACTGGGCACTTGCCTGATGACAGGGGTAGTCCTTTGTGTTTCAGATCAAATGCTTTCTCAGAGACAAACCCAAAAATAACAACAAAAAAAAACCCTGCAGAAAACCAGAAAGAAATTAACTTTTATTTTGCAATGTACTATATTTGGGTGGGACAAGGATGTTAAGTAGCAGTAGTTGTAGAAGTGCTGTTAGAAATTTTCTCCTTAGTACACAGGATTTATGATAAAACTAATCACACCAATTTAAGGAGCAACTCAAGTAAGCATTCTTCTGGAATGAGAGAGGTTTTGTTTTGGAAAATTCAAATGAATAAAGAATTCTCCTAAAACATGAAGTGCTATGGGTTATGCAGTGACATACCAGTATCAAAGCGCTTAGTTGACCTTGGACATTACTGAGGGAGTTACAGCAGAGGTACTACTTCAGTGAGCTGAAAAATATTCAGTGAGCTGAACAAGTATCCAGTTAAGATGTATGGTATTGTACTTCTATAGAGTTTTATCGTTGTGCTGTAAGTTAGATAGTAGCATGGTGGACATTATCACCACTTTAAAATGAGGAATGTGAGATACACTCTTGTTTGTCTTGTTGTGCAGTGACGGCAGAATCTGAGCCTGTACCTGCAGCTGACTCCCAAGATTATTCTTTCTCCACGTCTTCCAAGTACCTGCTTACCATTGCTATCCCTATCAATGCTCAAAAAGGTACATGTGGTGACATGATGGGTTTCCAATAGAAGTACTTGAAGAATACTTGAAGAAGTATTAAGGACAGTGACAGGGATTGTTCATCTGGAATTAAGTTATTCTCTTTGCTCAGGCAAGAAGATTTACATGGGAACAGGCAGAGAGAATTGTTACTAAAATGGTCAAGGAACTGGAAGATTTTGTCATAGCATGAAAAACAGAAACATGTTTATTTAAACAAAACAGAAGCAGTGTAAGGGCTGACTGATAAGGTTAGAAGAAGATAGAAAGAATCAGAAAATATAAATTGGTGAAGAATAGATCTGCACTGGAATTTTTATATAAGGCAAGAGGAAAAAAGTGTTCTTTGATGAAACAATGCTTTCATGGAAGGACAAAATGATGCAGTGCCATAAAAGTCAACCATTCTCAGTTACTCATGGGATCACCTTGCAGTCAGTGTTCCTTTAATCCTAAATTTCTCTGTACCATTTGAAAGCATGAATAGAGTTATTACCACCTGCAGGCACAAATTTCATTATCACAGAGCTTGGCTGTTCCTTGCCCTATACACAATTCTGAATAGATTGCTCACAGTTGCTATTGGTTAAGCCAGAACTGGCATGGAAACTGCAGTCCTGCAGCGGCTTCTTCTGTAATCCCTGTGCTGCTACATGAACAGCAGCAATGGACAGGTGAGCAAATGGCCCTGCCATAGACTTACCTTCTTTTCTGCCTAATTTTTTTATAATTAATGTTTACAGTAACATGAATTCCATGCTCTCATTAGAGCCTGCTCTTATGCTAAGGCATTATTCCCTTTGTAAGGTGAATTTTGAAATACCATGCTGCCCTCTTGAGGGTACATAACAGACCTGGGGGGTTTTATGAAGTTACTGGAAAGAAAATGACATTTTAATGAACATTTGTTTCTTATGGAAATAAACAGCTTAGACATGAGCATTTCAAAGTCATCTTCGGGTTTTGGACATTCCATAAGGAATTGGCCATGCAAGTCCTTGCCAATGACTTAATTTCTCAACCCTAACGCCTCAAAAGATTTAGAGGATCATGTGCAGAAGTGCCAATGGCTGGGAGTAGAAATAGGGTTGCTTTCTTACAAACATTGTTCTATTTAGATTCGAACACAGATTTCATTTGCAGAATGGGAGGAATCCTGTTTCCAGTGCTCTGGTATTGACCAGCTGTCTTGCATGACACAGTCATGGTCCTGCTGCTGCAGGGTGGCGAGTACACAGTGACTGATCCAACCTGTGCTGCAGAGCTCTGGCTGCCTCGTGGTTCCTCCCATCTGCATCATCTCATTCGAAATGTTTGCTTAAAGAGAGCTAACTATGTCTATATTGGCAGGATAGGAATGCAGGTGGTTAGAACAAGTGCTGTGAAGGACATGCGAAGTATAAACACAGAGGAGGGAGGCACTGACAGAAATTGCCTCTGATAGCTGGGGAGGGAGGTAACATCAACAAGAAAGTTACTGGAGTGGCTGTGTGCAAGGGTCCCTCTTAATGGATTGTTTAGTGTGAGACCAGATGGACAAGGGTGGGAATAAGGTTAGGTGAAGTAGGTTGCCTAATTGCTTATTTTTTATTCATTGCTCTGGGAATCAATTTAAAGTACAGTGTGTTCACCAGAGACAGACTGGAACAAAAGAAGAAGGAGCTGGTTAGGCCCCATGTGGTTGTGTGCCACTGTAGGGCTTGGATTGACAGGATGTGAGAAGACATTTTAGCCATCTGTCTTCTCTCCTTCTGCTCCTCAGGGCCTGTGCTATTCCAAGGGGATCCTAGAGAAGCAGAGATATCCTGGGAGTGATTTCTGGTGCTAGAAAGTTTAACAGAGCTTCTACTGCTTTGACCAGATGCAAAGGTTTCCATTTGTCCATGTAGTTTTGGAATACTTGCTGCCTGTCCCCAAGGGTCCCTTTCAAGCCCCAGCTGTGCTCTCAGGAGTGGGTTCAGAGCCAGTGGCCAGTGAAGCTTCTGTCCCTCTGAGGTGGGCAGACAGCTCCTGGCTGGCAGCGAGGGGGGAGTGACTGGCACTTGGCATGGCAGTGCCACAGTCAGTGCAACCTCTGCACGAGAACTTTCCATTCCAGCTGCTCAAACAGGAATCATGGGATCCTGAAGTGATCTGCACTCCACCTGCCTTGACTAGAAACTGAGAATTGTACTTCACTGAGCACATATCCATAGAGTGACTAATGCCAATGAACCTCAAAACCATCCCCACTGTAGGGATTAGTGTTACTAAACATAGAAGAAATATGTATTCTTAATATTATATGAAAAGGAAACCAATGCCCTTTTCTGGTGCCTTCTAAAATTCCTGAAAAATAAGTATTGGCCCATATATTTATTTTTTCAAGAGTAGATATAAATACTCCTTGGCCTGTCTTTTTGTATGCAAAATTTCCAGACTCCCCATACTGTATTTCCTCATACAGATTTTCAAGTTTTCTTGTCTTCTGTCTATAAAAATAGGCACATGGAATGAATGAACACCACTAAATATAAGCAAAACACAAAGTAAAAAATGAACTAGAAGTGTTTATAGCAGACTGTGAAAAGAAATCCCTTTTTCACTGATTGTCTGATGGAAAGCTGAACATTTACTTTTAAATTATCAAATGCTTGTTTCCAGATCAGCCTATATCTGATAAGGCCTTCAGCAAGGGGAAAGCCCCACAAAAAAAACAAACCCAAAAGACCCCACAAGCTGGACTGAGTTTGATCTCAATTATGGAATGATGTGCTTAAAAATAGTTTTAAAAGCAGGTCTGCTGGAACAAAAAGCATAAGTTTCTTCTTGAAAATTAATCCTGTTTACTGACACTGTTATTTTTCACAAACATAACTTTTTTTTGTGGCAAGAGCTTAACTGAGTACAACCTCTTTCCTTCTCCCGATGCAGAATAGGTTTGCCTTATTCCTCAAGGCCATGTGACTCTCCAGCAGCTTTCCTGCCTTTCAACTTTTGTTCACTAGGTTGGAAAGATCTTTTCACTTGTGTTGTTCCTTACTTCTTAGAGTAAATTGAAGTATTGCAAATTGAAAATATTAACATATGTTCTTGTGCCTCAGGGTATTGGTGCATAATTATAGTAAAATAAATACTGAATGGAGAAAATAATTGTATTCAGCTTCCTCCCATCTCTCCTGTGATGTTGCTCTCGTATATTCCCTTTTTAAAGGTCTGTTTACTAGAGAGGGGAGTAATAGATAAAAAGAATCATAGAACATTTTATGTTAGAAAAGACCTCCAAGATCAGAGTCCAGCCATTAACCCATCACTGCCAAGGCCACCACTAAATCATGTTCCCAAGTGCCACATCCACATGTCTGTTACATCCCTCCATTACTGGGGACTCCACCACTGCCCTGGGCACCCTGTGCCAGGGCTGCACAGCCCTTTGCATGAAGAAATAAGCAAAATTTCTGTCGGGACTCTCAGAACTAGGGACATGATGACAACTGGTAACAAATAGGTGTTTAAAAAAATATCTGTCCTATATTTTCTATCTCAGTGGCAGCTCAGTTCTCCAGAGATTTCTTTGAGAAAATGTTCGTGAAGACATGCTGGTGTTTGACTTTGTAAGCCAAGTGTGCTGTGGCTGACATTTTCCCTATAACCTCTGGAGCTGTGTAGAGCATCACTTTTCAGATTTTCTGTGGACGCCGAGGGAAAACTTGCTCAGACACCGGAGGTGCAAAAGCTGTTGTAGAGCTGCTGTTGAGATTCAGGCACTTTTCATACAAGCTTTATTGGTTTTCAGAACTTCATAGAAAGTTCCTGGTTTTCCTTTCTTGACAAGTTAACATTAAAGGGGAACATTGCTCGTGCACACTGAATTTTAATATCTGCTGATACTCTGGTGAAACATGTCCAGTGTGAGCCTAAGCACAGATTTAGGAGGAGCTGCAGAGTATCTATTTATTTGTGTGCTACATTTCAGCTGTTGTATTCTGCTAACCTCCCCTGTATCTTATTTCTCTGAACCTGTGGGTTGCAGGCTTAACACAGGAAAGCTCAAGTTTTTTTGTGCAGTAGGACTATGCATCAGTAAACAAAAGCAGCAGCTGTGAACTCAGCATCTGCAAACTGTGCTGTTTTACTTATTACACTTCGTTTTAAACTGAAATTACACAAAACATTCAGCTTAATGACTCAGTTCAGTTCATTTTTCTTGAAGCCATATGACCCTGAACTCCAGCACTGTCTGATTTCGGGCTAAATAAGATTGGTCTGGGTTGGTACCAAACTGCGAAGAAGCAGGAAATGACCTTCAGTAATAACACTTACTGCTGGTTCAGAGTGAGCACATGGTCATTGCCAGGACACTCTTTTTCCTGATCTAAGACTGAACAAGATGGGAGGCAAAAAGTTGTTATTAAAAAAATTCTCACTAAAGTATAATTTAATCAAAAACGTGTATATTCGTCCTTGTACTAAAGAGTGCAGATCTAAAATCTCTTTCTTTGCTTGCATTTTTACACCCAAACTAGAGAAATCTATCAGAATGGGAAACAAATAATATGTAGTATTGTTGCATTATTAACTAGTAACCAGTTGTTTCTGTCACAGAATTTGATAAGTGTGAACAAAAAAAGATTTGATTTTGACCGAGCCAAATGTGTTTTTTGCAGAAATGTTATATAGTGATTCTGCGAAAGCAAAATTCTAATTTTCAGCACTAGTTCTACAGAAGTGCATGTAACTCAAAAGAAAATGTAATGTAACTTCAGCAGGTTATCTGGGCTTGTCACATATTTTATTGATCTAGTTGATAGAAGTGTCTGTAGACATTGTAGGCTTGAAAGCAGCCAGTATTGCATTACTGAAACTTCTTATGCAACTGTTTTTATGGCTTTGTTTAAGATAAGATATTTTATGCTGGTACAGTAATACTTAGATAAGTGTAATTAATAATAGTCAGTTATACAATTTGTCATCTCAGTTTCTGCTTCTTGGCAATGGAGCATTTTGTTTACTTGGTTTCATTCTCCTACTGCACATTCAGTGCTTCTGAAGTGGCACAACTCTGAGTCTTTCACGTATCAGACACAGAGCTAAGTTCTGTTGGTTTATACATAGATCTGGAACCCCAACTTTGGAAGCAGTTGAGGCAAAAATTATAAAAGATGGTGTGCATAGCAAATAAAAAGTATTGGATGCTTGTAGCCTATCATTTAAACTGATAGGCTACAAGCCTAGAAATTAAAGAGAGAAAGGTGTGTGTGACATGATCATGGTCACAATTTAAGGACTCTAAAGAGACTGTTTGAAATGGAAAATGTGGTGAGGGTAAAAAGAGTACTAACAAACCTGATGCCTTTTCAGAACCTTGACAAAACAGGTTATCCAGACTGCAATTTTTTCTCTTTCCTTCTAATTGATAGATACAGTTTTCCCTCTGTGATTGTAAGTCAGCCTTAGCTCAAGTGTCCTGAAGGACACATATTGGTCTTTATATTAACGAATATAGATGCTCATCTAACCGTAATGTTAAGTAAACATTTGCAGTCATATAGATAATCCACCATACGACTTGCCATATGCATTATTTAGACAAAATGGATTTTACTTACATACTGATCAGATGATGAGTTAAAAGCTTTCTGCAGTATCACATTGTTCGAGCTTTATTATAAGTAAGGATTAAAGTTTTTTGACAGCATGGGGGACTTCTCTTTAAACACGTGTTTCAAATATTAGATTATGATGAAACATCATCTCTATGTGACCTTCAGAAGGTTATGATGAAAAAAAGACTTTTAGGCTGTTTTGGTAACAAGAGTATGACCAGCAATGGCAAAACAGGACAGACTGAACTTATAAACATTACATCAGCCCCGTGCTAGAGATAACATGTTTACTAAACTTCTCAAAATGAGCTGAGACCACGAGTCATCTCATTGTGATCAGCACTAGGACTATTTCCTGCTAAGACTAGCTAGCAGACTGGTATATTACTGCTTGCCCAAAATATTGAACTTACAAAGAGAAGCTGTCTTTATTTTGTGTAAATAAGTACAAGTGTTCTCCCCTGGAAGGACAAAAAGGTTGCCAGCAAAACAAATACTGGAAAACACCAGTGTGCTAATGATAAGGACATTTGAAATTCATCTGTTTTTAAGGACATCTTATTATCACATTGATAAATGAAAAATTTATACCTTTTAGTTTTCCCAAACAACTGTGTTTATGTTTTTAATTCAGCAGAACTGGTCTTTGATATTTAAATAGGTTCTCCTATGCTACAGGTTGTTTAATTTTTGGAAGTTCAAAATGCACTAGACTTAGTACTCTCTGAAATGGGATAGAAATGTGCTCAGGTTTTGCTCTTCATTGTCTTCTCAGAGATCACTTCACGTTTTGGCTTTTTCCAAAAGCTAGGGAGAACAGTGCCAAGCCCACTTCGTTGGAAGGGCTGAGATAAAAAAAAAAGTGAAGAAATAAATGCATAAAACTAGGTCAGAGCACTTGCCTGAATTTCCAGAAGGGAAAAAGACTTGAATTGGTTAATGGTATTTTTGGAAAAATTTCTAAATATTAAAATACTCCATAGATATTTAGGCCTATTTTCAGAGGATACCTCTGTGGTCACACAAATGACATTTTGAATGTGCCTTTCCCTTGCTAAGCCTTCTCAGCAAAACCAAATGTCATTTGTTGTCTCAAAAGCTCAAGACATATTTCACATGTCAGATGTACAAAGATGCTACTGAACAAAATTACAGACGAGACATTTAAATTCTGCTGCTGCTGGAATTTCTGTCATATCTCTTTCTAATGCAGTGCACAGCAGCTCTCTGTGGTGACAGCAGAACTGGTTCTATTATGCTGCAAAGTAAATTAATACTTTGTGTGAAGGCTCAGGTCAAAATAAAAATAGTTGATGGGTTGTTGTGTGCAGAAGTGACACTGTTATGTGATTAGGAAATACTGCAGCATATAAATGAAAACCTGAACACATTTTCGAATTTCAATTGTGTCATTTTTTAAACTATTTCTTTTTAGGATCAGTATTATTAACATTTCTTGTGTTATAAGAGAACCACATCTTGCCAGAGAGCAGATGACTTTTTCTAGTGGGGTATGCTGAATATGTGAAATGTTGTAATTAATTTCAAATAAAGAAATGGGTCATATTATTTATCTGCAACATAAAAATTCTAATGACCTTCAAAGAAAATTATATCTAGTTTTGCATGACCTAATCCTTGACAGTTATCAGTATTTTGTCTATCTTAGGGGCTGCAAATTTATCCAAAGTTTCAGAAAAATATCTTTGAAAGACAGATGAGGTAAAAGCGAGACAGCTACTTTTATATACCACATCAGAACTCTTCAGCACTTTTGGAAATGTCACTGATATTTAGGAAATTTTCAAATGAATTTTAAAATGTTGTAAGCAGAATCTTGCCTTCCCTAGGACTCCATGAGTCAGCTCTGATTTCAGTATTTATTCCTACTTGAGAAGAATCATTAAAGAAAATACATTTGCCGGAATCACTTAGAAAAAAGACAAGCTAAATTCAAAGGTTTGAATTTGCACTTAAATCCAAGTATGTGGTTCTCCTTTAAATTAGAGGAAAGCAGTATTGAATCATGACCTATTGTTACTGATTCTGAAAATGTTGAGCAATTTTTTTTTTTGTCTCAAATTATCATATGGCAAATGGAGGCAGGTGCTGCTTGTGTGCAATCACAGCAACTCAAATCTGCCTGCGCTCACTTCCCTCCATTAGCAGTGGGACAAAGGGATTCATACAGAAGAAACATTTCCCTCCTGTTCCCTTACTTCCTACTAGGAATACTTCACTTAAGGGAAGAAACTGGTTTGAATTGTGTAGCCATATAAAATGCCTTTTAAAGCATTCTATTGCCAAAATCTTGTTTGGCAAATGTTGTTAAGTTGTCAAGAAAGTTGTTTGGCATAATGAAAATGGGACTCTTGTTTCCTCAGGGGTATATTTTCTGCAATTTATAAGATTTATGTACTTGCAATGAAAAGACAACACAATGGTCTTCCATGTTTCTAAACATCAATTAATTTTTTGAATTCCCTTGTGTATGTGAAAAGTGGTATTTCTGACAAAAAACAAACAAAGCAAAACAAAACCAAAAAAGGAAAACCAACACCTCTCCCCATTAAAATAATATGAACATAGTAACATCATTTTTTCCCCCCTGCAACTAAGAATCATTACTGAGCAGAAATGTAGGAATATTGTCCTGGTTTGTAGCCCAACTCCTTTGTGTGTTACTCTGATCCACATGTTAGCACAAAGGACTATACAGCCATAAAGCTTTAAATGTTCCATATTGATACTGCAATTAAGATTGTACTTATCTGGCTGCTGATATGATTTGAAATCTGTTCTTCTGTTTTGAAGTTGAAAGAAGTAATGCAATAGTCCTGCAGTAAATCCATTCAGGAGAAAGACCTCACAATTTCAATCACTAAGTTAAATACCTGCAGTATCAAAACGAGCATTGCTGACCCAGAGAAAAGGACATCTGTCTTCTGCTAAGGCTCTTCCAGTTGACCATTTGTCCAAAATTGAGTAAAAATATTTACAAAGGCAGATATATGTTGCTTCCAAAGGCACCAGGGTGTGATCTCCACGCTGTTCTCATGGTGCACACATTTAATTAGTCACAGATACAATGCTAGCTTGAATGGAGTCCTTACAATATTATTTTATTTAATTAAACTTTATATTTAATGCAATATATTTATATTGCAAATCCTCTCATACCACTAAATCCATTTTTCTGCTGCTAGAGCTGCATTTAATTCAGGATTTGAATCATGCTCAACCTCATTGTTCCAAGTAATAGAATTTATTAGAATGGATCCACACAATACTGCACGTAATGGAAATGGGAAAATCAGAATTGCAAAGCCAAAAATGGAGGAAAATAAGACTGGCCATTTTGGATGACTCTGTTTTGGAAGGCCAATGTGTTTCCAAGGCCTTATTTTCAAAAATTACCACTGACCTTTCCCACAGTGCTAAGCAGGTCTGTTGTAATTTCTTATTAATCAGAATAAGAGAAAAAAAAATGCTCTGTACATTTACAGAACTGGTACCAAACTCCTTCTGTAATCAAAAAGAAAATTAAAATCTTCTGTTCGCAGAGCTGTTGTGGCTTTCTTTTCATGTTTCCTACACTAAGATGAGGCAAACTGTCCTAGAATTTACATTCAGTTACACACAGTACCTTCAGGAAACCCTTCTCACATAATTACAACTCTAATAATCCTTCACCTGCCGCCTCAGTTTCTTCATGTGAGAGATTTTTGCCATTTAATGTTACAAACGGGCTTCATAAAAGTAGAAAGAGGAAGAAAAAATCTTTAAAAATCATCTAGAAATTGATTCTTTCACTTAGTGAAAAAAAAGACTAAAAATGAATTGAATTATCTTTTAAGGTGTTCTTAAACCAAGAGGATGAATTTTAAGAAAAAATTAAATAGTGAGCAGATATTTGCCTGTAACTAAAAATTAGCTTCATGTTTCTAGGTACGTGGTTTAAGGTTGAAGAGCATTTTCCAGCTACACGTCTTGTGCATTACTGAAACGTAAAAGTAAGTAAAAGCAATTTAATTATATATATATTTCCATACATTAGAAAATATTTATTAGATAGAACACAACATGTGCATAACTTAAAAATAATGTTTACTAGTAATTTCTTATTCTGTCCCCCAAATGCCATTGGCTTTGCTATATTCCAGAATTATAAGTACTGATAAAATTATTTTCTTGCTCCCCCTTCCCTTCTTTCCCATGATTATCTGATAGTTTAATGAACTAATTAGACTAAAATATATTAAGATTACTTTGCATTATGAATATTTACCCTTGAAAATTATTAACATGAAATCGTTCCATTTGAAAAGCCACTTAAAATTAACCTTCCTGACTTGTGCTCCAAACTTCTATCCATGATTCTGGTTGAAATAGGGTTCCCACAGATCCAGCCAGTAATGCCCACTGAAATCCCACCTGATCACCTGTGTCACTGCATGATGCCATCCCAAGAAACGAGGCTTTCCCAAAATGAGCTTAGTGGGTCTCTGCTCTGGGATTTATAAAATGCAATAAAAAATGACAAAAAACACAAATGCAAATCTATTTTAAAATATAATATTAGCATTGTCAACATGAAAGACTTTATTTACTGCACAGAGAAGAACATATTCAGAATAGTGTAGTTTGTTTCGGGGAATGCATGAAAAAGTTTCAACAACTAACACACAGTGTTTCTTTGCAAAATAGCCCTGTGCATGAAGCTGAAGTGAAATGGGTTTTGCTCATTCTTGTAAAAGAAGGTCATTGCCTGCTATTGTGACTGCTCCTTTTGGATTACCTGTCTTTGTCTATGCACAAGTCAAACAATAAATAAAGGTAGTCTGTTAATATAGATTAGAGGTTAAACTGTTATTTATTGTCACCTTTTATGGAGAGATTCTATAAGGGTTGTTATTGACCTTCCCTGCCTACAAAATAAGAGTCAGGTATTTATCCCAGGCAATCCATTTGCAATGAAAAAAAATTACAGTCTTCCTGAGGAGGCACAGGCAGAAACTGAGCTGCAACGATAAATCCTGATGAGTGAGAGTTCCCAAATTGAAATGCATCACAAGTTCACATCAGGTTATGTCTCCAAGCATGTGAGATGAGGAAATAGTTGAGAAACAACAGATCCCCTCCTGCAATTTTTGAAGTCTTCTTTTAAACGTCATCTGGGATTTGGATAGAGTTGAGCATGAGAAAAGTATACAGCACATTTTCATTCCTCTGAGTTTATGTAGTGCAGAGCAGAGAGCTATAAAAGTAAACAAGAACAACAACAAAATTAGCATTCTCTTTCATGTCTTCCTGGAAATTGAAATATTTGAAGAAAAATCAATGTAACAGCACCCACTTACTGTGCCTTAATCAGATTATCAGCATCCCCTTCAAGTGGTTTGTGATGGCACTTCTGCAGTGCAGCCTGGATCAGAGCACACCTCAGAAATCGGCCTGCAAAGGTTGCTGTAACCTTGAAGCTGTGGAAGAACTTCCTGAGTGCAGAGTATGGAAGGTTCCTGTTACAGTGAATAGTTCCTTTTCTGAACATTCTAAATTGTGAGGATGTCAGAAATCCAGACTAAGCCTCCCATCCCATTATGCTAATAATGGGGAAGACAGAAAGAAAAAGAAGATCTCATAAATATTTTATTTTCTCTTTTATAAAGCAGACACAGACTTCTGTTTCCTCACACAGTCTGTCTTACAGGCCAAGCCCTACCAAATTGTAACTATTTGAAAAGATTTAAAAACCACTTCCTCCTGCAGCCCTCCAGTTGTGCCCTGTTGTCACTTCACCTGTGACCACACGGCAGGGTTACAGCAGAAGGAAACAAACCATAATGACCTTTGAAGAAGAAATTATATCCATCTGAGGCATGGCCTTTTTCCCTATCCCAGCTTGTCAAAGTGTTGGCAGAGTAGGCAGCAAAGAAATCTTATGGGATCCAGCTGGAGAACTCCTGGTGGTATCTCCTCATTGCAGCAAAGTCAGAGGGGGAAGGCCGTGCTCTGCAGCAAGGCACGAGGTGTGTTAGAAGTGGTGGCAAACAAACTGTCGGATGTTGCTTTTGCATTGGCATTGCAAAGGGTCACAGGAGTGCCCAGTCCCCTCATCTCTGAGTCCTAAACAGTGCGCTCAGATTGACCAGAGGTAAGAGGACAGTTGTTTACTTATTGCATCTTCCTTGTTTCAAAAGCAAAATAGTTAGAAAAATCCAAATATTTTAAATGCTTAAAGAAGTAAGGTCATGATTTGGTTTTCAGCTGATGTCTGGGCAAGTATCTCTGAATTCTGCTGTGTGTAACTACTGGAGTTCCACTCTGGCTAGTTTAAAATACTCATTTATTCTTCAGAGTAAATCCCAAGTTCTCAAATCCATTAAATAAGACGAACAGAGAAGTAAGTCCTTATCAAGTGCTTCCTTACAAATGTCATTACAAAAACTACAGGAAAACTAGCCAGGAAGCATCATAAAGAAAGGAAGAAATTGTAGCATAAAAATAAAATAACCATATTTTCCAGAAACTTCTGAAGTTTTAGGAAGAAATTTTTCCCTGTGAGGGTGGTGAGGCTCTGGCAGAGGTTGCCCAGAGGAACTCTGAATGCCCCATCCCTGGCAGTGCCCAAGGCCAGGCTGGACAGGGCTTGGAGCAACCTGGGACAGTGGGAGGTGTCCCTGCCCTTGGTAGGGGAGTGGAATGAGATGATCTTTAAGGTCCCTTCCAACCCAAACCATTCTGTGATTCATTCTAAGTTCTCAGGAGGATGTTTATCTGGAAAAAAAAATACAGTAGCCTAGATCTGACTGTACTAGCCATAACCCAGGAGATAATATAAGGTGGGGAAAATGTGAGATAAGACTTCAGCTCCTCAACAGCAGTTTACTGGTATGTTCCTGTTAACAACCTTGCTCCACCTCAAAGTTTGTTAAGGTCGATGGTGTTGCTGTCCTTGCAGCATGTACTCCAGTTTGGGAAAAATGTCCACATATTGGCAAAGTTTCAGTAGTCACCAATTTTTGAGACAAAGCATTTTGTTTGCATATGGGTTGTTATGAAATATGCCTTGCTTTTCATTGTTCTAACTGCCTGCTTGGGAAATCTGTCATCTTAATCACCAAAGCTTTTCTTTCTCCCCTCTTAGTCTTGGGAAAGCCAAAAATCTCACTGCTTGCACAGCTATCCTCATGAAAGTGTTGGAGTGCATGCAGTCCAGTGAACACCTAAACGATCTGGTCCAAAATGCTTCCCTTTACAGGTGACATCATCAAGGCTCACACAAATGAATAGGAGCACTGGAATTGCTAATTGTTAATAATCATATGTTACTCAGATTGATTTCTTCTGAAAACAACTGAATGGCTTGTTCCTAGGCCTATTAACTAGGTTGCCCTTCACATCGTGAACTGTTTGCACTGTCCAAAAATTGTAACTGTCTGACAGGTGTACAGAGCTTTATTTGAAGTGACTTTATGTCACTTCCCAGCTGCTGTATCCCGTAGCCCCTGGGTTACCCATGACAGACTCATTAATCTGGCAGCTCTACAGAGACGAGGTGGGAATGCTCCAGTGACTCACAATTGAGCTTCACCTTAGACTGAAGTGCATTGGTAGGTGGAGATTTTAATTTTTTCTGCATCAGCTGTAATATTTTATTTGCTCATTTTCAGGTTGCCTATTTGCAGCTAAGTAAAATCAAATTTAGGGAGCTTTTAAACCAGAATTTGAACTTATGTATTCAAAGACTTCTAGAGCCGCGCTACACAGAATATTAAAGATGCTTCATTCCTGCCAATTCTGCTTCCCAGCAGCAAGGAAAGAGGGATTTAATCAAACGAGAGTGCCTGGGCTAAGTGGTAAATCATGCAACACTTTTTGAAAGTGGGCAATGCCAGCCTGGTTAGCCACAGTAGACTGTACACACAAAGCATTTAAAATGTATTTTATTGCACCAGCAGTTGCCAACAAATCCTTGCTAATGTGATCTAACTGTTAATGAACATGAAAGTTGCTTCTGGCAGCTTTTTCAAAAAGTGACCGAGGCCAGGCTGCCCAGTAAAGTTCAGCAGCTGATAGACCTTTGTGTCAGAGAAACTGCTAAGAAAAAGGTAATAAAGCAACTGTACATGAATCATTCTGGTGAAGTATTTTGACCTTCTTACTTTGGAACGACTGCATACTTGTATTTGTGAATCTTTTTGTGGCACTTTTTTTTTCAGTGGTATAGTTATCAAAACCAGACTTGTAACAGTTAAAAGATGGCCTTCTTGAGAGTAAACCCAACGAGTAGCTTATAAAACAATGAGTATCAGAGAGCTGATGAATTTTTGCTTCCCCAAAGGTTGATTTGCAAGAGGTGCTAGGATTTGTTATATATACACAGTGCACGTTCCCCTGATGAGATATGATGATTAAAGTAAGTCAGAGGAGGATTTTACACTTCCAGATTCCTCTCTTTGTGATTCTTTATAAACATTTCTTACATATTTGCACTGAAAGTTCTTGCTAGAGGAGAAAGCTATAAAAAGCAGGCACTGAAGCAATATAACCTAGGTGTCATAAAAAGCTTGAGCAGTAAAATATCATCATTTCTCCAGAAAATAAATGCTCTCATGACTTTCAGTGGAGCCCCATTGCTTCCTTTAAATGCTGTGGTGGGGTCAGGCTGAGCACAGAGCAGCAACACCAAAATGATCCTAAAGCTCAATGATCATTCTTAAGATCAACCAAAGACACCAAGTTATGATCAGATCATAAGGTGTAAAAGTTATTTATGTAAATAACTAAGGGATATGTACCAGACCAAAGTCATTATCTAAGCAGAGCCCTTTTGTTGTGATCTTACTCTCTCTACTTTCTTTCTTCCTTGATTCTAGAGTCACACACAGATTTTTACTGTTCAGTTGCTGAAATCACACTGTACTTTAACCTTTCAAGGCCAAGTTTTGGTTGTATCCAAATCTTCACTAATACAAATTTTGTACTTCTGATTGAATAACATTTTTGTGCTCTCATAGATTTAGTTGAGACAGCTCCTCAGGATCTTTCTGAGGCACAGTAACCTCTGCAGTTCTGTAACAAATACCTGCAAATTAATGACAACAATGAACAAGGAGCCTGACCAGCAGTTTATTTTCTGATTGCTCATTTTTCTTATCATCTCCATTGCAAGAGTGTAAATTCAAAGTAAATATATTTGAGGAATATGAATGCAAATGAAAATTAGAGGAGGGGTTTTGTCAATAAAATATTGAGACAAGTGCACTCAGAAAAAGTAAATATTTACATAGGTAAAGAAGTTTTCAATTTCATAGGTTCCTTATTTAGAGTTATCTCTTACAATTGTCAGCAACAAAAAACCTACACTATTATGCATAAATTGGCAATTAACATCAGAACATTTTTACCATTTCCATTTTACTTCATTTCAGTATATTTTGTTTCACTTTGGAAGGAAATTTATAGTGATTTACATGTGTCAGACATGTCAAAAGAGATATTAAGCAGTATTAAGCCTTAAGAAATAATCCTGCTTTATTTTGTTCCTTCTGAGGACTGTGCAGAGGA
Organism: Picathartes gymnocephalus; assembly: GCA_013390045.1. Lineage (NCBI taxonomy): Eukaryota > Metazoa > Chordata > Aves > Passeriformes > Picathartidae > Picathartes > Picathartes gymnocephalus. The sequence continues at coordinate 171,295 of WEKY01042802.1, forward strand.
ATAATGTGAATGGATTAGAAAATTGGTGTAATACCTGTCAAGTAATGTTATCAGTGAATGTGCATGAATTCTCCAAAGTTAAACTAACTGTTCTATATCAAATTCTTCAGGTTCTTGAGGAAGGTAGAAATAAAAATAACCTATTAAATTAGCTTGTAAATCTCCACTTTCAGTGGGCCATTTTTATTTTCTTGATTTGTACAGAGCCTAATCCAGTGCTTTGTACACGTGTTGTCTCTGGCTGAACCCACAGCTCTTTGCTGCAACGATGTTTCTGCACCTTCGGTGGGAGCCAAGCAGAAAAGGGGGTAACTTTGGTCAAGGAATGTGTCCTTGCAGCCACATCAGAGTGCCTGGGTCTGCAAATGTTCAGCATGCACAGCTCCACATCCACTCTTTTGGGATGTGCTCTCAGCAAAGCTGACTGGCCCCATCGGGGAGTTCATTCCTGCTGCTGCTCAGGGTTGGAACTGACTAAACTAATTTTGGGAAGCAACTCTTGCCTGGCTGCAAAATACAGGCAAGAGTTGCTTCCCAAAATTAGTTTACTCAGTTCCAACCAGAACTGAGCACCCTTTTGTTTAAATATTTTGCCACACTTCCAGAAAGTATACCTGGGATATCAAGGAAGAAAGCCTCAAATGTAAGTTTATAAAAGTCCAGGAAATTGTCTTTGCTGCTGAGGGGCAGCTAAAGCATCTGCTGGGCTGGAATAGGATATTTGTATTGCCAGCACTTTTATAATATGCAGTTCTGCACAGGATCCAGACAGTGTGGATTTTAGACCATCTATGATGAGGGTAGAAGGTACAGTGTGTAAGTATTAATTAGCTCTGGATTTGAAACTGAAGAAAAAGCTTTTATTGAACCTTTTATTGATGTCAGCTGTGTAGTGCCTCCAGCAGAAAACACCTTTTGTGTGTTTATTGGTGTCAGCACACAGCTGACATAGGCACAGAGAGCAGAGAGGCAGCTGGCATGGCAGACGTGCCTAACCTGTACCTGGTGGTGTCTGGAATCTGCTTCCCACCCTGCTGGAGGGATCACAGGTCCCTCGTGTGCAGGGAAACAGGGAGGTGAGGGCACTGAAAGGGTGCCTGCGTTCATAAGGCAAGTACACTGTCAGCTGTTATTAACTCTTGGCAGCCACATTCCACTTTGTGAAATTTATATATGGTGCTATTTCTTGTTCAGGCAGTTTGAAAATGTTAGGACTGACTTCCTTTATTTGCCACCAAATCCAGCTCCTGTGTTATTTATGGGAATGGGAAGCACCTCCCATTTATTTGCTGTGGTGCTGTTCCAGCATCTGTCTGATAACCAAAGCACACAGACCCTTTCTGTGATTTATCTAGCTTCCAAACTTGTTGAAAAATGAGCACAATAAAAAAGGGATGTGAAATATTTCTCTGGTTAAATGTCATTGTTAATATATCAGAATGCACAGAAATGGGGATTATGTATAACTGTAGATGTTTTGCTGCATTTAAATGTGCCTAATTTGTCATAAAATTCTTCCTCTGTGGTTCCAAAGAAACCTAGTAATGTCATAAGAGATTTCACCAATTTAGAGTTTACAAGAGAAATTATCAACTGTCAGACCTCTTCCTGGAACTGTCTTCCAAATTCTCATTTTTGTCTTTTTGAGGAGTTTTAGGTTACTTTTTCTCATACAGTTTCATTGTACATTTTAAATTACTGTTATTAGATTAAAAATGAAAGCAATGATATACAGGTAAAATTTATCTGAACAGGACAGACCCTGAAAAGATGCTTAATTTTGGCATTAATTTTTATTGAATTTCTTAGCTATAAATCAAGTTTGGTGAAGCAACAGGGAGAAGGGCCTGATTCGCCATTTTGAAAACAGAGAATCATAGAACTGTTTAGGAAGGAAAAACTTCTAAGACCGTCAAGTCAAACCATACCCAGCACTGCCAAGGCCAATTCTAAACCGTGTCCCCACGTGCCACATCTCTATGTCTGTTAAATCCCTCCAGGGACAGTGACAGCTCTTTGATGCTAAGTAGCTGCCACAAAATGATCACAGCTAATAACTGATTAACTTCTCTCACAGCTATTTCAGAGCAGTCTTGCTCCTAGTTGAAAAATTTTTGAATTCCAGTTGAAATAACTGGTTTTACACATTCTCCCTTCTGCTAAAAGAACCAACTCTAGCATTTCAGTTTGCTTATTTGTTTCAGAACATAATGCAACTTTTCCATGTCAGGACGTGCAGCATGGCAGCTCAGCCAGGTACACAGCTGGTGGGTTTTGTGCAGACACAGACACAGCCAGGACACGAAAACATGAGGTTTTCCGCAAGATAAATGCACAAGCCAGAGTTGAAGATGAGCGAGCTCCAGTAAGAGGAGGTCCAGCAGTCACTGACTCTCAGCTGTCACTGCAGTCAGCAGAAAGGAAAAGGCTTCCTTTTGAGTTGTTTGAATGTGCCTGAATTCCCCCCTGTGGATGGCACTGGGAGGGATAATCACTCTGACAGTACAAAGTATGAGCAACTTCTGTGTGTTTGTATTCCTTCCCCCTGCTACAGCCTTCCCCCGGGATCACAGGACCCCCGAGGGGAAGCTAACACAATGTGCTTTCAAGGCAGTGGCATTAATTATCTGACATCTCTTAGATACTTGTCATTTTCACATTTGGGCTGAATCACCAGCTTTTTCAGGCAAGCACGTTGCTGCTTTCCCCTTCCCTTGCCTAACACGCTTTGATTGTGGGAACGGGGGCATCTAGTGGCTTCTCTCTTGTTGCTCTCCAGTTCCACCTTTCCATCTTTCAGAAACTGTAATACTGAGAGTGTTTTAGGTGGAATTTGTGGCACAGTTGTATTTATATCTTGCTGGTTAATATCTCACATTGTTGAAGATTATTTTTAGGAAGGCCTTGCCTTTAAAAAGCATGCTCTTTCATTTGTCCAATTAGTTCTGTCAGTCAGTTTATTGTACATCTATTAAATCTAATTATTCTGGTCATTACAATATCCTATTTTTCCTTCTACTGTTAGTTTACAGAAGAATTTAAGTACAATGTGAAAGATTATTTATAGGATGTGGTAAAAACATCCAAATGTACAAACAGAGGTTTATCAGTTGAAGCATTCTGCTTTGCAGGTTAGTGAAGTAAATAACTGGTCCTTCTACTGACACAAATATTTTCAGGACCTTGCTAGGATACCATTTTGCCTTTTTGTACCTATATTTATATAAATTTTTGTAAGTTCTTTTGTATATAGAAGATGCGTAAAACCACCTTGTATGTTCTTTTGTACACAGCTCTGTTTTATATTCTACCAACCAAATCAGCAGCTTCAGCTGGACTTTTTCCTTAGAGGCCACAGAAAGGGCACAGTTAACTTGTTTGCACTGGCATGCTGGCAAGAGGTTGTAAACTGACAGACTGTAGTACAGGAATTAGCGCACGTGTGAAGGGTTTTCTGCTCTGCATTTCTCATCTCCAGAAAGCCCTACAATGTAAGCAGCAGATCATGTTTTCTCTTTGAATCACAGTTTAATTGTGCCATGCCAGAGAATGCTGTTCTGAGTTGCAATTCAGCTTCCCCCGCAGTCATAAACCAGTACACTTAGAATGCTTTGTTTTAAAGAAGAAATGTCATGAAAGCACATCCCAAGCACACCCTGTCCATCTGTTCTCTACTGCACATAATTCCACTCTCCTCTGAGCTGCTGGTTGTTCCTTCTCCACTGGTGCCAAACAGCGAGTTCAAAATACAGATGAATGCTGAGCAGCAGGAAAAGTGGTTCCTGTAAATTAAAGAAAAGTGCTGACAGACATTCCCCTGCTTGGTGTCCCTGGCTTTAAGTACTACAGCACACACTGGGGGAGAAATTAACAGTTCCCAAGCCCGGTGATTAGTAAGCAAGTTTTGTTGATTCCAGCTCAAGTCAGGAATGGGCTTCTGAGGGCGGTGGTCATTGCTAAATTAACACTGAGCACGGTCTAAATGGATAAATCTGTCTAGCAAAGCGCCTCCCTTGGCTTCCTTGAGTTTAGGTTCATTATTCGAGCTTTGCTTACCATAACTTATTCCATATGAATTTAAATTGATCACAAAAAAAGAACTGACTGTTTATAAATTAGTTGCTGCAACATGCCCCCCATGTTTATAAATTAGTTGCTGCAATAATCTCTCCACAGACAAAGCCTCAAAGGCCAGCAGGAAATTCATTCACCGTTCACCACCCCCTGCTGACACCTCGGTCCTCTCGTCATTTCTTCTTCAGCTCTTGCAGGATTTGTAGTTACTTTTTACCACCCACTCCTACAGTTGTGACTCCCCCAGGACTTTTGCAACCCTCTGACCTCTCAGGTGCTGGAAGAGGGACGCACCAGGGGCTTTCCTCGCTGACAGAAGCAGGAGGCAGCGAAGCCCTGGGGCTGCCCGTGGGGGAGGATCTGCACATCCTGCTGCCCGGAGGGGCTGCTGCAGTGAGGGACCAGCCCATCCTGGCAGCGTTTGCAGCACGGGAGAGAGCTGTGTTCCTGCTGCCCGCAGTCCCCACCAGCATCTGCAAGTGCTCCCGGCCGGCTTGGACAGGGCTTGGAGCAGCCTGGGATAGCGGAAGGTGGCCCTGCCCATGGCAGGGTTTGGGACTCCTCTCTGTGGTGCCTTCCAACATGAACCGTATTTCAGCTCATGCTGGAGAAATTTTGGAGGATTGGCTCGTGTTCAGGGGCTTCACCCTGTGCAGGGCAGTGACCCACAGGAGCCCAAGGGAGCTGTGCCCTCCCCGGGGCCTTTTAGGAGGGCACTCAAAGGGGGACACTCTGTCTGCCCCAGAGCTGAGCACCTTCTGCCTCATGTCATTGCAGCCCTTCTGAAAACACATCCCAGCGTGAAATAACCCCCCTCACCTTTTTTCTGCCCCTTTTTTAGGGTTGAAGCAGCTTTCCAGGGACTGTCACACACTTCAACTTGCCTGAAGGTGTCCTGACTTGTAAGCAGAGACGAGCAGGAAGAATGGGGGAAGAACAAGTCCAGGCATCTGGTATTTAATCTCAGCTCTGTTACTGACCAGCAGACAGAGCCAAAAGAGTATTTTAAAGTCTCTCAAATGAACCTCAGGTCATAGTGTGGCCGAGGGGGGATGCACCACCATAGACAGGCGACACTTTTTTGTGTGTGCTTTAGATTTTCCTTCCATAAATTAATGCTGGAAACCAATTGCAATGCCTTTTTGAATCTCTCAGAAAGTTTTCAATTAAAAAAATACAGGAATATGTTTGAGGAATTCTTCCTCACCTTCAGAAAGTTTTCAATTAAAAAAATACAGGAATATGTTTGAGGAATTCTTCCTCACCTTTGCACATACACTTACTCATTGTTAGTAATTCCACACTGAACTCCTGAAAAAATTCTGAAACGTTATTCCTAAAAGAAAGTAAAAAAATAAAATCCAAGCTTTTGTTTCTTCCTCAAGAATAATTAAAACTGTTTGATCTCTTAGACACTACTTTCAAACAACACAAATGAAAACAAGGTCTAGTCTTTATAGGTTTTAAATGCTATTATATGTTTTATGTGAGATATATGCACTTGTATATTTTATACATACTAATCCTTAACAATTTGGGGGTTGTCTTTTTAGAAGCCTTGGCCCTGACTGATGAACTCAACATAAAGCCACTGTCTGAAGGGAAGAGAGACAATGAATCTATGTTAAATGTATGTTATTTTTTTTTTTTTTTTGGTCATGCTTCTTAATGTGCTGAGGTTTTCTACATAAGGAACATTATTTATGAATCACTCAGCATTTTTCCAGATTTTATTTTTAGAATTTCTGAATGATAAGTAGAGAACTTATAACTAGGTCAGAAATTGTGTTACGTGCACTTCCCTTTGAAATTTTTCATAAGGAAAAGAAATTCCTAAAAAGGAGCGTAGTACACATTTGAAAATTCAAATTATACTTCATTTCAAATGGTTAATAGTTTTAATTGTGTCTAGATTTTGATTGGTTTTTTAAATGAATGTTAAAGGCATGGAATATTATTTCCAAAGTAGACAAGAAGATATTGATTATAAACTAATTACAAATGTGTCTGGGTATGTCTAGGCAGGTTCATTAACACCCAGTGATAATAGTGACCAGGTGTATTCTTCACGTGAATGTCGCTGTAGCTCCATCTTGTGGCTGCATGGTTATTCTTGATTAATTTTTCATCTTTTAGGAAAAGGTTGGTCAAAAAGAAACATGAAAAATTATGAGGAGAGGAAATTGTAGACGTGATTAATTTCTCTATGGTTGTTTCTATAACAAAAAAGTGACAGGAAAAAACCCCCAACCCGAAGTGTTTAGTACTGGCCTTCCATGGTTGTAATTTGCCGTGTCTAAGTGGACAATTATAAACTGGGGGAAGTTTTAGTTAAAATACTACTTAAGAAAATGAAAGAAAAAAATTCACTAACATTATGATTATCTTGATCAATGAGTTTATGAATCATATATACCCTGCCAGTCATGTTTTGTTCCTATTTCATACAGGTGACCAAAAATTCTGATGGACAGTTTAACCTTGAGGCTGCGATTAAAAACGTTGACGCAATGTCCAATGAGTTGAAGAAAATAAATGGTAATTCTGACTTCACCATCCAGTTAAACAAAAAACTGTTTAAGATATGCTTCTAGGAGTGTGCAGCTGTGAATGGCCTGGTTTTTCTGTGTCAGGCAACTGGGTTTTAATGTAAAGAAGGAGTAGATTTGCTCTTGTGTTTTGAAAAATTAAATGAATAGTAGTTACAGAGCAATGGAATTGTGGTAGTTAACCATGGGAAACACCTGTTAGGTAATCAGAGTCATTCCTTTGTAGGAACACTGGGAGTCTTCTGATGTAAATATTACTAAGATGCTAACACCAAACTGAATTTAACCGTCCTGAAGTAAACAAAACAAGGCAAGCCTGTAACTTTTTGCATTATTTGATAGATGAACACTAAAACAATGCTGTCTGTAGATTACCATTCACTGTCTATTCAATAATTACCATGCTGATACACTGCCCTTTGTCTTTCAGTGGAAAGCCAGCTACTGCTTTGTGACCTTATTTTGAATTTCAACCATCCCATGAAGGCCAAAGATTTAAGAGAAGCTGAAGAAAAGACTCGGAGTTGGACAGATTAAGTAACATCCATCTTCATGTATTGTCTTCTGTTAATACTGCTGAAGCTGCTGCTTCTTCATCTTCTTCTTTCATCTTCATCTTCTCCTTTCATCTTCGTCTTCTTTATTTTAATTAAGTTTGAACTGTACAATGATAGCATGGTTTTCTGCAGTTAGACTATTTTTATTTTAAGCTAAACATGTGGAATGGAAAAAAAAAAAAGTAGGTTACCAGTTCTGAGAGGGGTTTTTTAACCCACATTTCCCAAATGAAGCCCACTAGGGCTGGAAAGACTGATGTAATTAATAAAAAAGTTCAGGAAACTGGGCATGAAGTTTTTCACGTAGTTTTCTCCTTTTAAACTAAAACATGTTGCAACAGTAACAAAATATTTGAAATTTACCCCAAGTCACTTCTCTTTTGTCTCAGTTGTGCTCGGGGAAATGGGATAAGAAACTGTCAGTGAAGGAGGAACTGCAACTTGTGTTTGGAGCTGCCTTCCTCGTCTTAGAAATCTTGCTGAGGAAGGGGTCAAAGAGCAGATTACTTCTGGAAAACCAAAAGTACTTTTCATTCCAGTTTCTGTAATGACTCTCTAATGCAACTAGTTACAAAATTAGGGAGGAGTTTGTGGCTGAAATACTCTATCCTGAAATCTTCTTGGCCCAAAATTTGCACAGCCACTATTTTCATGTAGTTCATTACATTCAATCATACTTTAGTTGTGGACGTGTTTGAATGTTGAGATGTATTTTTATTCTTACACCAAATATATTTATCTGAATAATCAAATAGGGATTTATTCTACTTTAAAAAAAATATGCAGTGTTAGAATTTGTTATGCTGGTTTATATTTTATTTCTCTTTCACTGGTGAAATGATTTAAAATGAATAAAACACAATTCCATAGGAGGTGTTTCTGGGTTGTCAGATTTTTCAAGGCAGGGCAATGGACTAGTAATACAGCTCACAAGAGTCAGTGATGATGTGAGGGATGTTGTTCTTAATTTTAACATTTTTTGAAAAAGATAGATTAGAACTGAGTTACACCAGATTAGTAGTGAGTTTTTAAAAATATTGGGCTAGAAGCAGCTTTTGTCAGCTGAAGAATTTTTAAAATTTTTTCATCTTTATTTTTGGACTCATAGCTGCATGGAAATGAACTTTGCTAACTTTGAATTCCAGCTCTTAGCCAGACATCTTTGAAAGGAACATTTACAAAACATATCTCTAGAAGTAAAAAACTGTTTATGAAATCTGATTATGTTATCTGGGAAGCTTTACAGATTTTATGGAATGTATTTTCTACCTTGAATTTTGGTTCGAGTGTTTTAACTGGTATAGACACAAATGGCTTTAAAGGAGAAAAAGTCTGACAAAGTCTGTCATAATTATCAAACCAAGGTCTTTTCAGAACACAAAAGAAATTGAAACCCGAGGCAAAGGGTTGGATAAATCCCACTTAACAAAGGTGAGGGAAAAACTCTTGATACAGGATGCTTCAGTGGTCCTCAGCTGCAACTTGTATTTTTGAACTGTGAATGTCCCTGTTTTTCTTTAAAAAATACAGTAAAACAGAAAGCAACGCTGCAAGAGGAACTAAGCTTGGCCTGGCTGTGTGTGCCTTCTAAGAGATACAGGGGGGTTCTGCCACTTAAGGATCACATGATGATAATTGTATTGATGTGCTCCCTGTAAAAATGTAGCTGCTTGATTCAGTCAGAAAGACAGCTGAAGAGAGACGTGTATGGAGAAAAGCTTCTTTCTGAGTGAGGTCAGAGAATTCTAGGAAGCACAAAATTCAAATGGTGGGCTGAGGCATGGCATCCTCAGTGGCATGGCAGGGAGGACGTGCTGTGTGTCGCTGTGCTGTTTTCCTGGGAAAGTGGGAACAAGCAGCTCACAGCTGAATAACCCAGGCACAGATCCTGACAGGCACCTGCATTTCCAGGACTGGAGGGGTTTTGGTGCCACTGAGACCTGTGTGTCTTTCAGACCTGGGTTGGACTCGCAGTCTTTTCACAGAAGTGCGCATAGTTAGATTTACTGAGGGGAAAATTGGCTCTTGTCTACTCCTGAGCTTTGACAATGTTTGGGTCTACTCAGTATCACTTCAAATAACAAAATTGCTGCTGCAATTCTGATCCATAAAAAGAGCTCCTATGAACGCACAGACTTGTACTGATAATTTTTTATGGTTCATCAAATTTGGTGTGGAAATAATTTCAAGAGGATCTACATATCTTGGAAGATAAAAAATTCTCATGTGCTGTATGATTAATGGACAGTAAGAAACACTTTGTAGGAAAATTACAGAGTACTGTATTTAAAGCATAATTTAAAATTAACATAGTCTTTTTTCTTTAAAATTATGAATTTTAATGACACCATGACTTTAGTTTGCTGAAAAGGGAAATATCTTGAAGTTTACAAACTTCAGTAGGCTTCAGTACCATATGTGATCTTCTCTAAGGTTTCATTTAAATATGTCCTGCAGCGTATTTTAACATGCACTGGTTTCTTGAACCTCTGTCTTTTCCATCAATTAGAAGAAGGGGTGTTCTTTGGAAGTGGTCAATGATATCTGCTACAGAAGAAAATTCCTGTGGGATGGAAAAAATGAGCAGGCTAAGGCTAAAATGTCAAAATTATTAGCAACCAGTAGAAACAAAAGGGGTTTTTTAAAATTCCAAATATTTATCAGTATTATAAAAATATATATGGGGTCCAATAAATACCATCAGATTAACTGTTCTCATTCCTGCCATGCTCTGTAGCTCAGTAATTCAGTGTACAAGCTGCTGCAATGTTGTATAATTAATTTATATAGTCTTGGTCTGTGTAACACATGGTGTTGTCACTCTGCTTGATGTGGTGACTGTACGTGGGAGTTCAGAGGTGGCTGATCAGCTCAGGGGGTTCTGTCTGGATCAGGGCTGCCATGATGTGCTGCTCAGTCCATGTGGTGCCAGCAAATCCACACAGTCCTGCAGGCTGGGCCTGAGCCAGCAGCCCGGGAGCAAAGCTGTAACTTGGCAGGTATGGATTAGCTCTCAGCCCTGCATTTCCCTTATCTGGTATCTCAGTGGCAAACACACCTTTCCTGACCAGTACATGGATTTCTAATGGCTGTGTTCTAAGGCCACCCCTTCATGCCCTGAGTGCAAACAGCATAACCTGATTCTACTTCCAGCAGTAACAATATTCTCCCATGAATAACTCTACAACAATAAGCAGAATTCAACCCCAGGGAAACAGTCACCTGACACTCAGGAATGAGGCAGGAGATGCCTTACAATGAAGAGAAGTAGTGTGAAAAACACATAGTACCTCTTTTCCTTTTAAGCTGGTTCCTAACAAATACAAGTGATCCTGCTCCTGGTACCGGATCTGGATGTTGTACACTTTATCCCTGTACAGCACCATCAGTACATAGGGGTGAGTAACAGTTTTTCGTGAGCTGTCTCTCACCAGGAATGTTCCATCCTGAAACATGAAAAAATGAAAGATGACAAATAGCAGACACTTCTGGGTTTGATCAGTGTTACAGCCTTACCTACAGCACTCGTGCTTTTAAGTGTTTTTCCTTCTGAAATCTTTTTCCTTTCTGATAAGAGAAACTGCACTATTAAAAGGTTTTAGGTCATTTGACAAATGTGTTGTCTTTCAGTTTGCTACTTACTTTCTTCTCTGTTAAGCAGATTTTTAGGGAAGGTAGGAGTGGTGTTGTATGAGGGAGAGATTCCATAAAAGGAGGAAGTAAAATATCAAAGACCAAAACTCACATCGCTTTAACCAGAAGAGAAATTAATGTCTGCTAAGTGCCAATCACGTTTCCTATGTGACGTATTTATAGACAGCTTAAAACAATGACCTTGCCTTTGTAATTTAGGTAAAGGCAGTGATACTGTGTCAGTCTCTCTGCTTTTCTTAATTTCTGATCTGTTTTGACAAATCTTCCATTGAAATCCCTTTCTTAAAGGGACCTCATCAGCTGGACTTTAGTCCAAGTCACTGGAGTGATGCACATTCCATCTTCAGCTCACGTGCCGTGAGGCAGCACAGGGTAACCCCAACTCCCACAGCAATAATTCTATTTATCTTCATGATTTTAATTTATTTCCACGTGCACAGATAAGCCTTGTTTGAACCTGTACTTCATTTTGCTGGTCTGTACGGCCTAGGAAAGGGAGGGATGCCCAGCCCTTTGCAGGTACCTTGTTTATCCTGCGGAGCGCTGCCTCTGCCTCGGGCCGGCTGACGAAAGCCACATACCACTCATCCTTCAGAGAGCCCTGGGGCTGGGGCACAGGACAAAGACAAAGTCAGCTGCCAGGAATGGCAACACGCAAGTAAGTGGAGAGAGAAATCTCCCTACTTATTCGAGGTATATGTGGGTCTGTGTGCAGAATCTCTGAGGGTATGGGTGTCACGGATCATGCTGCTATTTATTATGGCACGGAAAGTGCTGCAAAATTGTTTTAAATTATCTGCTCGCTTTGATAAATTTGAAAATATTACAAATCTAGCTATAATGCATCTGCAAGTAAGCTAAGAAAACAGATATTTCCAAATATTTTCAGTAAAAGGTTTTAAGTGGCAGGTTCTCTTTTGTCTACATGGACACTAGCCACAAAGGCATCCTTTGCCTTTGTTTGCCTGTTAGTTTTTTAACTATCATCTGAGACAATAATGCAGACTTCCTTTGAATATTATATTTATGGTTGCCCAGCAGTGTTATCACCACTAGTGGTTTGCTCTAAACTTCTTTTATTTAAGGAAATGCGAAGCAAAAATGCACTTAAAAGAATGAGTCCGTTACTCATCAAAGTTTTATGGAAGGAGAACTGAAAATCTAATGCTACTTGAAGGCAGTTGTGCAAAACAAGTAATCCAGCAAACAAGTGTTTTTCTTACTTTGTTCTGCTGGGGTTTAGCTATTGTTTTTCTTGGTGAGGACAAAATAAGGCATGACAGTTTGATACAGAAAAGGAAACTGAAAGCACTCAGTAGTGTCCTGACAGTGACTACTGAAAAACAACTTTGAAAGGTGTTGTCTCTTGAAACCAGAAAATTTGCTGTTGTTACAGTTATGGTTCATGGGTTCATGTTTTGTACCTCATCTTCCTCCACATTTGTCTGGTGAAGAGTCTGTCTGCTAGGAATTGGCAGTGGGGGTCTCATGTCAGCTGGGCCTCTTGAAGGAGATCTGCTGTTGCTGCCTGCAAAGATAAAAAAGTGGAAAAATAATGTTAAAACCAGGAAAATAATTTCATCTGTATATCTAGGGTGTAGGATCTTGATTTTATGAAGCATGAAGTATTTGCATCGCCCTGCTACTGAGACATTTGGAATTGATTTGAAATCAGATTTAGGCTTCTCTATGAGAACCAGGTTCTTTACATAATTTTATCCTTGGTGCACAGGGCCTTTAACTGAGCTCTTGCAGTTCAGATTTCCATAAGAACAGATGTACTTGAAATAGAGGTGACATTTTATTAGTTTCTGTACCACAGTTATTCACTTGAGAGCATCCTGGTTTCTTTAGAGGCAGAAGTAATATTGTCTCTTTGCAATCAATCCTTGCCTTCTCAGCAATTACAAAGTAAAAAAACATCACTGTAGGACATTGACAGCTGTTACCATATACGAAAAAATTACTTGTAAAGCAACTGATGTCTGAGTTTTCTTTATTTTTTTTTTTCTCACAAGATAAATATGGAGCATATTTCACATGAAAAGCATTTGCTAACCTTTTCTGGGAGTATTAGCATACTACAGTGATTTGCATAGCTCAGCTCTCAGTACTGTACAGAAAAGGATGGTTATATGAAGTTTTGACACTGGTTCAACTAGGCAGGAAGCCCAAACTTCATGGGGGAAAAAAAAGCTCAAAATCTAAGTAAAAATACTAAGTAAGGTACACAAGATGATTTTCAGGAACTTGATAGTTTTCTGTTCACAGTACAAGCAGAAACATCCATAGAAAAAAAACCAAAATTATTATGTGGACTGCACTGAAACTACTTTTCAACTTTCATTCACTTAAAAAAAGAAAAAAATGTAAGAATGCAGGATACAAACCTGGGTGGAAGCGTGGTGGTAGTGAGCCAGTTGAAGACAGGTTTCTAGCACTGTTTAAAAACAAGAAAGAAGAAGAGTAGTCAGTATAAATACAACATTTCTCTACAACATTTCTGTGCTCTGACCACCTGATCTGGACTTTGTGCCTGTTCTACAGAATGTGAGAGCCCCTTGAGACCTGTGCAGGGTGAGGAGAGCCTTCTCTTTTCTGCTTTTTGTTTTTCTTTCCTTCTTTTTGTGTAAGTGGATCCACCTTTAAGTTTACCTGGAGCTCAGGATCTGGGAATAAGGTAATCATGAACAGCCACTGAGACTTCTGTACCAGGATCAATGCAGAAAAGTACTTCAGCTTGTGGAGTTTTCACAGGGAATGAGTCCATCCTTCCCCCAGAGCAGGAAGCACAGGGAGTAGCTCACTAGATCTTTCTCGCTGCGGGGTTCCACTTACAGAGTTATTTTTCTTAGGGCTTCTGTAATATTGTTGATAAAAATGTAGCCTCGCATTTATGTTGCAAGCTGGGAAGGGCTAGGAACATCAGGGACTGGGGCATCTCCCACAGGACGAAAGGCTGAGCGAGCTGAGAAGGCTCAGGAGGGATCTTATTCAAGCACATAAATATCTGTAGGTAGAACAAGGCTCTTTTCACTGGTGCCCAGTGACAAGACCAGAGGCAGCAGGAACAAAGTGAAGCTCAGAGGTTCCCTCTGAACATCAGGAAACGCTTTTTAATGGGAGGGCAACCAAGAACTGGAGCAGGTTGCTAAGGATGGTGTGGAGTCTCTCTCTCTTTCCTTGGAGACATTTGAATGCCATCTGGACATGGTACCAGGCAGCCTGTTCAAGGTGACCTTGCTTGGGTAGGGGGTTGGACTAGAAGACATTCAGAGGTCTCTGCCAACCTGAACCCACATTCAAAACTGCTCAAAATGGAGTCCCACTCTTCAATTTTTGTTATTTTTTGTTTCTTCACCTAACTGAGAATAAATGGCCTGCACTCCTTTCCTTTACTGTTCATATTTCTCTTCTGCTTAAATGAGCTGTTGAAAAGCCTCCGAGATAAATATGCTAATTTTGTTTGCACAACAAAAACACCCTATCATGACTTGATTTATGGAGAGAATCACTCAAACTGTGGGCCCCTGCTACAGCAAAATTTGGCAATGCTCTTTGAATATAAGCATAGGAATAGTTCAATTTGCATATGACCTTGCTATTGCTACTGCAATATTTGTTTTGCTTGGGTGTCAGCAGTTCCAGAGAATGATGGTAAATTAGAGGAATTCATCAAAGAGCCATTAAAAGAATACTGAGACTAGAAAATGGGCATCAGACGTGGACTCAAGGAGCTCACTCTAAGTCATCAAAATCTAAGTCTGTTGCATGGTACATCAGAAACCGAAATTTAATTAGGGGCTCTTCTGTCTAGCAAATGAAGGCATAACAATCAAATATTTGTAAGTTGAAGCTGGGAAAAAATTGCAGCAAGGTTCACAATTTTAAATAGGAATTATCAACCATTAGAGTAAAATTTAGTAAAAGGGAGGTGAAATTCTTTCAGATTCAACCCCAACCAGCTGGGTTTGTGGTTTTTTTTAGTTTTGAAGTGTGAGGAGTTGCAGCTCTAACACTTAAGCTCCTAGAGTGTGCAGGACCCCTTTGTTCTGCATGCTGCCTAGCTTTGTAGGAGATGATCCCTTCCCAAAAGGACTGGTCATTCTTATGGATCCTGCAGGCAACAGGAGAGATGTCTCAAGAATGGAAGCCTTGTAGCATGGAGGGTCTAAAATACTTCCTTGCCATAAAACAGAGAGATTCCTGGTTTTTTCCTGGCTGCCTGATGTACATTCTCTGCTCCACTGATACAGAGCTTCAGTCCTAGGAAGGATTCTCCTGGAGAGCAGGAACAGCACTAATGAGCGTTTCGTAGGGGAAGGGCAGTGAGTAATGAGCTGCTCCAGGTAGTTACCTTGTGTGCCTGAGAGCCCCACAGCCACCCTCGTGCTGATATTTGCTGAACCACCAAGAGATGGAGATTGAAAAGGAATGACCAACAATGGTGAAACAAACCTTTCTGCAGCAGGAATGCTGTTGGATCCTGGCTTAGGGGGAGGCTTGACAGATTTGGGTGGGAATGCATTGGAGCTGTATGGGGGCAAAGACAGCTGTGGCACTGGTCTCTGGGGGGCAGCTGTGGAGAGGAAGAGAAGGAAACTTAAATCTTACGTGAGACATTCTTAAATAAAGTAGAATGAAGAAATTCTTCACCTTACTGCTGTTTATTTAGATAAACATAAAGCAAGAAACAGTCCTTGATATGTTAGTTACAAATTGTAAACTCATATGGTCAGCTGAGAAGTTAAAAGTAGGTATCAAAATTAAAAATAAACTGGAACTAGCTTGAGCAACATTTACATTTTCTAACTTCTGTTTTGGATAAGCCACAATTCAGGTACCTTAACTGCAGAAGAGCTGAAAGTGCTACACGTTTTCTGTCACATTTCTTCTAAATAACAGATTTGAGATCACCTTTTAGAACATCATTCTGAGATTTCTCCCAGCATGACATAAAATATTTTCTTTCTGCAGTGTCATCACACCTGAACTAGCAGTAAGAGTGGAACAGGTTAACTGTGCTCTGCACAGCTTAAATAATCGTATTCTTTATGGAGGCTTAGAGGCAGTGATCATTCATAGAGACATGGCCAAATGTCCTGCTTCTGTTATGGAGTCACTTTACCAATTTAATTTTAGAAATCAGCATCCTGCAGTAATTTATAAACACTGTTGGTACATGAAAGAAGTTCTGCTCCTGTACATAAAAGTGACTAACCTTGCACAGAACCTGTGCAAGGGTTTACTGAGAACTGGGAGACACCAGGTTTCTGTGTCCAGCTGTTTGATGCTGTGTGCAGAACACAAATCTCTCTAATGTAATGTATTTCAAAATAAGAAATTCTGCTGGCTGGTAACTGGCTTACTGAAGGAACCTATTAGCTACTGATTTCCTGGAGTTTGTGGCTTTGATATATAAATCTGCATGAGGCACTTTATAAGAATTCTACAGCCTATCAAGGTACCACATGACTTTTGAAATGGCTCTAAGGAAACAACTCTGAAATCATTTCCTTTCACTCTTTTTTTAGGAGTAAGACAAAGAAAGATTTTAAGTTTAAAAAAATCACAGTAGAAATACTTACTATCGTCTTCTTCCTGGTAGCAAAAAAAAAAAAAAAAAAAAAAAAAAAAGGTTAGCAACACATTATAGCACTGTTCTTAGGAATGTTTTACACAACAAAATTTGGACATTGGTGAATTTTGAGTATACAAGGACTCCAATATCTACACTGTCACTTCCCTCTAAACTGTTGGGGGTTTTGTCTTCATGCAACACCAAATAATTTTTAAAGTTTTCACATTAAAGTGCAGCTATTGTTTACAAAAAGATGTGTGGTGAATGTCCCAAAATGGATCTTGACCTAAAATAGTCAGAAACTCTCAGGAGATATAAAGTTTTCTTATTCCTTCAAGTAAGTGTAGATTCTCAGAGTTATCTGGAAGTGAAACTTTTAGGTCAGCTTAAGCTGAATAAATCCCCAGAAGCCCAAACCTTCTTCAAGCAAAACTACTTCTCCCATGTCATAGAGGAAATTCTGGCCTTATTCTTCCTGTTATCCAAGATAAAGTTCTCAGGGAATAAACTGAACTTGGCATAAAAGAACTGTTTAAAAACACCCCATGTTCTATGAAAGATCTATAAGGATTCCTTATAATTCATAAAAGAAACAAGTCTACCTTTTCTAGAATTGTTAGTTTATACAGGTACTTAATTTTACTGTAACCTCTATACTTGTAAATATATGCTTTGAGACTATACTTACTTCATTTTTCTTGTGTGCTGGCCAACTCTGCCTGAAATGAAAACAGAACACTCATCATAGATGGAACACTACTCATTCACTCCGTGTGCATTAGGCCATGTTTTCAACTAGAACAGGAATTTACAGTAAGTTTTAAAGACCAATGGATGATGGAACAGTTTTTCCTCATAAAAACATCTAAGATTCTAATTTTCAGCTGTAATCTAAGCCATTATTCTAGTCCTTAGGCCATCTTGATTTTCTCAATAAGGAAAATGTCTGATGAATTGATTGTAAGATAAGAGGTTAAAACAAGTTTGTACAATGATGAAACATTAATCTTCAAGTCTTGAACTCATTTATATAATATTTGACAACACTTCTGGAGCACATCGTAAGAGAATGTCAGGCTTTGTTTCTCTGATAAATTATCCTGGCTGATTAGCAGATCTCAATTATTTCTTATCTTCTTTTAAGTTCAGTTAGTGTTCAGCCCCCAGGATGTCTAGAAAATTCTGGGGAATGATCCAGTTCTGCTAGAAAACACTGCTGGCTTTTAAGAAGGAGTTTTGCAGGGCTAATGAAATCAATGGGAGGAAAGTAAAGATTTCCTTTTTTAACACCCTAAAACAACAGCAACAGAACTCATGTAAGAAAGTTCCCTGGAGCAAGAACTTGCTCTGGTGGAACAAACAGGGATCATATACATCTTTGTACAACTTGGAAGTGAGTCATGCCCCACGTAATGGCTCTTTCAGATATGACAGGAGAGTTTTTTCTGCATTCACACCTCTCTGCAGCCTAGAGCACATCCTGTGCATATTAATAAACCAGAACTTTGATCTCCACAGACCCTGCTGTCATACAGTACCAGTCAATTAGACCATCCTCTGTTGCTTGTCCATATTTTTGTTAATTTTAATTTCTCCTTTATTGAATTTCAATTAAATGAGCACTTACTTTCCAGGGCTTTGCTTCCTTAGAGGAGGTGGATTGCCTCTTTCATATCTGTCACTTGGTGGGACAGGAGGTTTTGGCATCATTGCTAACTGTTCTCCCAGGGATCTAAAGCAGGAGCAAGATGATGAAATACAAGCAAAAAGCTGCTTATTAAGAAATGACTGGGTAATACTGGCAATGAGAGGATCATTTGCAGAGGACAAACACTTACCTTAGCTGTGAAACCAGAGGCTGTGAAACAACAAGGAATATATATCAATGAATAAGTATATAATGCATAAGAGAATGTATATCAAAATAGGCAAAAGCTATCCATAATCACAAAAAAAAAAAAATTACCTTTTCAGGAAGGCCTGGCTTCTTCCCTGAAAATAGCAAAAGCTTACATTTAGAAAAAATGAAAGTTAATTAATTAAACTTCCTATGAAATAAATGAGTTTTTAATATAATTGAAAGTACATCTTGCAGGTTGAAGCATTCAGCCTCCTGAGATGCAAGCCAGAAAAATATTCTGGCCTTGTAGATGATGGCAAAATTGCAATATCTCTTATAAAGGGAAATTTAAACATTTTCAACACGGCATGTCTCACAGTCACATTATCTAAGGTTCAGCTTTGAACTACTGGATACCTTTTTGCTATTATATAACAGATAAGAGTTTAGATAATAAAGAAAATTGTAGAGTCATATCTGTAGCTGCTTTGTATAATGTGGTTTTCAGGTCTGAAGGAAATGCCATTTTTTTCTGGGTCTTATTAGTTCTCAGCCTACTTTTAAGTCTGTGGCCACATTACATACAGCAGTGTATGCAGAGTTTCGTTACCTTTGTATGCAAAGGTGATTTCCTCCTTTAACCTAGTAAATATTTCCTTGTTCAATCACTTAAGTGTACATCAAACCCTTATTGCACAGGGTTCTCATAATGTCTTTCTGTTCACCTGTCTGACCCAGGGTTGCTGTCTTCTAGATGAAATTTCCCTCCCACTTTATAAGTTCTGCTCACACCATCTATTCATGAACAGATTACCTTGATTACATTTGGTTGAGCCTTGTTCAGTTGCATTAATTATATGCAAACTGATGATTTTCAGTAACTAAACCAACCCCACTGATATTAAGGTAAGCAAACACTGACCTGATGCTGGGCTTTCCCTTTCATACGGGGGAGCAAGGCGATCCAGGGAGGGTTTTGTGCTTCTGTCTATGGAAGGAGCTGGGGCTAAACACAACAACTGTGTAAGATCATTTGCTGGTATAAGTCAATAGATCTTTATTTTGCATAGATTAGAACTGGTGTTACTTCTTAAAATAACAAGTGAGAGTCCTGTATGAGTAGTAGAAGAGAGTGGAACTGAGGGAAAAGAGGAAGAAGTGAAGTGCTGCACAGTCTGTGGGAAAAGTTTTCCGAAGAGAACACCAGCTGTACTCACGTTTCAAAGGCTTCATGTTTCTGTCTCTACTCAAGTCGTTGTTGCTTGGTGGAGGAGGGAAAGCTGGCAACTAAAACGAGTATTTAACAAGTGGTTAAAATGTGTCTTCGCCCTTCTATTTTAGTTTGAGCGTACTAACCCCAGCAGGCATATCTGCCAGCCCGGGTGTGGCACAGCACGAGGAGAGGTCTCTGCTCCCTGCAGGGAGGACAGGAGCCAGGGACCCTCCTGAAGCGTCACCCACACGCACTGGTTTTTGTTGGATGCAGAATTGCCTCCATCTGCTGCGTCTCCCAACACTCCAGTGGGATCTCTCCTCAGGGAGGGGGGTGTATTGTCAAAGGAAAGGAACAGGAGCTCCAACAACGCTGTTGTGTATCTGTGGCACTGCCTCAGAGCAAAAGTGCCTCTCTCGCATCCGAAACCTTTACTCCTGTATACATTGGTAGGTTTAGCGCACACCTGGCAAACACTGAACCTATAGTGCCAGCTGTCAACAGCACAAGAGCTTTCAGTTTTGAAGTATTCACAGCAGGAAAAAGAAAGGAAACAAATCTTGGTCAGCAATGTTCTCATTATACAGTCTCTCACACTTTTATGTGGTCTTAATTCAATTGGACAAGTGCTAGAAGTATAGCTTGGAAAAATGTAACCTTTTTTTTTCAAAACTGAGAGGCATCTCTTACAAATATATAATTTACGTGGGACAGGCATTCACAAGCAGGTGCATATTTCCAGTGTAAGAAACAGTGAAGCAATATGAAATAATTAAATATATTTCTCCCATGAAATTTAATTGTTCCTTGAACAATGGCCACCCTGTGACAGTTCGAGTGTATTGTGATGGCTGAAATTCTTCCTCTACATACACTAGGTGAATAAAAACAGCATTAGACTTGGACTTCTAAGAAGGATGGGAAATAGGTGAGATATTAAGAAAGGAACGTACAGTAGCACTTCTTCCCCCAAATGAGGCTGGTCCTGGGGCTTGGCCAGGTCGCTGGGGTGGTACTGGAGGCTGATGTGGAGGCTGATGTTGTGATCTGGTTGTTGAAGGTCTGTCTAAAGAAAACAAAATCCCAAACTGAACAACTACACAGAGTTTGGTAATTTAATACTCATTAGATCTTTATGACAAAGAGCCCTTACAAGAACCTGGATACTGAAGTTAATAAATGATAAAGACATTGCTGTAGGATATGATTGGCAGTTGCGTTAGGAGCAGTGTGTTGTGTTGGGAGTTCCAGGCTGGTCTGTCCCTGTGGGGGTGACTCCCCAGCCAGTCTGTTGGCCCTTTTATTAATTTAGGATTTATTTTCATTCCCTGCAGCACAGTGTGTAAAACACCAGCCAATCTGAATGGCAGCTTCGTGCTTCTGAATGGGCTCCACAGCTCCAGGCTGCTGAGGAATCAGATGTAAAACAAAATTGACAGGCAGGGACAGCTGATCGTTCTTTTCCCAAGTTCCACCAGAGTTTTTTTGCCATTGTTGTGACAACTTGTTCTGTCCAAGGTTGCACTGCTAAAAGCTACTGCAGCATGTACATGAGTGTAAATTCACAAGGTTCAAATCAAAGGCCAAATACTGCATACATCACACAAAACTAATCTTTATTCCAACAGATCTTGTCCAAAGTAGAAAATGTAACTTTAAAAGTCACAAACCCACCAAGTTTGTGTCACTAAATCTTGCTCATGAACTACACTGTTAGCTTCAAGGAAAAACCTTCTATATTCCGTTACCAGCCACCTAAAATGTGGCTGATAATGTGGGAAAATCTAATTTTTAAATTATTAATAGCACTGAATTTTTAGTAATTACCTATATAATCTGTGCTGCTTGGAAGTGACTTGGCAGGAAATATGACGTTGTGATGTGCTTCATCATTATTGGATGGAGGTGGCTCATAGCCATCACTGTCATGTTCTGCTTCCTCAGGCTCCTCTGTTGGTGATTCATAGTCAGCCTCATCTTCCTTTTCCTGGTCTTCATCAGGGCTTTCGTAGTCATCATCATCATCCTGGTAAACGAGAATAAAAAGTGGATGCTGGAACAGAACACTAAACCCTTCAGAGCAGTTTCCTTGTGGCCTTTCATTGTGGTGTTTTTTACTCTGGAAAATATCAAGTTTTTGCAACCACTTTGAGGGGAAAAATCTGTTAAAATAATATGGGGAAAGGAGGCAACGTTCCACTAATGCATGGAGCACTCAAGAGCTTAGGAAAGGAAAAAATATAATTTGATGACAGTGAGTGCAGTGGGAGGTCAAGATAAGGTGCAAGTTTACTGAAATGCATGAAGTGTCCTAGGCAGCAGACAAGGCTCCAGCAAACAATCCAGTGTTCCTAGGAATACACTGGAGCAGCAGGTGATGCTGCTGATACTCATTCTTGCTTTCTCGCACGTCCTCTACAGCATGCAACCCAACTTTTAAAAATTATTCCTAAAAACTGAGGTCTTTGATTCGGGTCTTGGCGTCCTCCTGACCCAAACCAGCCTCGTAGGACTTGCAAGACCTCACAAGGTCACAGTGTCAACATGGTCATTGCACATCTGTGCAATCTGCCAAGGCTTGAGAGCAAAAGAGCATTCCATCTGTCATTGGTATCACAGCTGGAATTTCCAGAGCCCTCTGCACTGGCACAGAGCCCACGTGCTCTGTAGGTGGTTACTTTTATTTCTTGTGCTCCCAGAATAGCAGCAAATCTCCTGTGAACTTAGTAACAACTGTCTTCTAAAAACGTCTCTCCCTTTTTTTTTTTTTTTTAAAGCCATTAGCACTGGGCAGCCTCAGAGATTTTCATAAACCCAGGCAGTGCAACTGAGGTGTGGGCGCTCCGTGTAACGATGTTTTTTATGCCGAAAGGCAAAAGGAACTTCTGCAGTCTAAATGGCTTTTAAAAAATTAGTGTTCGATAAACTAGCTCTAGAGAATAAAATGGCAAGAATCTGCCATTGAATAACACACCAACACTGCATCTACTAGACACCACTTTTAAGAGCTTGAAAGGGGCATATAAAATTCAACTGTGGTTCTGTGTGGACCTGGTCATAGGCTGGGAGCTTCTACGAGAGCCAGTGGAACAGGAAAGCAATTCTGAACTTCTGGGGGAGAACCTTTTCTCAGTGAGGAAATTTGTACACAGCCACTCCATCCTTCCCACTCCTGCTTCTCCTCCCCCAGCTGCCCCCCGCTGTGCTGCCCAGGGAACAGCCCCCCCTGAGCTCTTCTTAACCCAAATACTCACAAATGAAGACCAGCCACCATCATCCTGAGCATACGCTGTGGAAAGAAGCACAACCACACGGTTCTGAGCATGGACAGCTTTGCCAAACCTTCCTTTGTAATAACTTGACAGAAAGAATCCAACAAATCCCAGGTGAACCTCAATCCTGTGCCACAGGAACGAGCTGTTCCTTCAGAGGCAGAGGAGGCCACTGTGAATAACATCCTGATTCAAAACTGAGATAAAGTGACCCTGCTGTGACATGATCCGGGTGCTGGCACTTCAAGTTTGTCCCACCTCCAGTTTGAAGTATAATTTGAAACAAAATGCTTTCAGAATGAGCCCAGACTTCTTATCTCTTTGTTTAAGACTAATTTAGCTTTTGTTTTGTAGCTTTTAGCTTTTTGGTTTTTTTTTTTTTTTTTAATTGCAGCTTCCCTTTCTAATAGTGCTGCTAGGAGGAAGGGCAGGGAGTGGAGATGGTGGAACAGAAATATATAAGCACTGATATAATTTCTTGGGTTAAAGAAAGACATTTTGGTGATTCTCAGGTAAAAGTCTCTGCTCTTGCCTTCCTTCACCACCTTTTCTCTTTAAAAACACTTTTTCTTACTTATTGTTCTGCATCTATGCTTTTCTAACTTGTTTATACTCCCATATTTTCATTTATTATTTTGGATTTTTGGTTCCTAGCCCTGCTCCCCTCTGTTGACTCTGCTCTGCAAGTATTAATTTAACGTTTTAATATTTTTAAGCACTTTTTGTTGTTAGAGTCTGCCAGTATACACTTACCTGTGTTTTCTGGAGATTTTTGTGTCTGGGCCCTGCAACAAAGATACAAAAAAGGAATTTCTTCTATTAAACATTTGATGCCTCTATTACAAATAAAGGCCATAGTTAACTGTTACAGTAGAATGAAATTTACATAGATGAGTATAACTCTGCACAAAATGCCAAAAACACATTAGTTGATATTTTACATAGAGGATCCTAATAAAATCTAAACAGTTTGAAGAAGAATTGAAGTCAGAGATGTCAAGTGGTTTGAAGCAAGGGGACTCAGTAAATACATTTACCAGTCCTGAAAACACAAACTTCAAAGACAAGTTCATAAATGTAAGGTTAAAATATATTTTTATGGTTTTCAATTCTGGTTTTGGATTCTTGTTAATGGAAAGGTGTAAAATCATGTTATCAGATGATGTAAAACCATGTTCAGTAGACTGGACTTGGTTTTCATTGTGTAGGGACATAAATTGTTCTTTTCTCATAGAATGTTCTTGCAATTTTTGCTCTTTTTCTATTGTGAATATTATATTCAATGACAAATCATTAAGAATTAAAGAGTGTAATGTTGTATAAATCTGTGGAATGCATTAATGATGATTTATTAATAATATATGCCTAGGCTTCACACCCTTCTTAAAAAGTTATGTACTCAGGTGGAAAATTGCATGAAATGTGTAAATGTTACTTTGGCTCTGGACATGGCAGAGGAATATGGGGTCTTCATGGGCTCAGGACTTGATATGATCAGATGGCATTAATGAAACAGAGCTTTATTTTATAGAACTTCCAGGCTGTACTTCTGATCCAGGCATTATTGATCAAATGAAAACCAGTCCAGAAAAGATCTGAACAAGAAAGCTGAGTTGTCTTACTCACCATTTCGGAAGGAAAGAGAGCCTCCCTTCATTTTTGTTTATTTCTTGGCTTAATTTACTTACAATTCTATTGAAAAGAAAAACAAAAATAGTTTTAAAAAAACCCAAACCCTTGAAACTTGTCACTTGTCAAAGCAGCTAAATAATTTTCTTAGCCATTATCCCTCATTATTTGCTAAATTTAATCTGATAATTCATGATTATTATTTACTATGTGATAAAAACACTGAATTTACCATCTTATTGCTAAGTTGTACTACAGCACATCCAATTCCAAACTAGACTTTTTTTGCCTAGGTAAAACCTCATATTGTTGGATCACATTGGATCATGTTTAAAAATAAACATTAAACCCAGAAAGCAAACTTAGAATCTTTGGGTGTTGCAGACATCACACTGCTTCAAATAATGGCCAGGGCATTTTTTATGATTTTGCAAGAAAAAAGCAAATAATACTGCAGGAAACAGAGCTTATGGCTGCCAAAGCAGGGATTAAATGTCCCCTGAGACTTCTCTATTCTTTTTGTCTTCTGTCCTCTGCAGCCAAGCCATCCCTCATCCAGAATCCCTCCAGCAGAGAAGGGGGAAAGGCTGATCTAATTCCATGTTTTAATACATTTTCAGGGCATGGCAGAAATATTCATGGAATATCAAAAGGCTATAATTCTATGTCTGGAGAGATCTTTCCAAGTGGATGACGGTCATTCACAGGGTTAATTCTACTGAGAGACCAGAATTCTGCTCTGCTACTAATGAAGTTTGCCTCTATGATTATTTTGCTTCAAAGAAAGCTTAGGATGAGCCGTGGTCTGATTCTGAATCGTTATTACTTCTTATTTAGGAATATCCTGTGGCAAACAAAGCAAATTGTTTACATATATCCAGTTAAAAATATCCCATCTTACTTCCATCTTATATTATTTAGGTCTATGAGAGGCAGTAATTGTGGAAATATAAGTATTATGAAAAAAAAACAGGGACTTGCTGTATCTGTTTGTCTCAGATTCTAAATTCTGTCAAATCTTAATTGTTTGTTAATGTAGAATTCTTCCCCACACATCTTAGACTGGGTCAATCAAAGTTGATGTGAATATTGTAAAATATTTGTTTATGGCCAAGAAGTTACCACCCTAATGTGTTTTTCTTCTCCTTTCATGTCTTTTTCTGCTACTCAGCAATAACAATCCCCTCGTTTTTTCCAAATGGCCTAATTAGTGCATCTTTCATATCTAACTGCTCTTCTGAGCTGGGACTGGAGGAAGACAGGTTTTCAAGCAATCTACTATGAAAAACAAGCCAACAAAACGAAGTTATTTCAGATCAGGGTGATAGTGCTGTCTGAAAAGGATGAAGATGAGTGGTGTGAAGTTAAGGATATGCACTCCAAACATGAAAAGAGAAATATAGAAAAATAATATTGTTTAGGTTTTCTTGTTTAAGGCAGTATTTTGCAATTTTCTGATTTGAAACCAATATTGTCATCCTCGCTCCTTTTTGAAATAAGCACATGCACAAGTGTTAAAAATTTCAGAAGGATTACAGCTGCCTAAACCTGACATTGCTACCCAAGCAAGTTGGATAAAGCAAGAGGAATGCCAAGTTATAGGCATAGGAGTGCTCTAGCTCTTCTTTCCCATGGAACCAATGCTGTTCTGTACAAGACATTTCCTTTTGCTGCAGGGGATAAGGAAGTTGCTGTGTGAATAATAAATTCCATGTGAGACATCAGGAAACATCCTGGGGTGAGCAGTGCCCTGCACACATCAGTGCTTCGGTCGAGAATTGGATTATGGAATTTGTCTGTGGCTTATTCCCTGCTGTAGAAGAGGCAGAGGATCTTTCAGAACGTCCTTGGGTTTTTTTCAGCTAAAGAAGTAAAGTGAAGTTCACTGGTTTTAGAGCTAATAATTCTTATAGTTCAGACTTCCATGGGTGTAAATGAGACTTGAGTGTTTGGAAGCTTTCTGGACTAAACTCGGGCTGGCTGCTATAAGGATTTATACCAACTGGTTTTTGAGGACTGGCAGGGAAAAGTTGATCATCTTATCTTGCTGCCAGAAAATTAATCACATGGTGCTTAAAATACAGCGTCTAATCCTTACTTCTAGTTTATATGAAATGCTTCAAACCAATGGCTCAGAGGGGTTGTTAGAAGAAAGCAAGTTTTAGGAGGGCCACACTTTACAAGCAACATTCTCAGGGAAGGCTGGTGCACTGAGCAGCTGAGCCTGTCACCCTGTGAGGAAGGAAGTACCAAAACCACACTGCTCTCCGAGCTGTGGGAGTGGATGATAGGAGAGGATAAGGCAACAGCACTTGCAGAAAATGTTACTCAGACTTCTCTTTCTCTTTCTACCTCCTCCACCAGTTGCTAAACTTAAAACTGCAGGAAGTTGAAATTTTAAAAAACCCCACAGAACCAGCCCCCAAAGCAGGACTCCAAAACTGGCTTTTGTTCATTTAACTGCAGATACTGTTGACATGAGTGGAATCCACTCTACATGTGTTGGGATAAAGGGCTTAAGATGGGTAGGAGAGGTGGAATACAAATTCCTCTAGGACCAGGAGGCTGCAGAGTTGCATACTGAGCACTGTCAAAGGCATAGTTGGTGATGCAAGTCTTTGTTCTGGCCTTTAAGAAGACTCTGCTTGCAAATGCAATGCTGTTTTATTGACTTCAAAACTGACTAAATCCCAGTTATGTTCCAAAACTTGCAACAACCTTTAGATCCCAGCTGAGAGCATGCATGCACACACACTGACATCTGCCCAAGGCTTACCTTTTTAATAGAGAAAGTGCAGATTTCTCAATTTTTATGTTTGCACTTTTACTCTTTTGGAAGTAGAACAACTTTCAGACTGTGCAGTGTTTGCAGTGTCCCTTACTGAGCTGGCAGATGCTGTGAGTGCAATGATGAGCTTTCTACGGCTGCAAATTTCCGCCAGAGCTATGGGATACACTCTGGAGTGCTGTGGGATATGCCTTAAGCTTTCTCAACAAGGCTGGAAATTCCAAATCTCAGGTTTGCCAGGAACCTGCCACTGGAATAGCCAGAAGGATCAACAGCCAAATGAAAACTTGGAAGCCTTTTCTCTCAAGACAACAAACAACAGGAGTGACAGACTAATTTCAGTGTTTATGTCATGGTTCAGTTATCAACCAACCACCAGCATTCTTTTTAATGGCATCTTTGCTTTTTCTTTTTATGAATTCTGACCACAGTAAGTAAGGCACCTTCTGTTGAATGTGCTTTAAAATATTTTGCAAGACTCAAATTTGTTCTCCACAAGTATAGAACTTCATGAGTTTCTTTGCCAGTAGTGCTAATGAACAATAGGAAAAGCTGTACATTGGCTTCTTGCTTCATTAGATCAAAAATCAAAATGTTGGTAACACCCTATTGATTAGGTCTGAGTTTCACTTAGCACTTTGGATCAATGGTCAATGTCTGCTCTGTGTAAAATACACCAAATCCCTTCCCAGTCTCACCAGTGTATCTCTTACTCTCTCAGGACACAATGAGTTGTTTGTGAGGATTCAGGTGTGCATCCAAACCTAGTAGTATTAATATTAACTTTTTAAGCAAAGTTTTCCAGACAGAGTTCAGCCCTTTCAGTGGAGAGTGCTAAAGATTTTAAGAAGTATTTTCAAAATAATGCTTAATTTTTTTGTTTGTTTGTTTGTTTGTTTTTATAAAGAAGCCAAAAGTTTTATGAAGACGTGCACCTGTAGTAGGGCTGGTGGAGATTAATTTTCAAAGCAATAATTCTGTTAGTAATAACAGAAGGTTGTGGTTTTATAATTAGATTCAGGAAATTACCTGTCATACCTTGTAATGACAACTGTGACCTATTTTGACTCTTGAAAAGTCACAGAATCATCCCCAAATAATGACACAGTTATATTCAAAACTTGAGCATAGGTTTGTTCAGAGGAACACATTTAGCAAACCCACACATGCAGCTCAGGAGGCCTGTACAGATGCAGGCTTTGCAAACCTTGTGGGATTCCAGGTGCTGGCTCCATGTAGGTCAGAATATTCCAGCTCAAGTTACTGGGGAACAATCTTTCTCATTTATTTCTCTCTTATTCATTTCATCACTGGCCAATGCTGAAAGTGCAACCCCTGCTATTTTTATTCAGCTTTTTTGCAGAATATTCTCAGGCTTTAGCACTTCTATTAAGTATCTGGTAGTGTGACTACAATATGCTAATGTCTCCTTCAGCTACAACCAGTCGAGGTTTGCATTGTGATACAAAAGTGTGAATGTGTTCTGGCAAAGTCACCAGCCAGCACTTTGTGTTTCGATGAGAGAGTGGAGATTCTGAAGTAATGAAATGAATGTTTTAAAAATGGCAGATTCTTCTGCCCATTAATTCATTAATTCTATCCAGGAGGGATGTTCTGGGGTTTGGTGGATTTTTGGTTTATTGTTGTTGTTGTTGTTGTTGTTTGTAGGTTGTTTTTGGGGTTTTTTTTTTTGGTTGGTTGGGTGGTTGTTTTTAGTGAGAACCAGTTCTCTTCCCTATTAAAGCCCTAAATTCTTGTTTTAAACAGTGGCATTATATGGAGGACATTTTTTCGTGTATAATCACTACATTCCACTGACTATTTTGCTTGTTTGTAAGTGTGGAAAGGTCTGATAACAGAGGCCTTAGTTCCAGAGCTTTCATTCAGATTTAATTATCTACTTATTTATTCAGTTCCTCAAGCTGTGCATCAAGCTTCACTCTTCTTTTAAAGCTCTTGATTTCAAATTCTCTTCTTGTAGAGAAACCCAAAAAATCTGAGTGAAAAAGGTTGTTCAGGTTCTGCTGGGTTGTAACAAGTGAGAAACCCAAAACACCTGGCTAAAAAGCACTGTTCACATTTTATAGGGTGTCACAAGTTAAGTGGACTGTGAAAATAAAATTTTGAGTTATCAATAGGTTCAATAAGGAGGTAGGAGCAACTCCACATGGTTAGATTCCATTTAAATGATTTGCCTATGGCATTAATATCTCCGGTATGTTTGTGTTTATTAAAATACTTTCCACAAGCTCTGACGCATGAGAAAAGGCAAAGCAAATTGTATCTTGTGTAGCAAAATGAAAATATGTGTGGAGGGAAGGAGTCTGGAACTGGGAAATGAGCAACAAAGAAACAGCCATGCTGGAACTGCTTGAATTCCATTTTTTTTCCCCTCCTTTGGAAGAGCATAAAGAGCTCCATGTGTCTCATGGTTAGGAACCTTCTAACCTCCAGTCTCCATAGCAGAGAACTCATAGCAAAATAAAATCCCTCATTTTTCACCATGAAATATTAAAAGAAGCCAATTTCTCTTACTCAATATTGATTTAATGAGATTAATGTTCTTCATTAAGTAACTTCTATGAAATTATGGAAGCTATTCAGATGAATTGGAAACTTTTTCAAGGCCTAATCCACAGGAGCTGAGGAAAGCTATTGAACACTGAATCACATGTTCCAGACTGATTTATCCTGAACTCCCACCTAAAGCAAAAGCACATGAAAATAATTTCAAATCCTCATCTGTTGTGGACATAATTGACTTTTTTTTTTCCTTTAAGTTAAAGTCAACAGTGAAGCAGTGAACAGTTAAGTCATACTTCAAAGGTAATACTTGCAAGAAAGTTTAACCTTTGTGCAGCTGCTGTCAGTCAAAGAATTTATGCATGAGTTCTTTTGAACATCCCCCAGACAATCTTCTTGTATTTTATCACTTTGCTTCAGCAGTCATGACAACATTCATTTTATTTTGGAATATTCTTCTTTTTTCTCTCAGTAAGCTCCAATAAACAGGTCCCTAAACAATCACTCACAAGTCATTTGCCTGATATTTCCTATGGGATTTCACTGCAAAACAGCTAAAAT
The DNA here is from genome assembly GCA_013390045.1 of Picathartes gymnocephalus. Taxonomy (NCBI): domain Eukaryota; kingdom Metazoa; phylum Chordata; class Aves; order Passeriformes; family Picathartidae; genus Picathartes; species Picathartes gymnocephalus. The sequence continues at coordinate 201,536 of WEKY01042802.1, forward strand.
AATTCTTAGTATTAAAGTTGTTTGACTTTACTTACGGCACTCTGAGCTTTGGAAATTTCTGAATATCATTTTCAGACATGTTCTGGAAAGGAAACACATGATATATATGACAAAACTGCCCATGGAACACCCTCTGATTTACCCAAGTAAGTCATACACATATATTCAAAAATGTAGCATGAATTCATGTGGTATTTACGTGACTTCAGAAGCCAGGTATATTGAATTCCTTCACGTCTGCACAGTGAAATCAGGCAAGATTGTGCACGATTGCAAAATTTCAGGGCAAAACTGTAGACTGCAAAATAGAGAGTCTTTGGCTGGAGTTTTGTTCTCAGAACCTTGTTTGTAACACAGTACCCATAAAATCCCACGTTCTAGTGGGCACGTAGCTGGAAAACTCCTCGGACTTAAAAGCAGCCTTGGCAGCCTAAAAAAATCTTCCTAGAAGCAGGGATGGGGGGAGAATCTGTTCCCCCCTCAACCATCACACAGCCACTGGCCTGAGATTCCTCCTGAGTCAGAGGTGCTGTCTGGAGAGCTTTCCTGATGCCCCTGCAGAGCCATCCCTTCTCTTCCTCCAGCACGTGCAAAGCCACAGGTAGGACAGACTCAGGCATTGTGAAGGCTTTGGATTGAGCTGATCTAGTGTTGTGTTTAGTTAATCACAAGCTTCATGAATTCCCTTTGGAACATGGACAGTAGTCTGGTTCTCTTTGTCTTTTTTACTTTTTTTTTACTTTTTAAGAGGTTTCTAATTACACATTGGTTCACAAAGCTGTCAGTATCAATGTTCAGGACAAAACAAATCCAGTCGGTGTTTTTCCACACTATTTTTCCTCTGGGAGGAGTGAAACACAGGAAAAATGTCCTGCAGTACTTCCTGAAGAATCATATTTTTTCTAAAGGTTTTTAAGCTTCTCTCTGGAGTTCTACCCTGGTGATAAACCTGACAAATAATAGAGATATAAACTCTTTTACAAAGGCCACATTTCTGTTTTAAATAATAGAGAATTTTATTAGAATAAGTTACATGGAACCCCTGGTTTTACTCCTACTACATCTCAACTGGGCTTTCCCCGTGGTAGCCAGCAGACACAGAAAGGTGACTCTGAAACTAGGGTGTTATTCTGATAAATTACAGCAACACTTTTACAGCCAAGTTTGTCATGTAGATCTGACAGCAGCTACAAACCCAGCAAACACTCAGCCTGAGCAGCTGCTTCTGTGCAAATGTAATTTGGCAACTTCCAGTTACTCACAAGATGTAAAAAGATGTTTCCAGATTGCTTTGTAGTCTAAAATATTCTGCTGGACATTTCCTTCTGTGGTTCTGTTTCACAAGTGAACCTTTATTATTATTATTATTATTATTATTATTATTATTATTATTATTATTATTATCATACAATTTCCAAGTAATTCAAAAGCTTAAAAAGAGTCTGAGTAGAGGTGAGCAGCTGCTTGGTTTGCTCAGTAGAAAACATCCTTTGAATCTGCTGGGATGCCTCTGAAGAGCTGCTGCACTCTGAGCTAAGTAATTACAGAAACACTCTGGAAATAATAGAAAATCACAAAAAACCACTTAGAAATCACACTGTCATTGCACCTTCTATTTGCACCTCATGAACTACCAGAATTTCATTATGCTTCCAGAGCCAGAACTCCCACTCCAGCCACAGATCCTTAGTGCTTGAGCTAAGGAGGATCTCCTGGGGGCTGGCAGGATAAATCCCATGACACATCTAAATAATGCTGACTGCACCCTCCAGCAGGAGGGAGGGGTCATATCCTGTTCCTACAACAGAGGCTTGAAAATTTATGTGTTTTGTTTCAATTAAATGTCAAAAAACTGAATATTCGGACAAGTAAGTGAAAAACACAAAACTTTAAAAGAGGTATGCAAAGATCTCCCCACTATGATTAATTAAACAGAAGATCAAAACTACTACTTCTGGGAAAGCAGAATGGTTAATATTTGAAAATAAAAGTAAAAAGCAGTAACACTAAAAGCTCTCACACCTCTTCCTGGATGTTTATTTAAGACCTGCAAACAGCAGCTATGTCAATGGAAGTTATCAGCTTTTCTAAAATTAAGCCAAACCTGTAACAATATTGATTTAAAGCCACTGGAACTTTTGCTTACTAGTTTTGATGCTCTTAAATTTTTCTCATTTTGTGTATTGCTACAGAAGAAATCTAATTTTATCTATAGAGGAATGAAGGTGTTATTACAATGAAAGGCCAGTCATTCTGACCAGGGCTGTGTCTTCTTTAGTATGAGAGGATAATTAATAAATGTGGGTTTTCTGTAGTTAATATTTGAAAACAAGAACTTCCTATAAAGGAAGAGATGAATTCAAGACAAGATTATTGGTTTAGGACTTCCCTGTCAGTTTAAAAAATAATAAAAAAATATTCATATTAAACAACATGCTTGGGCTCCCAGCATTCCATATTTAAAGGAAGTTGTCTGGCTGATTTTAGCAAAAGCATTTACCTCCCATATTAATAGCTCAGTAACCACCTGGAAGGTGGCTCTTCATCTGCCACTGCAAAATAAGGAGGAGTCAAAACCATCACTTGACTGGAATTTTACAGGAAGGAATTCTACAACTCCACTTACCAAAAACCTTTGTCCATTTATGCTGTGCTTCCTCACGACTTTCTCACAGTCCTTATACTTTAGCTGTCAATGAGAAGAAGATTATTGCACCCTTAATTATAAGAATCAATAAAGATACTTAAACATATGGCTGGCTTTGAGTAGAAGCTTTCAACATAACTTTTTGTATGCTATGGCCTGCCTAAATGGCTCATTTCATCCCATAAACATGGATTTTTATGACATTCTTAAACACTCAGTGGACTTAAGGGTTTTCATCCATTTAGGAACACGCAATTTCTCACATTTACAAACCACCTCACAGTTGCCTGGCCCAAAGAAATTTTTGGAAAATGGATTGTTGTGGTACTGACTGGGATGAGCAGCTGCAGAAGTAGAGCAAAAACCTCGTCCTCCAGGAATCCTAAAGCTGACTGATGCCAGGCACAGGATTCATTGTTGTGATCAAAAAGCTTTCACGTCTGGATGGAAATCTCACTTGTTAATCCTGGAAATTATCTACAATATTTGTAAAGCTTTTCCACAATATTATGTTTTCCAGTAGCATTTAGGACAAGAACCTGCTTTTTAGAAGTTGCTTTTGTACAGGATGACCACGAAGCAAGACATGACTTTTAAACATTTTCATCAGGTGTCTTAAGTTTTGGGGTTTTTTATTCCAACAGTAATAGCACAATGTAAGAACACAATTTATATTTCTGATCTGACCAGAATGCATTTTTCTGTTTCGAGGTGGTCAGGTCCATATCAGAAGGAGCCCAAAGAGCAGGCAAACAAAGTGACTTTCAGAGGCTTTGAGACAAAAGAATGACTCTTATTCTGTCTGAAAGTTCAGTCAGTGAAAGTTCTGCAGATAAACAACCCTGTGCTGCTGGGAGAGTTCCCCTAAAGCAGAGAATTTCTTACAGGGAGCATTATGTCCTTTGTAGTTCTATCCCATTTTTTCATTTTAGGGTGTAACATTGGGTGTAGGTCAGAACAGATCCTGGAAACAACTGAACAGCAGAGAGGATATTTCTAGGAGCCACCCTCAGTTATTCATATGAAGAAACAGACCTGACTCTGGTAAATATTTTACGACACAGATTAAAACTTTTGTGCTGACTGAGGACTTAAACCTGTAAATAATTTCTTTCATACAGTGTTATTATCATGTTACCAGCACATGTCTGTGTGCAGATGGAAGCAACACATCACTGTGATTGAGACCTAATCTCAATCTTGAAATAAAATTGATTTAAAATGCTGTTTAGCTATTAAAAATAAACCTTGGAATATCCCAAATATGAACATCTTTGCTTTTTCTATGTAAAAAAAAAAATAAAATAAAATAAATTGGAAATTATTTGAAAATTTGGTTCTTCATTGGTTCATTCATTCTCTGAGTTTATCTGGGGACGAGATCTGGTCACTTGTGACAGGTGCCCAGAGCTGGCTGACTTGGCCTGACATTATTGTCTTACTCAGATTTTTCAGATGACTTAAACAGCTTTTGCTCTGATTTAGCTCCCCAAGACTGGAATGCCATTATCTCCATTCTGGAGGATATCTTGATCACTGGAAGGGAGGCACTACAAATGTGCATCAGTTATGGCAGAACTTACAGTTGATCCTTTTATCACCGTTCAGAATATCATTATCAGATCTTTCAGAAAGCCGTTTTTCCCTTCCTAATTTCTTGGAAATGGTGGTCCAACTTCCCCCTCGCACTGTTGTAATGTTTTTCGTACTTTTCTGAAGTTACCTGTTGATAATGATCTCATCTGTTCCATCTCCAGTTTTTGGTTTCACTTTCCTGTGCCACTAACCCTAAATTAGGGGCCTGCACCCTAAAATTAGGGGCTTGTAAATAGCTGGCAGTTTCACTTCTCTGGAGATTTGGCAGATACAGACTCTGTGTTTGATCTGCTCATCTTTATTAAGTAGTTCTGCATTCTACTATCAAACTTGCCCCAGCTCCCCAGATAAAACTCTCACAGAGTTATAGGAGCCGTTGAAAAATATAAACTTCACATTATTTCAAAATGAAGCCCAAGGTGTTCCCAGTCTAGCCATGGATGTGTTTAACAAAGACGTTCAGGGGCTCATTTGTGACACTGAGCAATTTGGGAAAAAATATCACTTCTGAAAATCATTGAAGATGAAACAGAAAACTCGTAATCTTCACACCTTAGTGCCTTCTGCAGCTGTTAATGTGTGTTACACCAACAAGCGTTGCAGTAACGTGTTTATTTTCTCTAAAAAGCCCTGAGTTTCTCTTATACTAAATTTAAAAAATCCCTTTCAAGATTCATTTTCTCTGACCAGTTGATCTCAGCTTCTCATTTGACAGCGGTTTTGCTTTTAGTTCTCCAGCGAGCTTTGTCCATTATAAAATACCTAAATTTAGCCCAACCGGTGTTAGAGCAGTTTGCTCCTCCACCAGAGGAAGACAAAACACAGCCAAACTCACCATCCTGAAATATTCTGCTAAGTCATCTGGGTCCCAGGTGAGCACATCGGAGCGGTAGGGGACGTTCCGCAGGTCCATGGTTGGATTTCTCCCCAAGGCCGTCAGAGCGTGTTCATAGCAGTGCTGCCAATGCCACAGCCATCTATTCCCTCTGGGTGGCCACCAACAAGGAATTCCTTGCCCCAACACCCGGCTGCTTCTGTCAAGGAACGGTTCCTGCCAATTTAGAATTATGTTGTGAGGACGTTCCAGAGAGATACAACTTCCTCTGGTACAAAATGGTCTCTTCTCAGAAAAGTCTCAGCTAGTCAGCCTTACCACTTCCTTTTTCTGAATATAAATAAGTAAACAAGGAAGCACAGCAGAGTGTTGAAAATGCTCTGTGTGCTGCATATATGTAAGCTCCCAAGGACCCTATTTGCTTGTAACTGCGCACAAATATTTATGTATTTACTCACATTATACAGCATAAAAATATTGTCATGTTATCTGCGTAGATGAGTTACTCCTCTGTGCAAGTCTAGCCCAGTTAAGTCCCTGCAAAGAACAAAATGTTCACTTAAGAGAAACTTCTTCAGTTTACCTCGGTACCTGAAATATCTTGCTTTGTACAATAAAAGGTTATTGTCAGAGCTGTACGTACTAAGGAACTAATGAATTAGTGATGGAATTACAGTCAGCATTCTTCAAACAAAGAACCACTCAGTGAAACTAAAAAATTTACAAGTTTAGATGAAAAATTATTACACTGACACTTTACCAATGCTTCATTTTTTGGCTATTTCTTACAAGGATTTTTGTATCTGAAAAAGAATACACAAAACCATAATATTACCACAGGGACATGATAGACTTTCATCTGTCCTGCGCAACCAATTCAGGCACCTTCCTATCAGTAGGTCCCTTTGCTGAGATTACATCGAGGAATTCCAAGTGTGTCTGTTTTTTAAAAACAGCCAGCATGTCCATTCCCCCTTTTCTTGTTGTGGAGCTTCCTCCCAAAGCTGTGCTGGTATGAATCCTTGGGCTCACTCCTTCATTAGACTGCAGTGGTAATTTCTGAACTTCCTGTACTAGTAAGAGTAGATGCGTAGCTCTGAAGCACTGGGAAGGAAAGTTTCTCTTCTTTCTAAGGAGAAATGAAATGCATCCCTCTTGTTTCCAGTCACTGACGACCTCCTAACCTCATGTCTGCAGTCTGTAGCTGTGTTGCATATGAGTGAATGTATTTGAAATCAAACCTACAAGTCCTCCCACTAAGAGCTTTCCTTTTGAAATTCAGAGTCTGATTGAGAGTAGCTGACTTTTTTTCTGGAGAAATTCTGGTAAATGGTAGCAGCATGGTATTTAAAACTCTGAAATTAAACTGCTTTCACAGCTGCTCTAAGCAGTGTAGCATTTATCAAATGCATGCTACAGCTGTGTTTTCTGGGTTCTTATTTGAAATTACCTGTGTGAATCATCTGGGGCTTGTCCTGACAATATCACAGAAATATCACCTCTAGGTCTGGGGATGAAATAGGACTAAATGAGCTCGTGACAAAGAATTTCCAAAGGAAAAGTTGCTTTGCTGGTGCATTGTCCGCAGTGGTAAAGGGGAGGCTACATAATTACACGGCAGACCTCCCATCACACCCCCTGGATTTCACAGGGAAACAGGCAGGGAAACAGGAAGGAGTGCTAAAAATTCTAATTGCTTATTCTAATACGTGTTTCGTTACCTTCTAATCTGGTTTCTATCCCAAACCCCGTGTAGCAGATCTAATTGCAACTGTGTTACTCCTTATTTGTACCAATATAAAACTAATTAGTCTGGTCAAAAATACGGGATCGTTTATTCTGATGCTGAGAAAGGAGAAAATCAGTTACCTTTAGAGTCGATCTCCCAGTCTCAAGAGCCTCTCAGTAACACAGAAATTCTAGCACATGTATCTATTATTATTTGTTTGCATCCTGTCTGTGGCACTGAGTCCATCATAGCTACGTGCAGATTTCATGCATTTCTTGCAAAACCCATCTGCACACGAACTTGAGCTCTTTCTCTGCAACTTCTTTTGTAACGTCATAAACACATCGGATGTGGTGCCCCAGTGAGGCTTGCTGAGGAAACACCACTTTGTATTTTCTATATTTGAATTTTCACATATACTCCTAGATCAGTTGCCAATCTCATGAGATGGATTTTAAGCTCTCAGATTTTCAAAAGCTGAGAAACATTGACTTTACTGCTATTATCAGGTGTATACCTTTTTATTGAGGCTTTTTTCCCTCTTTTTAAAGAACTAGGGGTTTCATAGGTGTTTTATAGCCTGCAGTGACACAACCTTCACACAAAAAAAGTGTCTCTTCAGTAACAGCTGCTGATGGTAAGTTCTTTCTGATGCAGTGATGGTCTGGTGACCGATGTTTGAAAATGTGAGACTCAAACCATTTTAGGCAACACAGGGAGGAAACTTACACTGCCAAGATTCTTCTGCCTTCAAAGAGTAGCAACGTTTTCCGTTTTCTCTCATCTCTCTCTGGTGGTCTTCTGTCCCTGTTTTAAGTGGACTCAAGGGCTTACTTTGAACCCCTTTCAGAAGGGTTTATTTTTCTAGAATAACTCAGGTTACGTGTCCATATCCCTAGAGCCAAACGAAAAAAAAGTCAGTCCCTGTAAGACTTTAGTCTTCATGTTCACCTCAGTCCCAAAGTGAAGTGGATCTTCATGACGTGGTTTTCTTTTGTCCTGCCCAATTTCATTTTTAAAAGACCAGGGTAGATTCTTCCTTTTACCCTGGAAATACTTACCCTAGACAGCCTAAGATTTCCCTTTTAATACGGCATGCCCAATTCCCAGGCTGTGTTACCTGTCTGTAACTGTGAGGGACTGAAATGTCAGCCTTAATGACTCCGAGGATGGGCCATTTGGTGCTTTGCTGAGGCCAGGTTTGCTCACCCAAACCAAAGGGGAGGAGGAGAGGTTTTGGGTGTGTGGTGGCCAAAGCTCTGATCATCAGAACAGCCCCGGTGACGAAGGGGTTCAGATATTGTCTGAATTTTCAGATATTTTCATCACCCACCATGGGAGGATGAGCACAACAAAGTGACCTTGACATAGCAACGAGCTGGGTTCAGAGCCAGAAAAGGGAGCTAAGGGAAGCAGACCCTGTAAAGTAGGATAATGCTTTTTAGCACGTCAGTGTCCTCCCTTACACATCTGGCTCAGGTGTAAAACTCCCCCCTTGGGGAAAGTATCAGGATATTCACGTTCACACCTAGGCCAATTTGAAAAAGCAATTTGTAGGAATGGAACTTTGAGGCTTCCTCCCCACCCAGTGGCAGAATCCCAGCCCCACACTGGTGACTGCTGGGTGCAAGAGCAGGGATGGATGGACACTGAATATGACACTTTAATGGGAAGAGCAGCTGAGGTAAATGCTAACCAACCTACCTGCCTCTGAAATATATGGCTGGACAAAAGCTGTGTCTGAGATACTGGTTTCAAATCCAATTTCACACAAAAAAAACAACAACAAAACAAAATGGTGTCCTCTATATGAACTCAACCCTCAGCAAAGGTTTTCCTGGATGGAAAAAAATATATGCTTACCTGAAGAAGCATCTTTTTCATTGCTAGTGGATTGTGCTACTCTGAGCAGGTGTCAAGATGGAATTAAGGAAATTCCAAAAGGCCTGAAACCTAAAATACAGCCACTGTAGAGTGCAGCTGGACTCTATTCCAAGGAGAGAAACCAAGGAGAATCAAGTATCTACTAAAGTCCTGTAAAATATGAGGCAAGTATTTAGAGATATTCTAGCAAGAGCAGTTTGCTCAGGTACATGTTTTATTCCACTCTGTTTGAGTCATAAGTGGCATCGTGTCTGGTTTGTCCAGAGATGCTGCAAACAAATACAGATACACATACAAATACAAATACACTTAGGAGACCTCAGCAGAGCTGTCTACTGAGGAAAAATTGAAAAAAAAAAGTTTGCTAAATCTGAGACAGGGAAGTTGGGGACGAGGGAAGGAAAAAAGATAAACTTTGTGACTTTGGGTGGTAGCAGTTCAGTTGTTCTCATGACGTCTACAGGGCTCTGCTAACAAGCAAAGCTGCTGCAAGTTAGAGAAGGAGGAATTGGGGACTGAAGAACTCTCCCCCCAGCATTTGGGCTGCTCAGTGCAGTTCAGCAGCTCAGTTCAGAAGCTGCCAAACAGGGTCAGCTGTGACACAGAAGTGGCCAAAGGGACAACTGGAAAGGATATTCTGTTGTGGACGTGACCCTTCTGTACTAACAGCGTCTTGCAGGTACAGAACTCTGTCTGTGAACACATCCGTTTTGTAACTGAGTTTGCCAGTTTGGCAGAGATATTGGAGCTTAAGGGAAAGATGAAGAAAAGTTAAAAACACACCCTTTAGTCTGGGCTAACTGCTCAAGCCCTTTCCACCTGTGCTGCCAAAAAGCACAGACTTCCTCCCGCAGCTCCAGGCCAGCCTTGCTGCCCAGGGGAAGCTACCAAGACCTTGGCTCTGCAAGGCTCCAGTTACCCCCAGGGCTCTTTTCCACCAGCCCAGCTCCCTTTTGCCACAACAGCTCCAGCTCTGGCTCCCAGCTGATGCCTGGCCCCTCCTGTTCCCTCGGCACCACCGCAGGACTGGGCTGTGCTGGGGAACCTCCCAGCCCTACTGGAAAGCAGAGTCCGTGGGAGCTGCTGCCCCTGATGGAGCTGGAGCTTGAGGAATTCCCATTCTGTGCTTCCATAACAGGCTTTCCATTTGCTTTGCTTTCTTTTCGGTTTTGGTAGGGGTTTTTTGTTTGGTTGGTTTGCTTTGGTGGGGTTGGTTTTGTTTGTTTGTTTGTGTTTTGGTTTATGTTGTTGTTGTTTTTGTTTTGGTTTTGTTTGTTTGTTTGGGGGGTTGTTGGTTTTTGGGGGGTGTGGGTTGTTTTGGTTTTGGTTTTGGGGTTTTTTTGTTGTTTGGTGGTTTTTTTGGGGTTTTTTTTCGGCACAGGTTTATTAAAAAGAAAACTAAAACTGTTCTCTTTCAGCAATTATGCCAGAACGAAAATTACGATTTTTGTTTCATTTAAGTTTTTTAAACAGCAGTATTTCAAGTCTATCCAACTATTCTGACTAAAGATATGATGATTATTTTAACTCAATCCATTTTGCTACTGTAATCACATGAACTACTGACACCCAAAAGCAGCCTATTGGCTCTGGCTCTAGGTGAGCTCCTGATATTCAGACAGGCAGTTGTTTTCTAACCTAAACAAAGCTACTTTGTAGTTTCAACTCTATAGAACTTGCAGAGTTTATGCTGTAAACTGGTTGACAATATGGGATTTTGGTCACTGCTGAAGTTGCAACGTTCCTGTCCATACACAAACTCAGAACTGGATTCTGATCCTAATAGATTTCCAGTTCTCTAAGTATTTCAACATCTTGCTGACCAGTAAGAAAAGCACTTGCGATTTTTGCAACACTGTGAAAAAGAAAAAAGCTTCTACAGCTTTTCCACTGACATATACTCATTTCAGACCTTCTCAGGAAAAGATTTTGTCAATCCTGAAAGTTTTCAAGAGTGAATTTCACAGAACAGAAAATACACAGGTGACTCAGAGAAAACTGCTGCTAGCCAACACCATCTTGAGCATAGTTTTGGTTTTAATGTTAGTTTTGTTTTCAATATTTATGTGCTTCTCTATGACTGGCTTAGAGTTTCCAAGGAGCTGAACTCTTGAACATCCCATGCTTTTCTACTTTTCATTGTTACATTCAAAATACAGTGTATTCATAACAGGCATTTTTTTCTTATAAACAAGCATTTTGCATGTATTTTAAATTGTACACATGTATTGTACTATGAGTGGACTTAAGACAATTCTTTTTATCCCCTGGCTCATTATGAAGGCGAGCCAGCACAGGTCAAATTCGAGCACTGCCTCCTTGGAGAGGCGCTGATCTCTAAGGTGTCTCCCCTGAGATGTGGATTAAAGTAACAGCAGAGTAGGATCTCACCTTGATCTTACCTTCCCATTCACGCAATAGAATACCTGCAACTACTACTGTTTTCCAAACAAATGTCAGAGGATTAAAATGGATAAAAATATATTAACGTTCTTCTCTTTTATCTCCATCCAACGAATAAAATTTGAGATAGTGTAGGAGAAAAGATTCAGTCTCATTTTGCCATCTAGTGGCAACTCTGGCTTGCTGAGATGCATTTTGGAAAAGCAAGCTGACGCTAGCTAGAGGTAGGTATGAGTTACCATGAGTTCTTGGAAAAAATCAGTTATTTTTCTACTCAAAATGTAGAAAATGCCTGACTACGTTTTATAGAAGCACTGCACAAATGGGCACATTGCTAAAATGAGCTTCCATTTGCAGGTACTTGAGTGAGCAGAGCCTGTTTTTGTAGTCCTGTGTGTTTCTTCAGGTCTTGATGAATCTGGATCACTAGTAATTTTTTTTTCTTGTGGATATGAATCATCAACTTCCCTTTCTACTTACTCTTGGATTTTTACCAAGACAGTGGTACAGTCAAGCAGTTTATCTTTAGAAATATAAAGGAAACCTCAAGGCAGACTGTCTCGACAAGTTATTTCGTCCTTCCTAAGGAGAAAAGCCAAAACTTTAACCTTTTTTTTTTTTAATCACTATAATTTTGTATTCGATTTACATTTCTGTGATATGATTTTTTTGTGTGTGTCTGTATTTCAAGGTTTATAGTAGCAATTTTTTCCTCTTCCCACAGTTTTGTGAGATACTGGTCATTATTTGGACCTGCAAGATCCTGTGGTGCTACTTTGGGACCATGTGGAATAAGTGAGTATAGCCTGGCAAGTGACAGTGTTGTGGAGGGTTTGGAATTGTTCTCTGGAGTCTGGAACAGACTCCTGTGCCAGACGTGCTGAGCTGCCACAGCAGGAGTAACCAGGGCTCTTGTGAATGAATCCCTTGGGGAGCATTAGAGGTGAAATGACACTGAATGAGTGGTGTTGGTAAATAAATGTATGTAGGGTCTATTTTAGAACCATTTAGAAGCAACGGAAAGCAGAGATGTAGCCATTCTGGTTATACTAATGCAACAATATAAAAGCATAGGAATAACAGGTAAGAAAATGTATAAGAAAGAAAGCGGAAGGAAGGATAAAAATAGAAAGATCTCACCACTTGTGGATCCAATAACTAGACTTGATTGAAGAGACTTGATTGCTGCAATTTTGATGTCTGATGGTCTGAGTGATGGTCAGTCTTGCTCTATCAGGGGAGGAGAACAGCCCAAGAAACGGGAGGTTCAGTGGGTTAATCCACATTCAGGTTTAGACGGAACATGCAGGTACCTCCTGGTGGTTTATGACCCCTTCTAAGTCATGACCCTGCCTCTCACTCAAACAAAGCTGAGCCAATTATGCCCCATCAGAAGGGATGAAAACCGTCAGCCCCAAGAGGGCGAATGTCCCGTGTGAATGTCACCCTTCCTTGGCGGCAGGGGGAGGACATTGGCATGAAAACAAGCACCATGGTCTGTCTGGCCTTCTCCCTTCTCTGGCTCAAACCCCAGAGCCTCTGGTGGTGGGTGTGCACCCCCTCTGTCTCACGCCGATCAGGTTTCGCCACCACACCCCAAAAAACTCTTCTGGACCCGGCGCCATCAAAGCACCCGATGCCTCCACAAATGGACGATAGTTGAGCCATTGACCATTAACATCTTCAGTCTCTCACACAGGTGCACTGCATAATGCAGTGGAGATTTAGGCCAATACACTCTCCTGTGCATCACACATTGTTTGGAGGATTACTTCACAGCAGATGTTTCTGACCACCCCCAAAATTCCTGTTTGTTAGGAGATACTGGAAAAAGCAGCACGAAGCCTTCCAGCTGTGCAAGTATGAATAGGTTCAAATCTGGCATAACTTTTCGGGACGTTGTTATCTGAGGTCTAATTGCACTGATGACTGGACTAGATGGTCTTGAAGGTCTCGTCCAACCTTGACAATTCTGTTACGAGTTTGGTGGTGCTGTTGTACCTCCAAGAGCAACTCCTTGCCTTCCCTACCCCTACCTTGCCTTACCTTGCAGACAAATGCACAAGTACAAGAAAGAAAGGCAGGCAAGGTAAGGTAACGCATAGCAAGGCCAGACCCCTGACGAGGAGGGCGGGTGCCGCCGGGGGGTCTGTCCGGGGTGGAGCGGTGCTGGGGGAAGTGCTGGGTCTTTTCCTCCTCCGGCCCGGAGAGCGCAACGACGAGATGGCAGTAAGAGCATCTGCGGGAACAGCAGGCGTGGCGGCCGTGGACGAGGAGGTGCGCGCTGTCGGGGTGCGCGCTGTCGGGATGTGAGCTGAGGGGATGCGCTTTGTCGGGGTGCGCGCTGAGGGGGTGCGCGCTGTCGGGATGCGCGCTGTCCGGATGCGCGCTGAGGGGGTGCACGCTGTCGGGGCGGCCCGGCTCTGCGGGCGGCGGGGGAGCGCCGGTGCGGGGTCACCTCGGGCGCCCTTCCCGCGGGGACCAGAGGCGCCGGGCCCCGGCTGGGAGCGCAGGCAGGGCGGGCGATGCCAGGCCCCCCCAGCCCCAGCGCGGAGTCAGCCGGGCCCGGCGTGCGCGGGACCCCCGTTAGCTGTGCGAGGAGAGCCGGGGTCCTGCGTCTCCACTCAGCCCAGGCACCCCTCGGGCCGCCTGCCTGGGCTGGGACCCAGCGCAGGAGCCGCAGGGTCAGGCCACGAGGCTCTGAAGGGGGAAGGGGGCTGGTCTTTTATCCCGCTTTTCAGTGAGGTTCCCCACCCTCGTCCGAATCTGATTTTTAGTCTCCATGGAAGATGAAACCCCTTGGAGATGGAGAGGTGCGAACCTTTTCCGTTGAGGTATCTGATAAGGGCCATTGGCTACTTCTTAATGCTCATAAGGGAGATCGTAATGGATCTTTCAATTGCTATATATCACTTGTTACTGAGTTTATTTTGTTTGCTAGGACTCCAGCATCCATGTTACTTAGTGCTCCCAATTCTGTCCCCAGGATCCCAGTCACTCTCTCCCCTGTGGTTTTGGAGAGGTCAGGGTCTGTCCATGCAACCCTGCCGACCACCACGCAGAGGGACTAGACAGAAATGGCAGGTTTAATTGCAGAGATATTAACCTGCATTGATAACTCCACTCCTTTGAGGACCATGAGGGACTAAATAGCACTTGTTTTGGCCGGTCTATTTTATGGCATAGCATTCAATTTTAGAAATTTGCAGAGATAAGATTTCACCGATCTTACCAGGAGGCCGGGAGGTAGTGAAATTCATTGTGAGGTTTAAGTTTATTTTTGCTTTTCCAGTATATATTACCCACCTACAGTTGTGAATACATTATATCTCCACTAAAACTTCACTTTCCTATGTTGTGTCACTATTGAAAGCTGAGTAAATAAATTTCCCCCTTGTTGGTGGAAAGTTGTCCTTCACATATTACGGTTGTATTTCCCTCTGCCAAATTCATGTTATTAGGCTTAGCTCCTAAATTTGTACAATTGAGGCTTATTCACTAGCAATGGTCATTAAAATTCATTCAGGCTTAAGCACAGTTACAACCACTACCACAGTGACCATGACCGATAGAAAAAGTGAAGGTTTCCATCCAGTGGGTCAGGCTTGGTGATTTATGTGCCCAGTCTGGTTCATTCTGGTGCTGATTCCTTCTGTGAGAAGAATAAGCAGCCCTTCAGTGAATAACTTAATCTTCAATGGAGACGTGCTGGCATCATTTCCAGTATCATTTTCTGAAAAAGTAAAATAATACAAGTCTCAGAAGGGTTTGCCCAGGCAGGTTATTATCCCATTAAAAACAGGGAAAAGCCGCCGTGCAGTAATTATGTTTTGTACCACTGCTGCCGGTAGTTTCCCAAGCAAGTGTGCCCCGAGGTTTAGTCAGTCACAGGCACATTTCCAGTTTGTAGTACCAGGTTGTCGTGATTGAAAGGTGTCAGATGTTCCCCCTGAATGGACGGCTGAGCACGGCATTCAGGGTTTGCAAAGAAATCCTCACGCAGGCCACAGCGATTATTCAGCTGGTGAAGTACCCTGAGCATCCCTTTCAGTCGGGTGTGGCTCTGGGCTCTTTTTCAATAGGCCATTAACCCATTCTGTGCTTCCATTTGTCTGGGGTAATGCGACCTGTGGAAAACCCATTGAATTTTAGCCTTTTGGCCCATTGTACATACTTACATGAAAAATGTGAGCTTGTTTCACGGCTCAGACTGGAGATAAAAATCCCTTTTCCCATTCAGAACACCTGTTCTGTCTCCTGAAATGCAGTCGAAGGTACGGTTGGTCAGGGCCAGTTTGAAGCGGCTTACATTTAGATGCCATGCTCCACAAAACCGCATCCTGCTGTAACAGGATCGGGGGCGGGGGGTACTGCTCCTGTTGGAAATGATACAGTTTTGTTTTGTTTTTTTTTTATTATTATTAACTGTTGTCGGGGAATTGCAATTTTTGGAACTCTAAAAAAGAATGCTTGATTATATTATATAACTCTTTCCAGCTGTGTTTTCTGGGTGGACGACCTGTAAATCCTGGTTCCTGCTGTTAGGAAAACATATCCACAAACACCAGAGGTTTATGTCCAAAAAGGAGACAGAGGAGAGCTTTTACTTTATTCGAATAAAGGAAGAGCCCATGGGCCATTTCCCCTGGGATCTCTCAGATTTTTGGAGGATGGAGCCTCCTTTTTGTCCCAGTTTCCCGGCCACATTTTCCCTCTCTCTTTCCCCATTGGCTGAGGTATTTGAGAGGCACAGACTTCCTGGAATGCCTAATACCTAAGATTCCCTTCCAATGTATAACCCCCCCTTAATTTTTTTCTTTTAATTCCTGGAATTCATAGTTTTTCCCATTGTTTTTTTCATCTCTCAATATACAATTTCATTTATCAGTAGACTTACAGTTTATTTGTAAAGACAAACCTCTTTCATTTCATTCATCTATCAGTGGAATTCTTCCTATTGTTTCTTTTATCTCTCAGTGATAGTTTTATCTACCAGCAGGCTCACAGCTTGTTTGTAAAGACAAGTCCCTCATTCCTTTCAATCCTTCCTCTTCTATTTTATAATAATTGTCTTTACAAATTTTAGTTATCATTGGCTTAATTTTCTGTTCCATTATGGACCTCACTCCTAACCCACCCTTTAGGTTCAACTGGGCTGGCCACCCATGGCCAGTTTTCAGATCCTCCTGGCCCTCCACAGACCCAATAATTGTAAAGGTTAAAGGTTTTTGCTACTTCTTCTCCTAGGGTTAAAAAATTCTTCTCCCACTTTTGGTCCTGACCTAACTGAAAATACAAAGGTAAGATTATTTAAAAAAATTCTAATGGTGTAATCTAATCTCCCAATCTAATTTTTACTTTCACATTGTCTTCTGCACCACCTGTGGTGAGTGAAGGCACAGAAACCACTTAACATAAAGAAGACAATGACAGTGATGATCGGCCCCCAATGACTGGAGATGCAAAAGGAGGGATGCCCACACAGACTCTTTCAGCAGATGGTCTGTGGGTGGGCACATGGGGCTTGCCCCAATGCCAGCACCCTGGCTGCTGCTCCAATGCATTCCTGCAGAGTGTCACTCACAGCCTGCCGTCCTTCTCCTTCAGCTGATGTCCAAACCTCCAGGGCCTCAGAGACCTTGACCCAAGTGTGATGGCTACACCCACGTTCAGCTCTTTCTGTGCTCAGTGACACTCGCAGTGGGCCACGCCACTTCATCACCAGTGGTGCTTCTTTCTGCTCCTTACCTAGGGCTCAGTCTCCCGCCTGGATGTTATGAACAGCAAAGTCCAAAGGCACAGTCTGCGCCAGCTGAGCTTCCTGTTGAAGAGATTTCACAAGAGACAGTATCCAGGCTGTTGTGGCTGTAGCCTGCCACAGCACACTCACAGAGCAACAGCACCTTGAGACTTTGGTTGGACACAGACAAATCTTCTGGGGTGCCTCCTTCACAGCACAAAGCTGCTTCTCTTGAGTCTCTCCCCCAGGTCTCCCTCCTCCTGCTGGAACTCATTGGCTTTTATGTTGAAACTCCTCCTCCTGTCAGCTGCGTGTTAATGTGACTCAGCTGAAAGTAGTTTTGAGGGAACCACAGTCTCTCTAGTTTGGAATACAGGTGTTGGTTCCCACAGTTCCCTTTCTGTTTTACTCAAAATCACCCCATTTTTTCTTTGTTTGATGAATGATTCCCTATACCAAGAATCTTTCCAAGTGGCATTTGAGACTTGTCAAATTCTCTGCCTTCTCAAGCTACACTGGGTTGGCTCCCTTCTCCCAAGAGCTTTTCCAGCAGCATCTGAGACTTATGGAATTCTTTGTCCCTCAAGCCATATAGGGCTGGTTCACTATAGCTGGGGATTTAAATGCCAGTTTCTTTAAAGGAAACATTCCATATTTCACCCTTTCTTGTTTGTTATTTGCAAACAGTCCAATCTTTCGTATGTTTAATGAACAATTCCCTTCACCAGGAATTCCCCAGCAGCTCACCTTAACTAAAGTGTCCATTAGCCTCTCACAGCTCACCATAATTAACACATCACAAGTTTTGGTCCAGACCGCAGAATCCACTGCTCTCTGTTTCACTGGGCTCCATCTCCTGCAGCAGCTCACCCTGTTGCTTCTTTTCCCCGGTAGCTCGCTCTGTTTCTTTCTTTTTCTGCAGTGACATCAGTTTCTCCCCATCAGGTCGGGGTCACCACATGTTGTGTCTGTAGCCTGCCACAACACGCTCACAGAGCAACAGCACCCTGAGACTTCAGCTGGACACAGACAAATCTCCTGGGGTACCTCCTCCACAGCACAAAGCTACTCCTCCCAAACCTCCCTCCTCATGCTGGAGCTCATTGGCTTTTATGTTGCTGCTCCTCCTCCTGTCAGCTGCGTGTTAATGTGACTCAGCTGGAAGTAGTTTTGAGGGAACCACAGTCTCTCTAGTTTGGAACACAGGTGTTGGTTCCCATATCCTGGCCGCATACTGTATTAAATATACATCACTTATCTCTACCCCCCCACTAGGCTGAGAATTACCAAGCAATTCCAAACATCAATTCAAAGGGAGAAAATTGAATATCTCCCCCGGGTCTGGCCCTTATTCTTGCTAAAACCAGTGGCAAGAGCCGTACCCACGGCATCTTAGTTTCTATCACTAGCTTCAGAAGGTGTTTCTTTATTTCTCCAGTTATCCTTTCTACTTGACTTGAATTCTCAGGTTGCCAGGGGATATGGAGATCCCACTGAATTCTCAAAACAACTATAATCCCTTGAAGGATTCCCCCGTAAAATGAGTTCTCCCTGTAAAATGAATTCCCCCGTCCAAGTTCACTGCCTTCCCAATTCCATTTGTTAACTGATGAAATAGTTGCTGAAGCTACTAGAAACTTCTCTGGCCACCCTGCCAGCTGGCATACCACTACCAGAGGATATCTAAGCCTTTTTGCCCAGTGCATCTCAGCAAAATACACCCAACATCCCTGGAAAGGAGTATGGCCCAAGGTCATTTCCCTGCCTTGCAATCTCCTCTGCAGGCTGGTTATTAACTTCAGCTAGGCACCTCTCAAAAGCTTGTTTTGCTAAAACAAAAAGACTCAAGGCAGTCTTTGAGAGTCCCAACAACATCCCCCATGGAGCTGTCCCAATATTTGCAATAAATCTTGGCATTTGCTGTTTACTGTCCTTTGTAAATCAATTCTCCCCTATTTCTTCTGCCCCACCACCTTTAATATCTCCAACTCCTCTGGTGGAAAAGACACCACCACTGCCCCCTTCCCTCTGGCACCGACAGAGCCACAGGGAGCAAAGGGCGGATCCCAGAGACTTCTGGCAAAAGTGCTGCTTTTTGAACATCTCCGTTGACCAGTTGATTACCTATTGTCTCTTCTGAGCACTCTGCCTGATGTCCCTTAAAAGCTCTTACTTCTACCTCTTTTGGTAAATTCACCACCTCCAATAGGCGAGAGATTAAGTTCTCATGAGCTAACATTTTTCCCTTGCAGGTTAATGAACCTCTTTCTTCCCACAGTTTCCCAAACGCACGTGTCATCCCATATACATATTTAGAATCGGTAAAAACATTCACTGTCTTGTCCTGGTATAATTCCCGGGCTCTGACCTGCTGTCTGAGCCGACCGTGTGGGCGGCAGCCTCCCCCCTTCCAGTACCGATAGTGTATCCTATGAATCGCTTCCCTTCTACCACCCCTGAAGACCCATCAATAAATACATTATCTCCCTCAGGTCCCGGAGTGTCTGGTAAGTCTTCCTGAGCCCAGGTCTGGAGATCTATCACCTGAATGCAGCCATGGGTTTCCTCCTGGCCCCCCACTTTTCAGGGCTGTTCAAACAGGAGGCTGGGTTAAACCCTTCCCCACTCTTCAATTCTAAATTCTCCTGTTCCATTAAACAAGATTCATACTGTAATAACCGAGCGCTGGTCATCCACTTAGAGGCTCTCTCAGTTAACAAAGCTTTAACCTGATGTGAAACTTTAACAGTCAGATGCCCACCCCCTGTCAGTTTTTGGGCCTCAGCTGCCATCAGAGCTGTGGCTGCACGGTTCTGCAGACAGTGGGGCCAGCCTCTGGCCACCGGCTCTAACAGCTTAGAAAGATAAGCAACAGGCCACCGTGTTCCCCCCTGCTCTTGCACCAAAATTCCTCCTTTAGCAGGGCCTGTTTAACATCCACATATAGTTCAAACTCCTTTTCTGAGTCTGGAAAAGCTAGGACTGGGGCATTAACCAATTTGTCCTTTAATTTTCTAAAGCTTTGCTCTCCTCCTGGTGTCCATACCATGACATTAAGACTGTCCTGGGTTAAAAAGTCATATAAAGGTCTGGCCACAACAGAATAAACCTCAATCCATGCTCTGNTAAACCTCAATCCATGCTCTGCAGTAC
>WEKY01042803.1:0-11849 GCA_013390045.1 Picathartes gymnocephalus
TTGCCCTAAACTAAGACAATACTATAAGATATACCATTTTGTTAAAGTTAAAAGGAAGGTAATTTACATGACATTGTAAATATATAATTTTTTCGGAATGGAGGTTTACCATGTAATAGATATTTTATGAAAGGCAAAAAAGTTTTAGGGCATTCTGGCTGAGAACTAATTATTACTCTTATTTTAACACTCTTATACATCTGGAAATTAATACATCTTTTACTGTCTTCCCTTACACTAAGCTACTGAAACAATGTGTGACCCCTGACCAGCCCTGACTGTACCTGCCAAGCCACACCTGGGTCTTCCTTCCAGGCTGCTCATTTCAGCCCAGCCTGGGACTGTCAGTCCCTGACCCAGGACTGCTTTAGGTGGACCTGGGTCCTGGTCATGGTTGTGGTCCCAGTTCTCTCCCCTGCTGTCCTGGTTAATGAACTGGATTTGCTGGATGGACTCGGGAACACTCTGTAGGCAGCTCTGTCTCCATCCCTATTTCCAGTCCACTTTCTCAGGTGGACTTTGAACCCGTGCTCCAGCCCTGACTCCATCTCTGTTCTCTGAAAACTAGAGGTTGTTGTTGGAAACATCCCTCAGATACTTTTCACCACAATGTTTGCAGCCTTGGCTGTACCTGCTGGAACTACTCTCAGGTGTGAAAGGATGAAATACAGTCAAATTGGGAGAGCTGCTTTCGGTCAGTGCTGCACATATTCAAAATGTACCATTTATGTAAAAGTCCTGTATCTCCAGCTGAGTCATCGTTAAAATAGTTTATGTGAACAACACTCCAAATAGTTTACCCAAGTTATGTTACTACACTCTAAATAAAGGACATAAATAGAAGAGGAAAAAAATAATTCTGTGATTCTATTGCTGCTAGGGGATTTGGGACCTGCTTTTTGTGTGAGCAAGGCTACTGTGTATGATTCAAAAATTTAGTTACTACACTAAATAAAGAATTCCTTTCCATGTACTGCATTGTATCATAAGAAGCAGCCACTGTTTTTGCTGGATATGTCAGACGTGTGAAGTCAATAATCAAGTAAGAAAAAAAGAACTGATTTGCTTTACTTGAGATGATGACCACACAATTTTGACAGCATCACCAGGATTTTAATTTGAGATGGTATAAGAAAGGATAAGACCTATGTGTTGTTACAAAATTTAGATGTCACCATGATGCTCCAAAACACTATTAAACTATGAATAACAGGACATTTCTTTAGCTGGAACATGTATTTATACAAAACAAGATAAAAGCTAAACGCACACAATATAGAATGAGGTAATCAATTTAAAGTCAAGACCTAAGGTTTTCATTATATTTAATAGCAGACATTTCCCATTTTACATTTCTCTTAATGTTAGAAGGGAAAAAATAAAATAAAATCTCCACAAAGCAGAAACAATTCACACCTAAAATCTCTGTGAGTCATAAATTCAGAAAGTGACTAAAAAGGGGTCTAAATCTTTTACATGTTTGCTGATATGTATCTTCATAATATTTTACATTTCTAGTTTTCCTTTCAATGGAGCTGCTCAAAGTAAAGCATAGAGAAAGTGAGTAAGAACTAGACTAATATTTTCACCTACCTATCAAGTTAAGCAGTTTGTGAAGCTTGATTTCAGAGTACATACATTTTGACAAAAATAAGATACTTTCTTATTCCTTCCCCCCTTGGAATTTTACCAATTGAATTTATCTAAGATTTTGAAATGCGAAGGGGGAAGAAAACCCCAAAAGCCTTTCAGCTAGCAGGATGTTCAGCTTTTGAAGTTCTATTTTTATTTTTAATTGAATTTTAATTGATTGGTGATTGTGAAATAGAAGTCTGCTCAGCAGAACAACTACAGGAACACATCAGCAAGGAAAAAACATCAAAGTAAGGTTCTTGCCAGTGTGTGTGTACAGTGACCTGTGGTATGCTCAACATGTAATTCATCCTCTGGTTTCTTGATCAAGGCTGTCAAAAATAGGGACAATTAGAACTAATTGTAATTGTAAATTTTATTGTCTGGATGACTGTGAGTTATATGGAGAGAACATATCATCAGGAAAGACATCCCACTTTGATATTCAAGCAAGAAACAATCCCTTGGGTCTATTAGGAAAGTTTAATGTGATTTAATAGAAGCATATCTTAATGTACTTTATATATAATAATTTTTATAGAATGACATTATAATAGAAGCATATTTTACTGTATTGTATGATAGCCTTATAGAAATAATAGTCTGAACACCTTATTAAAATGCTCTAGCTTATTCTTTTTTTTTTTTTAAATCCAATATTGCAAGATGGAGGCAGAGGCTCTGGATCAGACTGCAGCTCCAGGATAATGATCCCCAACTGCTACATGAATATGAAGCCTTAACTGAAGACATTTCAAATCAAAAGATATTGATGCACAAGTGTTTTACTTTAAGGGTTTTCTTCTCTGCTGAGTGACTTGAAAGTGACTTTATGTGATGGAAGCTAGTGCAGAGGAGAGATCAGTGTCTTTATATACTATTAATTGTCCTAGAAGTCTCTCTGGGCAAGAAAAAAAATGAATGGGTATTTTTCCTCCTTCATTTTCACCACACTATGCCATTATTATCATATGGAATTGCTGTAACTTCTATTAATAGAAAAGGGAATTCAGAAGTCAGGATGGTCCAAACAGCTGTAACAAAGATACTTGTGCATAATAATGGGGATGATGTGTTTGATTATAGTGGCCAGTAGTGGTCAAACCAAAGTGATGTAACTGAAAAACCTTATAAAAGAGACTCAGTGCAAAAAGTGATGATCCCTAATTCCAATCAATTGTATTCTTAGCAGTTACTGAGAGATGATATAGAACAAATGAGCAGACATGGTGGGTAAAGGGGAAAGGAAGAGACAAATAAACAATTTTAAGGTGACCAAAGTCACAGCCATCTAAGTCATAGAATGGCTTGGGTTGGAAGGGACCTTAAAGATCATCTGGAGATCATGTGCCAGGATGCCCCGCAATAGATCAGGTTGCTCAGGGCCCCATCCTACCTGGCCTTGAACGCTCCCAGGGATGGGGCATCTACAGTTTACCTGGGCAGCCTGTTCCAATGCCTCACCATCCTCACAATGAAGCATTTCTTCCTAACATCTAATCTAAATCTCTCTTCTTTTAGTTTAAAATTGTTACCCCTTGTCCTATCACTATCTGCCCATGTAAAAAGTCACTCTCCTTTCTCTTTTATAAGCCTGCTTCAAGCACTAGAAGCCTGCAATAAGGTGTCAGCCAGAGCCTTCTCTTCTCTGGGCTGAACTATGTCAAGTCTTTCAGCCTGTATTTGTAGTAGAGGTGCTCCATCCTTCTAATCCTCTCTGTGGCCCTCTTCTGGACTCACTCCAACAGGTCCGTGTCTTCCTTATGCTGAGGACCACAGCCATGGAGGCACTATTCCACGTGGGGTCTCACAAGAGCATGCATTCCAAATGATTTAGAGTGAGTTGGATCATAATAGTTTAAATACATTTATATGTAGAATCATTTCCCATCTTCTGTAAACAGCCTTAGCAGATCAAAAAGTCTTCAGACTCATCCATGTCATAATTATAACTTTGTGTCCATTAGAAATCTTATGTTTATGTTTTGTAATTGGGACTTGCATTACTTTATTGCAGTTGGCAAAGTGCACTCTGTGACTGAACACATATAGAAAAATTACTTGCAAAAAACTTATATGTAATTCTTACTATGAATAAGTCCAGTAACCCTACTGCCATTCTGTTAATTTTTCTGGAAAGAAAATTTCAAAAAGATACCTTTCACAGGAAACAAGTGCAAGACCTATACAGCTACAGTAAACAGATATTTAAACGTTAATTTTTTTTCATCCCTAACCTGACTTTAATTGCACAGTCTAGCCTGTTGTGAATCAATGAGCTTCTAAAACAAGATGAATATGTATATATATAAATGCACTATTGAGGGATATACTCACCTTTTTATATAAATAATGGACAAATTTTTTATGGAGGTATAAAACTGGATGTAGACCTTTCAGTTTTGCTGTCTTGAGCTGCACACAGAGCTGCAGGTAAATACACACCTACAGAATTGTAGTGCTGTGCAGATGCAGAGAGCAGTCAGGCTTGTGCCACACAAAGTGACAATGAAAGTGTGGAGGGCAGTGGGAGCTGACCCTAGGGCTGACTCCATAGGAAGTTCAACATTTCTGCCGAGATGTATTATCTCCATAAGGCTCATTAGCTTAAAAATCACACTGGATGAAAGCCAGTAAAGTCCATTTGGATCTGAGCTAATACCTCTGTGAGTTGAACTGAACTCTCTGGGAAATTCAGTGCCTCAGGAAACTCCCTTTCAAGAGCCTTTGACTCAAACAAGATGTCTGGGAGAGTGCAGACCTAGAAGACTGCTGGCACCCTGGAAAAAAAATTCTACTGAGTTTAATATCTTGCTTAAGACCTAATAAAGCTTCAAGGTCACTGCAGGCATACAAAATTGTTCAGAACTGAGACAGGATTTAGGCTCAAAGTCATAATGATGTGTCAATGTGTTTTTAATATGTGAAATAAACCTTTTAATTTTTAATTCCATCTAGCTTGTTTTTGATGAACCTTATTATTTCTTTCATAGGAAAAATTCTCTTTAGTTTAAAGAAGATAATTTTCTGATAAGAATGTAATAAACAGGTCTAACCAACAGGCTGCTGGGTGTGTTTAAATTCTAATCAATATGTATAATGAGATATGTGGTTATTTGCAAGCAAGCCAGCTCTGTATGTCTAGGCTGCTATGAAACCTTACAGAAAATTAAACAGAAACTGGGCTCAGAGCCCAGGAAAACCAAACCGCCACTGCCAAAAAACAATATACTGAAACATTATTCATCTGACATAATACCAATTAGTCTCATTAGCTTTGTGTTTGCAAAAATCCTTTTTTAGCAATGTTATTTTTTAAAGCCCCTTCAGCCTGATTCTGCTTGTAGTAAGCATGTAATTCTCTACTGTATGTTGTCCTGTTCTGTTTCAGTGCTCAGGCCTGCAAACTCAACACATCATTTTTGCTCATGGAATATACCTAAAATCATGTCTCTGTTTTTGAAAAAAAATGCCCATGATGCAGTCCCTCAGAAAAAAATGAACATATAGCTCAGCCTCTTTTCCCAAAGGGAGGATCCAAAGTGTGTGTGTCTTTTTGTGAGATGTAAATTATTTCTTAGTTCAATAATGGGTAAGACCAGCTGCAGGCACAGCCAAGGTAGTATAGGAAAGATCATGTTATAAGTTTTGTTCAGTAAATAATTATGCTCCTTTTGCACGGTTTCTTTGAGGCTTTTGATCACAAGAATGAAGCCTACAGTTCTCTCTATTCATTTGGGGTTTTTTTTCTCCTGTTTACAAATGACTGACTCAGTACTGTGTGATCCTAAGGGGTGCACAATCCAACAATGGAGTGAATCAGCCAAAACAGTCATGTCCTGCTTTAAATGAGCAAACAGTGCATATTCAGAAACACCTCAGCTTCAAAAAGCAAAATGCTTACATTGTTGATTATTAGAGCTACGGGGAGAGGAATTTACCTTGTTATAAAATGCTAGTGGCACACATTTCACGAAGGATTTTTATATTTGTATCCTGTGTTTTTTGCATGCTATTGAGAAGTCTTGTGGGAAGTAGGTATTTTCAGGTGCATTTGAAAATATGGAAACATGGCAAAGTCTGTCAGCGTGAAATCAGATTAAATGAAAATACTGAGTCATGATGTAGGCAGTGGAGGATGCTGTGCTCAGAACAACATTATTTAAACAGTGTTGGTGGTAGACAGGCTGGCAGGCCACGTAGGACATAGTTTGGTTTCACAAGAAAAAAACTGAATTTTATTTGTGGCAATGCTGTTCCGTTCTTGTTTCATCTCATCTGTATATCAGATTTTGAAATCTCTGCACAGCCAAAATACAACAGGGAGTGTGTAAACCCGAAATGTCTCAGTCTGGTCTCAGCAGAAAATTTCAGTTTCAATTATATATTTTCCTTTCTTTTTGTTGGATTGTAACATTTGCAGGACTTTCACATTGAAGTTACATAATTTTTCAGTGGCATAGAATGGATAGATCAATTATAGATCAGTTGATCACTGGTTTATTGGCATGTCAAGATAATAGCTGGAACTAGATGCAAGTAAAAACATTCAAACAGGATATTAAATTGATTGAATAGAGACACACCACTAAATGAATATAGCAAAGCATAGACCTAACTTACCTAGTTGCTTGCACCTTGTTGATTAACACAACGTTAAATGACCACAAGCTACCGTAAAACACTGGTTGTCAGAATATGAAAGAAGTAATTGCTTAAAGAACTGCACAAACAGGCCCAGCTTAAAAATATTGGATTTGAAATCCTTGCAGATTCTTGGAATTACATCATGCATAAGAAAATAACCGTGCATTTAATAGAAAATGGCCATACATGCTGAAGAAATCAAAATTCCATCCTTTAAGCAAGAAGAGGAAGCTCTTCTGCTGCTTATGTATTCTATTTCAAAGTCTATAATCATACTGGTGCTCTCGTATACAAGGTTTTAGGACAAGAGTGGAAGCATGACATGAAAATTAATTCCTGAACACTTCTGGTATGAATCTATAGAATTTAGTGAGCTAGACTAAGAACATAATTCTTTAGGAAAAAAACAGCTTAGAAATGTTAGCTTGAAGACTCTGCATGAACTACCTCCAATTAAATGCATCTGACCAATGTGAAAATGATCATTCAGGTTTATACAGTGGAATTTCAGACTCTTTGTCTTTTGGTTTCTTTTTTCTCTAATTGTTTTATAAATAAAAGAATGAAGGATACTTATTCAGGGAGACACTTAAAAGAGTAGAAAAATGCAATAAAATAGTATTTTTTTCAGTGCCATCTACATCAAGCCAACTTAATGAAGCCACAGGACACTTTTTTAGTAACTTCTAAATTTCTGCCTTCACTGTGTCTGCCAACACTTGGAGACTGTCATTCACCTTTGTACAGCTCTTCTTCATTACAACCACGGCAGCTTTTATTTCTCTATTATTTTTTCCTTTTAAAACCAATTAATATGAAGAGTAAGTTTACTTCGTATTTTAAGAGTAAAAATTCAATCTAAGGTATTGCTAAGATTTCCTGCTGTTAATATATTTTTTTTTGACTTTTCATGAATATGTGGACACCTCAGTCAATCAGTACATGCACAAACAAACTCAGGCCCTGTTATGAAAAACTTACAGCCACAGCTGACAGCAGAGGGACACTGAAGAGTAATAGGGAAAGAAAAGGCTTGTGGAAGAAGTTGTGAAATGATCTTTGCTAACACTAGCACAGCCCTGATTGTTCGGAAATAATGAAACAACAGCAGCAGTCCTCATTTGTCAGACATTTCTACAGAAAGTCTTTTCTGGAGCACATCCAGTCTTGTCTGGTTAAGCTGTCTGTAGGAGTCATGTGCTGTTTCTGACTTGCCCACTGAAAGGCTGTTCCTAGCAGCTGTCCTGTGTTGTCCACCTCCTTTGTCAGGATCCCCTCCCATTTGGACTGAGCTGCAGCCCTCAGCTGCTCCTAGTTCAGGCCTACAAGACTTGCTCTGGCCCTTGCCATGCCCACATGTCCTCCACTGCCTCCTGGGCAACAGGATGAGACTGAAGGGCCGTGTTGCCAGCACATAAGTGCTGTTTTGCAAGTCATTTTCTTCAGCAGAATAATTTTGCATTATCTAATTGCAATCAAGCAACCAGTCCGTAATCCGTGTTTCCAAATCTGTTTTATATTCTGTCAAGCAGAGACAACGCTTTAGGATGAGCTGCAAGGTCTTTTTGTCAAGCTAGAAAAGGTTATCTGAGGACATAGAGCAGACACTTTCATAGCTTTTAACCATCACAGAATTACTTTGTGAGGCCTTATTTGCTTATTTGGATGTAACAGCAAGACTCACTTTCAGCACAGTAGCCAAACAGGTGGATGTATCAAGATAGTAACCACACTACTCAGGCTCTAATGCCTCTAGAATCGTTGCCCTGATAACTCTCATAGAAGCTGTGTTTTGATTGAACTTAGTTTTATTATTTGCCAACAGCTTCCAAGTATCTCCTTTTTATTACTTATTTTTACTGCTCAGATACTGTGTAGTGATGTCTTTCTTTTCTAGTTACTAGTCAAAATTTATAAGTAACCTCCTGAGAAGGACTCACTAGCAAATTTGATTCATGGTGAAGGATTACATCATGACCAGGCGTCTTGAAAACCTGAAGAGTTCCTTTTCTTTTTAATCTTACAAGTGGATAATCTGGTGTATTTTTGTGGAACTGCCTTTTGCAGGGATCCTTTGGCTGCAGATGTAAAATCTACTCACACCTCCTGCATCTTCTGCTCTGTACAAACATTTCTTCCTCCAAATAAGTGTATTCACACTTTGGGGCTTTTTTTTAATCAGGTTGCTTTGGTTTTTTAAAAAACCTTTTAGCCCCGTTCAGTGACACACACTCTCTAAAAGAGCCACACGTTTTTTTTTGTTTTGTTCTGGTTTTTTGTTTTGTGTTGTTTTGTGTCTTTTTTTGTTTTGTTTGTTTGTTTGTTCGGGGTCACCTTTCAGCCTAATCCATCAGGCACTTCTGGCAGCAACCTGAGTTGCCCAGTCTGGCTGCCTCTGGCCAGCGCATTGCATTCAGTTTGTAAATTTCCTCAGCACTCTTCATAGAGCTCTGTCTTTTAAGAGGCGTAATTCAGCCACAATTCTGTCACTCTGCTTTGTAACATTTGCCTAGACTGGATTAGTGTCTCTGCAGGTGGTCTCTCTCCTGCTACACTGTAATGAAATGGAAAGAGACTGTAGGCAACTGAGCACACTAATCGTTTATCAGCAGAACCAGCCAGGCCAAAGTACTCTTTCTAACTAAGTAGAATTCACTCAAAAAATCCCAGTTACAAAAGCATTATTTTTCTACATCAAAATCTTTTGCCCTACTGTTTGATGAACTAATGGTAGCAAACTATGTGTGTTCAGACTAGTTCTTCCACCCAGTCTCTTCTTGGAGTGCATAAGTAATGAATCACTGAACTTTCATCTATATCGGGGAAAAAAACTGGACCAATGGCACAATATTACCTATGATCCAGAAGTTGAAAAGGTAATTCTTCAGTGGTTTAATTTTCTCTCTATTGGATCTGTTACTCTGTGTTTAACGCTGCAGAAGAAATTATTAGATTCTTAAAAATTATTTGTTATCTTAAACACTGAATTATCTGAAACCTTAAGAAGCATGAATTTTTATAAGAAGCCTCTGCAATAATTTGCCACCTTCATTTTACATATGGCTTCTTAAAGTAGAGAGGATATTAAGGGCTTAATTCTGTTTGCTAAACACAGGCATTCAGAAAAATCCAATGGCATCCGAGACATACACATTACGGTAAAAGAGCCAAGATATGCCTGTCTGCACTTGTGATTCTTGTCTTGGATGTTTTAAAGTGCATTAAATATATATGACCAACAGAAACTCAGTTCCAGAAGTCCTTTAATTTCATCTGCCAACCTGAAAAATACCTATGACACAGTTTTAATGGAGCAATTTGAATCATACTGGCCCTTAAGTTGTGCTCATCCCTGTTTCTGTTGGTGCTCGTTGCAGGTCCAATTACTAAGAGCCAGATTCTCAAGTCTTTCAGGTGAGCATTCAGAAGTAACACTCATGGACATGCTGGTCTCTGAGCTAGACCTCAGCTGCCCCTTTGACCTCAGCAGACTGAAGGAAGTACTTCTCAGGACTTTGTCTAAGAACTGCTTGAACCCAGAACCACCTGAGATCCACAGGCTGGGCTTTGTGTGACTTTGCAAGGAATGGCTTGAGTGAGTCTCTGCCTGGCTGGTGAGCGCTTCCTGAACCGCATGACTAAGTTCTGTCAGGATGTGAGGAATGCTCTTCCCTGTTTGCAAAAGCACCTTTCTTAAGTCTTCTCACAAAAGAAAGTTACTGTCATAGCCCTGAGGGCACCACCAACTCTGATCATCCCTGGCCTCTCTCTGGGGCTTGCCACATTTCCCAGAGCCCAGGACCTCGTGCCAGTAGCCCAGGGCCATCCGCCCCTGCCCCAGAGATGCCCCAGCAGGGCTGGTCTCCATTGCCCCACAGCACTGGTTGTGGGCTCCACCAAACCAGGGTCCAGCCTTCATGGTGCTTTCTGGCTTGCCCTTGGACCTGGCTCATAGCTGTGGACCTACTCAGCTGTGTCCAGTCCTGGTTCCCCAGAATCCTGTCTCTTGCTGTGCCCTGACAGATACACAGTAAAACAGAGCATCTAGACAGCTCCCCTTCGTGTGATAAGATGTTCAAATACCATTTGTTCTTATGTCAGGAGGTTTTTGTTTGTTGGTTTTCTGATTTCACCCAGCTTGACCATTGTTCAGCTCAAGACGATAATTATCTATTTTCTTTCCACATAAATGATATCTAGAAAAATAGAACTTCTGCTGTGCTTACAGTAAGCACAAAAAGCTGGAACCTTCCATATATTAAAATAAAATGCTTTCTGATATGGTTGTGCCCGTTCTCATCAGCTGAAACATCAGGCTTTTCATAGCCAGTGTTAGTTCAGGGGTAAATAAATAATGGAGGAGTGTGTGTGTACATAGAAGTGTGATTTAAACGTCAACTTCTAATTCTTTACAAAGGATACTTCTTTGAAGAAAAATATCCTCAGTGTGTATTATTTGAGCAATAAGTTGCCCTATGAGAAATGTGGGCACGAGGGAAATAGCTTTTTTTGGTCATCCAGTAAAAGACCTGATCACTTTTACTTTCCATTTTGTAGGGAAGGTCTTTGGGTCTAGGGATGTGAAATCCAGAGATACCTATCTACGCTTCAGAATGAAATGTCTATTTTATAAAAAGCAGTGGAATCTAAGACATACACGTATCCTTAATGAGTCCTGTTGGCTGTGTGCTCTGTGTGCTGCCTTTCTGTATCTTCCTTTTGGAGTTTTAGTTCCCTCTTTTTATATGGGGGGAGTGGATGCATGGGTATAAGATGCTCTGAAGCCTCATATTGGAGGCAGGATGCTGACATGTCAGGTAATATGAAATGATACTGTGATGCTTAAATTCCACTTGTAAATTTAGCTGATGATGTCACATATTTTCCTTTCTGAGACCTAAGCAGGCCTGTTGAGCACCTGAGTGAGCCTCACATTCTGTATTGGAGTCCAATCATCAGGTAGTATACGTGCCCAAGCAGTTTAATTTAGGTTGCCCAAGTTGTGCACTGACATCCTTATTTCAGCTTGTCTAATTAAAAAATTGGATAATCCTTGAAGCAATATTAACCTGAACAAATTTTTGTGAAAGTCAAATAATTGGTGGAGGAGTACCAAACACTAAAAACACCATCTTAGTCAAGAGTGTGGAGAAAATTACTTCACAGGCTTTGTACTCATGTCTGGCTATTGGCAGGCATAGACAAGATGCAGTTTGGGACTTTCAGTAAAATACACTTTTGCGCTTTAATTAAAATCTTTACCCATTCTATAGCAATGGAGAAAATTTGCACAAATGGAAGTAAAATCTGATGTACTACCCCTATAGTGTGAGCTACAGGATGTTCAGGACTCAGGACAAAAAGGACTCAGAGGCTGCTAGAGGCAGTGTCCCATACTGCATTACACAGAGCACAGGCTCCTTCAGACATGGGGAACTAAGGAAGGATTGCAATATATACATCTTGCACATCATGCTTGCTTGTATGCTTGATCCTTGTGTAGGTCGTTGCAAGACTGTAATTAGTTATCTGGGCTAGTTACAATGCAGTGGATTTTTTTTTTTTTTTTT
>WEKY01042803.1:23213-54359 GCA_013390045.1 Picathartes gymnocephalus
AAGTTTTAAAGATAAAAAAAACCAAAAAAAAAAAAAAAAAAAAAGAAGAAGAAAAAAATAGCTATATGTTTTAGTAACATTTCTGCCATTGTTCTTCCTTTTGCAATTCTTAGTAGATATATTTTCACTTCCTGCTCCAAACCACTGTGGGCTGTTAAGGTTTGCTATGTTTACTTTGGACATGGCTATAACTCAAGCTAAGACAAGGTGTTTAATTTCCGTGCTATCAGTAAAAGCTTGTAGAATATTTTTAGGCACACTTTTTTTTTGGAAACGATTAGGCAAATATCCTACAAAATGTTTAAGTACAGGTATTTTCTAAGCATTTTTAAAGGTGAGCCTACATGAAGAAGAATGTAAATGATGAATTTCCAGAAACCAATATATATTTCTGGAGAACAAAACAAGAATTTCTCTAGCTGAAGTTTACCTTTGCTGTTGCTTCTTAGGTTGAGTTATTGGGCAAATGAGGGGAAATGAGGAGGGCCTTTTTAAGTTGCTTTCTTAGGGGAAGTTGAGTATGGTAGTGAGACAAGTTTATTTATTTTCTCTTTTCATAGGGAATACTCGCAGTTTTGTCTCTCTTGAACAGTTTCCTTGCTAAGAAGTCCAAATTTGTTTTTCAGTCTGTCCAGGATCACAGGACCTCTGCCTATACTTCCCCCAGCTGCTGGTAACCCTCTGGTTTTCCATCAATACTTGCATGAAATAAAATTTACTTGGCTGCTGCTAACCTGAGTTAACTAATTATTACCCTCTGCTTTTCATCAAAGCATTCTCCAGACGTTTGATTTGATGCCTCCTTAATCCATCAGTGGAATGAATTTGGGCTGAAGAGCATTCAGAAAGATATTTATGCAGAAGATTGGAGGGCAATAATCTCCAAGTGCAAGGAAATAGTCCAGGGCTGTGAGCAGGAGAGGTAAAAACTTGATCCAGATCAGTTATAGCTGAGGAAGACATAAACTTACTGGTTTTGTCAGACCCCAAAATTCATCTCAATCAATTTGTGAACCAATGAAGCAACTATTTTCTGTGAGTTAATTAGAATTTTTTCAGATCTTTCCATGTGGTCCAGTGACTGAACAATGGATTCTTTTGTTCCAGCTCTCCTCGTTACAAAGAAGGTTTAATTACTTCTCCCAGTTAGCCAACATGACATTCAGTTTTAGAGAAGTTTCCAATTGCCCACAGATCAAGGATAATCCTGCTGGCAGATCCCAAACACTTTCAGCATAAGAATGCTTAATAGACTGGAATATATTATAGCTGAAATGGTGAGATTTGTGAAAATTGGTTACATGATATTAAGTCTGCTGTGCCTGGTGAAGTGGTTAATAGCTGGAGAGTCAGAAGGGCTAGGTTTATTTCTGACTGTGTGTTAAATACAACTTCACGAAAAGCTGTGCCAGAACTTCTGGAGTTCCATGCGTAATGAGAATTAAAATTGTTGCTGTTGTGCATCATGAGCTAGATTTTAATTTTCTGGTAGTGAATTCATAAGCATTACATATCAAAGGCTTATCTTTTAGTGACGCACTTAAAGAATGCTGTGTCTAGAATGATTTTTTTTAATATAAATTAAAAAGAGGCAGTAGCCCTAAGCTCAAAATACTTGAGCTGTGTACTTTGATATAGTATGCCATCATTCCTCTTCAAAATGGCTGGAGAAGACTGATGAACATTTTTTGTCCCCTGGTTCCCTAAAATTGCTTTCATAGTTTGCCAGCGGTGAAAGAAATGGATAAGACAATGGAAGTTCTAAAAGAGCAGTATATTTTACAGCCTCTCATCCTTGAGTAAGGTTTTAACATGACTGAGATAATGAGAACCACTTTGATCTTATTAGTAATCTGAATACAAAAAGCATTCAGGGTTTTCATGGTTTTTATTAAATTATTTTGTATCCACAAGTATCAAAATAAGGAAGAGTTAGACGACTGTTTCGTTGGAAGTAATGTCTTTAATAAAAACAGATCGTCTCTTTAATAACATTGGTCTCATGCACACTTATTTGTGCTACCTCTAAAGGTACACATCAGATCTGAGAAGAAAAATAAAATCCTTATTCATAACTGTAATTCTGCTCATTTATCAGCAAAATTGAAAATAAGTAGAAGTCAGGATTTCATGGGACAGAAAACCCCCACTCGATATCAGTTGAAAACATTTTGAAATGATCATTATTTTTAAGTGCTTACCTCAAACTCATATTACAACACTACCAAGAGAAAAGAAGAGTGTGATAGCACTGTTTCTATCATAAATTAGTATCCAGCCTGCAGCTGTGTAGCTCATTAAAAACTGTGTCATTTAGGGATATTTTGAAAACACAGAGGTCCATTAAAGAGACTGGCAGTGTATGGTTGTCAAACAGACATGCAATTATTGTCATAATATTGCCATCAATTGGATGGGAGAAATTACGTGATGAACTGAGAAGCTGTTTTATATCCTTTTGAGATTTTCCAGCACAATTTTTCCTTTGTTCAGGCCAGCCATCACCCATCTTTGAATCTTTGAATATGAGGACTCAGAGTGTTTACTGGGAGCCTTTGTGAGCACTAATTGCAACTTCTTCACTCCAGCTTCTGAGGGCTACAGTATTTTCCTCCTGCTTTTATATTGCCAGTCTACAGCCATTTACATTGCCCTGTCCCAGTGACAGAGGTTACCTTCTGGTTGTCCATTAAAAATCTGGCAACATAATTTCTTGACATCCACACTACTGTCCAGAGGTGTCCTCTTGTCATGTTGGGGTTGTTGGGGATAACTGAAGGTGGGAATCTAGTTTCTTCCCTCCATGGCAGTGACAAAGCACACACAGTGTCTAACTCACACAGCCAAACTCTATGGCTGTAGTTCACACTGCCCACGTGTTTTAGCTCTACACTGATGTGATTATTTCCAAGAGTCAGTGAAGTCAAAGACCGAGTAAAGCTTGTTAACTCTGCTCAGGTCTTGACTATCTGCCTGAGCTGCTACTACTCGCTTGGCAGTGCGGCTGCAGTTTGTGTACATGGCTTGAAGGCAGGCCCTCTTCAGGGCTTGTCCAGGGTTCCTGTTGCTGGCCAGCTTCTGCCTCCGATCACTGAGGAAGCTGAGGTGTACTTTATACACCTCTGCTTCTCTCTTTTCCTTATCATTATAAACTGTGCCCCACAGTAAGCAAAGCCTCAAGTGACATCCAACCGAGCTCTGCTTTGCAAGGTTTAGGAAGTGCTTGTGTCTAAGGAGGTTGGGGTGGGTCAGGGATAGGGACAAAAGTTGCTGCTCCTCATAAGACTTGTTCTGTCCTTCACCAGTTTGACTTCCTTCTTTTGAAAGAACTCCAACTCCCCTTTTTGCAGCAAGGAGCCCAGAACTGAACACGAGATTCAATGTGCAGCCTCACCAGTGCCGAGCACAGGTGGATGATCACTGCCCTGGTCCTGCTGGCCACACCATCGTTGATATTCCATTCACCACCACTCTCTTGGCCTTATCATCCAGCCAGTTTATCCAGTAAATACTAGAGTCATACAAACCACAGGAAGTCAGTTTTGCCAGTGGAATGCTGTAGAAAACAGTGTCAAAGTCTTTACTAAAGTCAAAAGCATAGATTTGATGTTCAATTCTGTTTGTAGTTGACGACTATATTGAGCAGCTATTTGTAGCGTTGATGTTGTAGATAAAACTCATAATAGTCCAGAAAGCCTTGCCTATTTTGGTTAAAATAATTTGTCACTTTTATATATAAAAATTGGCTAAGTTCTTACTAGCAAAATTACTAGCATTCATTTCCTGCCTTCATATTTTTTTGTCACTTTGTAAGGCGCTTTATGGAATTGGGACCTGAGAGGAATACAAGTTACCCATTCTAGCAAGCATTGTGCATTTTAATAGCTCACTCCTTCCAACACTGTGCTGTGAATAGACTTTTATTTTATTTTTTAGATATCACTTTTTCCTTTTAAAAAAAAGAGAAATTAACCATCCAACCAGGTAGAAGTACATTTAGTACTTCAGAAAAGCTAATTTCCAGCACACAAAGAAATGTAAGAAAAAAATGTGAATACCAACAACAAAGTACACAGAAAAATACTGGGCCCAATTCGGTCTTTTTTTTTCTTTTAACTGAATCTTCTGAGGACATCACATAAGAACGCCCACATAGAAAACACTAATGTAATCATGGTGTAGCAGCCTTTCTTAATCTAACAGGTCTTATTAAATGTAAAGATATTCTATATATTAGACATAATAAAAAAATCTTCTGTGTTCTTCAGAATAATCCATTTCAGCTAACATCAGACTTGAAAATACAGTCTCACCTTCTGTTTTGAGGTGTGTATTTTTCCAGCTCAACTTTTTGGGAAGTATCAATAGTTAAATGACACTACTCTTTGTGCTCAAACCCAAGACTGATAAGGCTGAAGTTTGAACTCCAGGTCTCCCTCCTGCCTGCATTTTGCTTGCATAATTTTAGATGGTTTGGGGGCTATGAGGCCTGGTGATTCTCAGTATACCTAAATAAGGGCACATTTTTCAAATGTGGTTGCTCTCCAAAATTGTAGTAAGACTGAAAACCACGTAAATTTAAGCAGAACTCTGTGGTGTTGAGTGGTGACCATGACTTGGTTAAGAACATTAAGGATACAAAAAAATACACCCACCAACTTTCAAAATTATGACTTGTGACACATTTGTCGTTTGTCAGGCTCACAGCATCAATCCAATTTTGCAGACAGTGACAGGAGTAATTATCTCATCCAGTGCTGTCCTATGTAATTATTTTAAGAGACAGTTTCAGGGCACAAAAGATGTAAAATCTTTTAAATCACAATGATATGGAAACAAAAACATGCACTATACAATGTCCTTAAGATTTTGTGCTTTTTGTTCATAACACATTGAATTACATCACCTGTCGTGCTACAGAGTCGCTGATTACTAATGAACACGTACCTGACTGTCATTACCACCTGGGCCAGCAGTCTTTCTCTCCTTCTCTCTACTTGTTCTTCCTCATTCTGCCAGCTGTATGCATTGTGTGAACACAGATTTTCAGTTCTCAGGAACTTCTGTTTTGTATGTTACCCGCTCCACTGACTTTTTCCATCCTTGAGTGGTCTCTATATTCTGATATTTGAATGTAGTGTTTTGTACTTGAGCAGGGCTGCAGTGAGCATTTGATGGTAAGTAGCGTTATAATGTCCTCTTGCACAAATGCTTCTAGCACCTTTCAAAAGGCATAAAGTCAATCTGTCCTACACAGCAAGCAAAAATAGCAACGGTCTACCGTTTGTTTCTATTTAGTAAACATCAGAGTAGAAACTGGTTTGGCTAAGGTGTGGATGAAATAAAATTTTAAAAAAAGGGAATGATAGTTGTAGTGGGGACATGATGGTATCAGAAATGGTGGAATTTTCTACCTTGTTACGAAACCATAAGCAGGAAGGAAGCAATAATCTGACTCAGTGCTCATTTGCCAGAAGGAGGTGGCAATGTTTTCAGAGCGCAGAAGCTGAATGGTTTTTTATTCCCATCTTTTACTACATCAATATGAATGGAGGGGATTAAAAGGGATCTAACTTCAGCTTTCGAGATGGAAAGAGGGAAACACTGCTGATTTGCACTTCCTGTCCTGTAGCTGGCATTTCACTCCCTAATGTGGTCTGATCCTACAATAATTATGTGTTTTTTAATTAAGATTACTGGGCTGTCATTGCAGTTAATATTGGTAGTATTGAGGGAGAAGTTTATCTGAGTACTCAGTACAAGGGTGATCTGACATAGCTGAATTTCAGGTCCAGAGACCAAACTCACAGATCAAACTGCGGTGATGACTGACCAAAAAATCACTTCTTGGAGAAAAAAAAGGAAATAAAAAAGAGCTTAGCTGCAGCAAAATTCTGACTTGTCTCAAGAATGATCTTATTTGAAAGTGCCAAGGGAGGAGCTGTAATGTGCTGGATAGGCTTGTTGTGGATATCTAAACAGTGACAACCTCTTAGGTTAGGGTGGTTGGTCCCTTGAGTAAACTTCAACATTAATAAAGTGGGATTTAATAAGGCAGTGATAGTTTGTACTTACGATCTTCCCCATTCCTTACTCTTTTGGGTTTTGTACCCATTTATCATCTAATTTTTCTTTCCACTTACCCCAGTATGGGATAGAATTATTGGGTCATTAGTCTTTTTCTGCATCTCTTGCAGATTTTGGTCAGTTAACTTGGCTAAAGGAAAATATACTAGTTCAGGTCTGTTATTATTTTAAGAGGACAATTTAATTACCTCTGTCCACTTACGTTTTTCCAAGCTTAATAAATCATATAATCTCAGAATTATTTACATATCAGCACTAGTACTCTGATATCATACTTGTTTCTACCTCTCTTGAAACCATCAGCAGTGCAAATTTCATTTCATCATATCTTTTGGATTTCTAATGCCATTTGAGTGCTTCCCACAGGGACTGATTTCATCAGAGCATTAGGTAAAAACCTAGTTTAAACAATACAGTTCCATTTTGTACTTATCTGCTAACTAATCATATGTTCTTAAAGAATCTTTATGCTAGCATTTTAAGTACACAACTTATTTTACATAAGTCAGAGACTAGCTTGTGTACTGAAAATTACATTTTCTTAATAGCCATGTTCCCATAAACTGGCCATTTGGAAATATGGATGTAACATGGAAAATATTTTGTAACCTGAATATAGTGACTAGTGCTACCAGGAATGTAATAAATAATGGGGTTTGTTCCATTGTCCACCCTTACTAGCACAAGACGTCATAAAGCCTCTTCAGAAGATTGGGTGGCTAAAATCTAGCTACTGTCTCATTCTGGATATTACCTGCAAGCATATGAACAAACAGAATACCTTGGCTTTCACTTCTGCAAGGCCAAACAAACCCAGTCTTTGTGCACTTACCAAGGAAAACACACATAACTGGCAGTGATAAGGACAACAGAAAGAAAACATTAATTACTTTGAGCAGCATTAGAGTAGAGGGCTCCTGCCGTGCTCACCAGTTACTT
This sequence comes from Picathartes gymnocephalus, assembly GCA_013390045.1. Lineage (NCBI taxonomy): Eukaryota > Metazoa > Chordata > Aves > Passeriformes > Picathartidae > Picathartes > Picathartes gymnocephalus. The sequence continues at coordinate 30,240 of WEKY01042803.1, forward strand.
GATCTTCACAGCTGCCTTCTCAGCTGGGGGCTCTAAATCAGCGCTGTGAGAAGAGACAAAAATGACCATAACGTATTTCTTTATGGTGACAATTTTCTTCACAATGGTAGAAAGGTTGTTCTCATGTAATACTCCAAACTTCTGTTTTCCAATTGAGTAGTTCTTATTTTTTCCTATCACGGCATAAATTCAGTCAACTGAGCTTGTCTTGACTCTGTTAGGAGTCTGATCTCTGAACAGATTTACAGAAAATGATAAATGCAGAGACACATCACAAAACTGATGTGTTTTGTTTTTACTCAGAAATGTTTTCTACTTCCCTCCCCTCTTGCACAGCATGCATTTAAATAATGCTTGGTCAAACTCTCAGATGCCAGATGTAGGATGGGGGAGGGAAGCATCTCTGAAACTTGTGTTAATCCAGTGCCAGCTAGAAACTGTTTGGTAAGGGTAGATGCTAAGATCCTCTTCCCTGAGAGATCAAACAGGGATGTAGGATACGAAACTTGGTCTCAACAAATATTAAATATTTGCACAGTAGTTGTATCCATCTTAAGAAATTACCTATTTTTTCAGTCAATGCAGAAAAAAAAGAGTATTTCTAGGAGCTATTAATCTTTCATCTGAACTTCAGCAATCTACCTTTTAATTAAATGATTTATGATGAATAAGTTGTTATTTTCTGTCACTGACTATAATAAAAGGAGAGTTAGTGATTTAGACTCAAATGTAAAGGTCTAGGTTAGGTGACACAAATCTCTCCTGAGGCTCTGTGTACCTGGGTGCTCATCCTTGACAGAGAGATCTTTGTACTTTAAACAGTGGCATTTCTGCTCTCTGTATGAATATGATGTGAGGCACCTTCTGTTGTTAACTGATAGATATTCATCTGGAGATACAGCAGGACCTCCTCATAATGCCTTTCACACATGTTGGTGCTTTAAAAGTTAGTGAAGGATGGGACACTACTAAATGAAACCCCAGATTGTCCAACAAGTCTGTGGCCAAAATATTCTACCATTTAAAATGTTAGGAAAGATCTTGTTTTGATTTAATGTCTTTAAGTGTAGGCTGATCACATTGACTTTGGTGGTAAGGGTTGGTAGTGTAGTCACAGATTTTGACGGGGTATGGATATGTATCTTTTAATTATACATATTTTAAACAAGTGATATTAATTTTTTCTTTGTAAATGTATCATTTACAAATATACCACAATTTTCATTAGCTACCAGTTTTTTTTCTTGTCCTCGACTTTTACTGGTTTCTTTCTTACATACCTGGTGTTACATTGTGATGTGCACCTGACATTTTTTTCAGAGAGACTTTGCCTAATCAGATATCTACCTCGACATCCTTGGAAAACACTTTTTGTGTCATCAAGGTCTCAGATTTTGCCCAACTTTGCTAGCAAAATACTAAACTAGCCAGTCTTTTAAATATCATTGATCACCTCATTAACACCATTTCCAAAAGCTGTAGTGAGAGTAACTCCTACAATCTGTACTTTGGAAGAGCTTCCACTTCCTATCCACCTATGGTGTGTTTTCCTGATCCTGACTGGAAAGGTCTCTATGTCTCTTTTTGGTTAATGGTGAAAAAGGATGAAAAGCACAAAGTGTGTGTATCAGCAATATGTAAGAGGCAGCAACAAGGGCATTGATCTGAGCCTCAGGAGACCTTGCTCCAGGATGAGTTTTCTATATGTTTCTGGGTGTATCCTTTAGACCCAGATCTGTCCAATATGTTTACTTTGGTAGACACCGGAAAAATACAAGCAAAAATTGGTCCTGGTTTCTCTTGGGATTTCCATTTCATTACACGACTATCATACAGTCTGGTTTCTGATTTCTAGCCAAATATTGTGTAACTCTCCCCACCTCTCTGAGATAGCTTGTCAGTGCACCATAAACAGCTATTCTTATAGTCATTGCAAATCATGGGGGGAAAAAAGAGTATATCAATAATCTTCTAGGGCACACTCTCTAGACACCAAACATAGAAAAAGAAAAACAAACCCCTGACACTTCCAAGCCTTTTATGACTTTATCTGTTATGGTTTGTATGTCAGTATTTTCACTCTGATTTTTTTCCCCGTGGGGCTTGAACATATCATTTTATCTCATGCTTCAGTTTTCCTCATAGCCTGTTTGATCTTAGTATTTAAAGCCCTTCACTTTTAGTCAGATGTAGGTGGATGAGAAGTGCCTCGCTGTGTAAAGGAATCATATAGCCTGGGATTAAAATGCTCTGTTATGTGCCAGCAAAAAAATTCATCTGTTCAAGATGCAGGCAAAAAGGAGGAGAGAACTCCTGACTGAGTTGAGCTTACAGTGTCATGTAGGGATATACACACGCCTGGCGTGAGGGGGCAGTTCCCACAGCATTTCTGGCTGAGGCGCTATAGAAGATAAACAATACAATAACTGCTTCTCAACTAGTAATTTTTTGTCAGATGTCTCATAATTAGCTATATGGGAATACATTATTCTCATTATAAAGAAATTAGGAGTGATCCTTCACTGTAATAATAGAGTGTTTCTGAAGCCCAGTCTGTTGCTGGACACTCCTGTGCATATGCCACTTCCATGTGTACTGCAGATGTCAAAGAGAGGGCTCAGAATTCCCGTTTTTCTCGGTGCGTGGCTTAGTTCAATCTGGAGATGCTGCAGAAAGAAATTATTTGAGATTGTATTTATAAGAGCTAGAAGCTGGTGTGTGATGTGCATCCAAACTGATCCAAATTCTTGCACTGTGGCTGAATCCTCACACAGCAGGGACTGAGGAGAATATGAAACGTTTTCAAATCTGTGGTATTTAAAAACCGTGGGGAAAAGGTGGAAGTTCACTTTAAATTAGAGGGCATGGAGAGAGAAAGCCTTGTGAAATGGTACAGAAAGTGTCAGGAGGAGAGAGCTCCAACACCCTGTGGAAATCAGGAGAGCGACACACCAGATCACGCTATCACCAAGAGGGAGGTCATAAGCGCCAGTAAAGAGGGGAGGGCACATATTCACACCCCTGTTCCAGCCTGTGCTTGCTGGGAGGAGTCCTTTCCCCCTCCCCCGAGTGGCTGCAGATCCGGCAGGACTGCGGGGAAGGAGCGCTGCTCCCTCCCACCCTGCCTCGCCTCCTCCGCTGTTGCGGCATCTCCACTACTTCGGGGGTTTCGCAGGGCTGAGCTAACCAGATGCTGTTTATTTTGCAAAACGTGGAAGATAATTGCATTCACGTATAAGTACACAGAGAGATTTTGTGTATGCATTCGTGTGCGTGTGTGTGTGTAATATTTTAAGCTGTCTGGCACATTAATTTAGCCACCTGTCCTCGCCCCTTTCTGCTGCACAAATTAGATTGTCTCAAGGGAGCCTGTGCAGCTGATTGGGTCTGCCTCGTTACTAAGGCAACCCTTCTCCTCTCTGCTACATGCTTTATAGCTCAGATTCACCAGGCAAAAAATGGAAGGGAAAAAAAAAAGTGCTTCAGACCCTGGGGATACCAGTACTTAATAGATGCTCTTAGCAGGCTTATTTATTCAGACAAGAACAGAGTTTCTAAATGTGGAAGAGTGGTGCAGCAAGTAAAGTCAAATATATATGAAGGGGATGATAAGGACCAAATTAAAGGCTTTTACAAATGCCATATGAATCTTAAATTAGCTCTGTGTAGTTGATGCAAAGGTATCATGACAGGATATATCAGCAGCTGTCCCTTTGAAGGTCGTTCCTGATTAGGAAGAACAACAGAAACTTTTTAAGCCAAAAACACCACAACTGTAGGGAGGACTCTTTGTGTCAGACTGGCTACAGCCCAAATGATGTTTTATAATCATTTTTTCAGAACAAAATTTTTAGTTTGTTCCTGCTTCCTGCTTTTAGATGATTTGTATTGATTGAATACACCACAGATATGGTGTACATTTTATGATGAAAAAAGGCATGATTTAGTCTTTGAAGAAGGGCTTCTTGATCTCATTATTTCTTCAGCGACAAATCCAGGAACATGATAAGCAAAATAAACATGATTATACTCAAGGATGGATAAATGATTAAGGTAATTACATATGCAAATGAGAAGCAGGGATGGATCTTGGAGCTGTTAGTCCTAACATTTCCTGTGAGGACTTGTGTTCAAAAGTATAAATTTGTTTGCATTGGCACAGACAATGTGCAGTTATAGTCTATGATATACGCGTTTATGTCTTCATCTTGTGACCAGTCCATTAATTGTAGATAATCACCTCTCTAATGTTATACTGAGGGGATCAAGGGAAGTGTTATATGGACATTCAAAATTCTGTGTGTAGATAGGATTGCAGTGAAGATTTTCCAAGGGTGCAGATATGGTTATAGATGAATATAGATGCTTATATCTCAAGGAAAGGCTCATACATATAGCTCTTCACAGAAACAAGAAAAGAGGTTTTCAAGAAAATACAACAAGTTGGATTTGGGGGCTAAGGGTTTGTTTTTTGCATCCTTTTAAACAGCAAAAATCATAGAATAATAGAATGGCTTGGAAGGGACCTTAAAGACCATCTAGTTCCAGCACCCCTGCCAGGGGCAGGGACACCTTCCACTAGACCAGGTTGCTCAAAGCCCCATCCAACCTGGCCTTGAACAAATCCAGGGATGGGACAGGCATAACTTCTCTGAATAACCTGTTCCGGTGCTTCACAACTCTCAAGTAAAGTATTTGTTTCTAATATCTAATCTAAACCATTATTGCTTGTTCTGTAAGGACATGACTTGTACATGCGCCTGTAAAAATTTCTTTCCATCCTTCTTGAAGGTTCCCTTTGAGTACTGGAAGACCAAACTTAGGTCACTCCTGAAATCTTCTCTTTTCCAGGCTGAACAATCCCGATTCACCCAGCCCTTCAAGAGACTCCGTAGCCTTTCAAATTCCCTCTGTTTTCAGACATCCTAGCATCACAGAAAACATCCAGTTCAAAGCAGAAGACCTGACAAACCTCACTGCATTTAGCTTAGTGAGGAGAAATAAAATTTCAGGAGTCAATATCCTGTAGGACATATGATATGTACCTCCTTGTGATTCCTTGAGAAGCAAACTAATATTTTTATTTAATTTGCAGTAATACAAGTGGTACTGATCATATGAAACTCAAATGTTGTTAAAAGTTAATTACAGAATTTGATGCCTTTCAACGTTAGGCTGCACAGAGAAAGGTCATTTCACTATTTAGGAAGACCTTTCATTTCCAATGCAAGTCAAAATAAATATAAGGTTAGTGGATTCAAACTCTCCAATATTCCTCTCTCAATTTTCCACACATAAATTGGACTTCTCCTGCTCAATTCTGCTTTTACTTCTTTCAGCTTAAGATCTCTTTTTTAAAAGTACTAAGAAGAAAATAGTTTTATTGTCAGTGATAATCTGCAATCTGCATATTTTCTCCTGAATTTATCACAGTGCAAACTTTTGTAATTTCTTTATCTTTGGCTCTAGCCCTGAGAGTTTGAGTGACTTAAACCTTGAACCTCATGAAGTATACTGTCTTTTGACATTTTTTAACATCTTGAGTCAGCTTGCCCATTCTCTTTTTAAAAAGTTCATTTGTATATGGAAGAAGTATCTTCATTCAGGCAACTATATATCATTAGTGTCAACAGGTGATAGAAAACAAAGCTGAAAACTAATTTTAAAATGCCTCTGTTCTAGGTGAAAGGTTAGGATCCTATACCACTTGATATTCTACAAGAATAGCTTGAAATTTGTTTTAATTTTCATTAAAACATACTTAGTCTTTGTTGAATATAATTGCATCTCATAGATGGTTTTAATGGTTTAACTGGTTGGTTAGATCAGGGCAGAAGAGATTTTCTAACATAACTGCCTTGTGACATGGGTTTCCTTGGCACTTGCAAAGTCATTCTGGAAGATTCAATTGGCATGAATTCTAATTAAAAGATTAAGGCCACTCTCAAGGCCACTCTCAAGGCCACTCTCAAGGGCCTTATGACATTTCATTTCTAAATGTTATTCAGCATGAATATCATAATGCTGTTCTCCTACAACAATTTATATACACTTTCAGATATCTGGGAAGTCATTACTTTTAATGGCCTTGTACTTCACAGTGCCTGTTGGCGCGCATACCTCCAATATCACACATGTTCTCTAAAATACAAGATTTCTCTGTATTAGATGAACACTGGTTAGAGATAATTTAGGCAAAATTGACATCCACAATGAATGCTGAGGGACCTGGTAGATATTATCACTAAGACACTCTCCATCTTCAAAAGGTTATGGAGAACAGGAGAGTTACCTGAGGACTGGAGGAAAGCCAGAGTCCCTTCAGCCTTCAGAAAGGGGAATAAGGAGGACCCAGGCCAGTCAGTCTCACCTCAGTCCCTGAAAAGGCGATGGAATGGTTCATCCTGGATGTCATCTCTAAGCACATGGAGGAAAAGATTACCAGGAGTTGCCAACATGGATTAATCAAGGGAAAATCATGGCTGACCGGCTTGATAGCCTTCTATGATGGAATGACCGGGTAGATGGAAGGAGAGCAGTATACCTTGAATTCAGCAAGGCTTTTGACACTATCTTCCGTAATATCCTCATAATTATGCTCAGGAAGTGGGGGTTAGATAAGTAGACAGTGAAGTGGATTGAGAGGTGGCTACATGGCAGGTCCCAGAGGGTCAAAATCAGCAGCACAGGGTGTAGCTGGAGACTTGCAGCTAGTGGTGTTCCATAGGAGTTGGTACTGGGTCCAGTCTTTAACTTACTTCATCAGTGACATGGATGAAGGAACAAAGCTCACACTTAGTGAATTTGCTGATGATAAAAAACTAGGACAAGTGGTTGATACACCTGAAGGTTGTGCTGCCATTCAGAGAGACCTGGACAGGTTGGAGAATTGGGCAGAGAGGAACACAATGAAGTTCAACAAAGGCAGGTGTAGGGTTCTGCACCTGGGGAGGAATAACCCTAAGCACCAGTGCAGGATGGGGTTTGACCTGTCTGGACAAGAGAGGATTAAGAGGGGATCTTATCAATGCATATAAATATCTTAAAGAGGATGGGGTAAAACTATTTTCAGTGGTACCCAGGGACAGGATAGTTGAGGGGAAAAAACTTAAATAGAGGAAATTCCATCTGAATACAAGGAAATACTTTTTTGCTGTGAGGGTGACAGAGCACTGGAACAGGCTGTCCAGAGAGGTTGTGGAGTCTCTGTTCCTGGAGACATTCAAAACCCATCTTGATGTGATCCTGTTCAACTTGCTCTAGGTGAACTTGCTTTATCAGCAGGGATGGACTAGATGATCTCTGGAGGTTCCTTTCAACCCCAGGTATTCTGTGATTCTGTGATATGCATTGGTGAAAAATGTAAGTGACCACAGCTATACTTTTTTCCTAACAAGCTAGTTTATGTCAAAACTGTGTTTGCTGAACTTCTAATTAACTGAGCCCCAGGAACTTGCCCTACCAAATTAAGATGAGTACAGAAATACCCTTATGTTGTGGTTTAATTCCAGCCAGCAACCTGTTGCAGTATACAGCTTGTCTGTGCCCTTGGCTGAGCTGTCTGTCAAAGACCTCTACCAAATCAGATACAGCGTGTGTCACTGGCCAGGGAACTGCCCAGGCTATAACCCGAGCCAATCAGGAGGCAAGGCAGGAGCTTTTGAATATTCCCTATATGAAGGGGCTCCCAACTAATAAATCTCTCTTATGCTGCAACCATACTGAGAGTCAGTGACGTTCCTGTCTCCTCCTGGGTCTCCTTAGCGTAACACAACCAAGCCCCATGCAGCTTCTCACTCACTCCCAAACCAGCAGCAGGGTCAGGGAGAGAATCAGAAGGGTAAAAGGCAGAAAATTAGTGGGTTGAGATAAAGGTAGCTTAATAGGGAAAGTGAAAGTCATGCACACAAAGCAAAGCAAACCAAGGAATTAATTCACTGCCTCCCCACGGGCAAGAAGGTGTTCAGCCATCTCCAGAAGTGCAGGGTCCCATCACATATGGTGTTATTTGGGAAGATAAACACCATCACTCCAAACATCCTCCTTCCTCCTTTTTTCTCCCCATTTTACATACTGAGTATGATGTTATATGGTCTGGAATATCCCTTTGGTCGGTTTGGATCACCTGTCCTGCTTTGTCGCCTCCCAGTCACCCGCAAATTCCTTGCCAGTGTGGGTGCACAAAAAGCAGAAAGGTCTTGGCTCTGTATAAGCCCAGCTCAGCTACAACAAAAGCATCTCTATATTATCAACTGTGTGTTGAGTACAAATCCAAAACATAGTCCTGTACTAGCCCCTGTGAAAAAAATTAACTCTACCCCAACCAAAACCAGCACATTTTAGTAGAGAATTTTTTGTTTAAGGCTGAATTTGAACTCCTGCTCTCCAAGTAGAACAAAAACAAAAAAAAAAACCCTTTAGAAAGTTACAGGTGACTGAAGTTCACTGTGGGCTAGAAATGAGAGTCGTGTGAATACACACCACCTATATATAATTTCTAGTCTGAAATCTTCATTAGAAGTAAAAGCTGACGACTACTTTCAGGAAAGTATTTAAACTGGGCCACTGCCAGATCTTTTGGGAGACTAAAGCAGTAAATGATGACTGTTATGCCTTTCCTCTCCATATTCAGTAGGGGTGGAATTATCCACAACACTAATGCAGTTTGTAAAAGGGATGTTTGTTACACAAATGTATATGTTTTACATATGTCTGTTAAGCTGTCAATTCCAGAAGAGGCTGCAGATCTGATTGTCTTCCTTAGCAACTACATTTAATTCTGGATGAAATATTCTGATTGTTTTGCAAAGTGCAGATTGACAGTGTAAGTCTGAAATATAGGTAGAACTGTTGAGTGAGAGGTATCCAGTGCTTATGAAGGCGATTCAGCAGAGCAGTGCAGAAGACCTTGCAGTGGTATCTGTGGCTCCACAAAGGTGAGGAGAAGTAGGACAAGCAACCTGCATCAGTGAAGAAAAGTGTCCCAAAGGCTGTGCTTTGAGGATGGTAGCAGGAAGCAGGTCCCACTGTGAAACAGTATGATCCTGGGAGGTATATACAGGGCATTAATATGCAGAAGACTTTAATTTCTGTAGACAGTGTTGCTCAGAGAGACACCAAGCTACAAAGTCCATTTTTAGTGTCCACATTTTACTGATGTCCAATAGATCTTAGAGAAAAACACAGAAAGATCTTAAATATTACATGCAGCGTCCCAAAGAGAACAATCATTAGTCACAAGAGGATGTGAAGGTTTAGATTAGGTTAAAAAAGCTGGGACTAAGCTTGGAGATTCAGGTCTGGAAGTTAGAAAAGAAATATGTATCTGAAAACTGAAAACACATGTTAAAATGCGTGCAATTAGGTGACAGCATGATTAATTTCCTCTTGGAACCACTATCTCTTAATTCTATCAAGGAATGATTTTGAACTTGTGCCTTAGTCATTTATACATTATTTGGCTCGGTATAGTACAAAGCATTATGTGCTGGTCAGCCATGTAGAAAAAAGCCAGTTATACATATTGTTCTTGTGGAAATTCCATTCAATTAATATAAATTCCCTTCCATTAGGATAAACTGAAAATCTTCATTTTCTGTGGTTATGAAGATACAAATTATGCATGTTCCATTTCCAGTGATCTTAAATGAAATCCAGTTTATCGTCAGGTAAGTCTGTGATTTTTATCAGAGAATTAATGAGTTACCTTGTAAAAATCACCCTTTTTCAGGGAGTACTTTTATTAGGTTTGTGTGGCAGGGTTACGGTAGTGGTGGAAGGGAGTGCTACAGGAGTGACTGGTGTGAGAATCTGCTAGAAGCTTCTCCATGTCCAACAGAGCCAATGCCATCTGACTCCGGCAGACAAACAGCTGGCCATGGCTGAGCCTGTCTGGGATAACATATTTAAGGGGGGAAAATACTGCAACAGCATCTGCAGCTGGAGAGAGAGGTGAGAATATGTGAGGGGAGTAGCCCTGTAGACACCAAGGTCAGTGGAGAAGGAGGGGAGGAGGTGTTCCAGGCACTGGAGCTGAGATTTCCCTGCAGCCCATTGTGCAGACCACGGTGAGGCAGCTGTGCCCCTGCAGCCCATGGAGGTCCAGGGGGGAGCAGAGATCCACCCGCAGCCTGTCGAAGACCCCATGCTGGAGCAGATGGATGTGCCAAAAGGAGGTGTGACCCCTTGGGAAGTTCATGCAAGAGCAGGCTCCTGGAAGGACCTGTGCAGAGAGAGGAGCCCAGGGTGGAGCAGGTTTGCTGGCAGGACTTGTGACCCTGTCGGGGACCCACACTGGAACAGCCTGTTCCTGAAGGACTGCACACCTGGAATGGACTCTATGCTGGAACACTTCACAAAGAACTGCAGCCCATGGGAAGAACCTACATTGGAGAAGTTAATGGAGAACTGTCTCCTGTGGGAGACTCCTGATGCTGAAGCAGGGAAAGAGTGTGAGGATTCCTCCTCTTGAGGAGAAAGGAGCAGCAGACACAACATGTGATGAACTCAATGCAGTCCCCATTTCCTGTCTCTCTGAGTTGCTGTCGGTAGGAGATAGATAAATCAGGAGTGAAATTGAGACCAGAAAGGAAGGAGGGGTGAGGGGAAGTGCTTTTGAGACTTGTTTTACTTTCTCTTTATCCTACTCGGATTTGATTAGTAATAAATTACACTAATTTCCCCGTGTCAAAACTGGAAAAACAAAAAACTCTGCTGTCTTGCCCCTGATGGTAACTGGTGAGTGATCCCTCGCTGTCCTTCTCATGACTCAAGAGCCTTTTTTAATAGGTTCTCTCCCCTGCCCAGCTGAGAAGGGGTGTGATAGAGCAGTGCTGGTTGGTATCTGCTATCCAGGCAGCATGAACCCATGACCGTACTGTGCGCCCCAAGGAATCAAAAGATACCTCAAGTATCAGAAGATCTTTTCTTCATGTACCCTGTTTCTATGTAGCAGTTTCATGCAGTTCTGTCTTATGTAAAATGTCTAATTTTTATCAGAGGCATTTACTGTTTAACAATATAGAATTGTAAAGAGACAGGGGCAGAATCCTTAGGTCAAGGTCCTGTTACTTGCTCTGATATCATTCTCATAATGTGATTAAACATGACTTTGTAAAGGTATTTATGGTATTTCTTGCCCCTTCAACCTACTGCAATCCTATGGGGAGAATGTTGTACAGCTTGGTTGCTTTGTTATCTAGACATATCTAATTCCCAGTCAGTTTGCAATCATTTATTTTGTGTTAACATAGTCTTTTAATTTCTGTCTTCCTTTTCTGTCTTCCTTGTGCTTAATCACTTGATGCCTCTATAGAGACCAATCAAACCCCTCTCATCCTTTAGGCCTGTAAAATAGTTAATCGACTCTTGTAAAGGTATCCTTTTCCTGAATAACCTAAATATATGTTCAGGTACTTGAGCAATCAGAAGCACAAAAAACACAGATGGGTCTTAGTAATGTCTAGTATACTTATATAAATATTTGTCTAAATCTACTGGGAAAAGTTGTATAAATTGTGCTAAGGTGCTGAGGTGACATTTTCCTCTCAGTTGTCCACATTACAACCACGCTTGAATTTATGTTCTTGAGATCTTATTATCTGCTGACCTCCATCTGACAAATTCCTATAGCCACAGCGTGACATGGCGTTTAGTATAATTAAGTGCATCCTATTTTCTCTGCCACTCTTCCTAAGGTAAGCTCTTTCCATTTTGTCATCTACTAATTACAGTAGCAAGTTCTTACTTCAAGTCTAGGTGAAGAGTAAAGTCATTAATGAATTTTGGGTTGTGGCATTATAAAAACATGAAGATCTCTGTGAACAGGACTGAACTGTGTGCTGAAGCCATTCAGAGAGACATTCTACCACCTTTGCTGCCTGCATTGACCTTGAAGCACCTTCTTCCTGGTAAAACTTAAAGTGTTGTTAAACTTAGTTCTAATAAGCTTCCTTCAGAAGCAACTGCTGTGGCTTCTCCTGTCACCCAGCTCTCTGTCTACCTTGTAAATCTTATTTGTCTCATAATCCAGGGTTGCAAGGTGATTCTCTCCCCTGAAGTTTTAGAAACCTTAATGAAGTTCAAATGAAATCCTTTATTTTATCTAAAGATTGCTTATTTTATTAGATTAGTCTGCTTCATCATTTGCCAAAAAATACAAGTTTTCTTAAAAAATGTCTTTAAATCTTACATACTAGGGGAGCTATTTTAATTGCCTTGAGGTTGTATGTTTATTATATATATTACTTTATGTGGGCCTTACAAACATGTAGGAAGATTTGCTTAACCTGTATCTTATAGTGCTGCTTTCTCTTCCTCATTAAATGGGTCATTGAAATACTGATTTCCCCAAAATTTCCAGGGATATGTATCAGTTCTTTCAAGAATTCTAGAAATGTTATTTTCATATCCATCTGTCTCAATCTTAGCACACAAAATTTCTGAGCTTTGTTTCACCATCAGCTTTGAAAATTCCCATGCTGAGACATACATTACCACATTTTATTTGTGCCCTGGGTTCAGAATTGCACTAGTGTAAGAGCTGAGGTAAAATGTTCACTTACAGTCATTCATATATTGTCTTTATGTTCATTGTCACTACATAATGGCCTGCCTCCCCTTCCACCTTCTTAATTAATGTAAATTATGGACATTCTGTAATTGCTTTTAATATTTTTACCATGGTTTAGTTCAGCCTAACTTCTACTGAATCATACTTTTCTCCTATACTTTTTGACCTCTAGAGAAAAATCTTATTATTTGCAATTTCTCTGTATTTTTCCCTGCTTTTTGCATGGTAGTTATTCATCTTGTATCCAGCTCCTCCTTGAATAGTTTTTCATATTTTTAGGCAGCTTCCAGAAAAATGTTTGTACTTTCTATTTGAAACCTGAAGTTTAAATCCTTGAACTTTTTGGTCTCCTTAATTTCTCAGTGTGTTTTTCCCAATGAAGTAAATTAAATTATAGGTACAATTAATCTTTTTCATTATTTATTTGAGGCAAAGAGAGTTCAGTTCATAATCACTGGATCCATGCTCATTTTTCGATGCCTGCTTCTTTTAAAACATACTGCTTAATTAATTAATTTTTAAAAAAACTTAAACTAGCTTCACAATTTGGGATTTTTTTGTTACAATTACTACAGTGATACTACTTGACTTCTCTATTTTTGCAATATCAGTTTCTTAATCTTGTGAGGTTCTTGCGACTATTTACATTGTCAGTTTTAGCCTTGTCTCTGTTTGACCACAGATTCTAGACCAAATGTCATCTACTACTCCAGAGGGATAGATCCATGGTGTTACTGTTTATTGCTTTAATTTACAAAATCACTCTCACAATCTCATTTCATTTACATCACTTTTTATACGCCTTTCTTCCTGAATTCCAGGTATTCACCAGTTTGAGTCTTGTCTCATACAGTATTCTGACACATCTCTTTAAGTCCTCAGTAGAGCATAATTATGGGACATGTATGTATTTCTAGTCATTCACTTTTATGACTTAATCTTCCTGCACTGGTATATCAACAGCATAATTTGACTTTGCACCATCCAAATTTTTAAGTGGAATAAGCACAATATTTCATTGCCTATATAACTGATTGTAGACACTTTAAAATGCTTTTCAAAGAAATATAAATGCATTCTGGGAAAGTGGTCTTGCTTTGCCAAAGCCAGTACTTGGAGTTAAATCAAATTCATCCTTTTCATCTGATTATCAAGAAAAGGTATAAAAATTCTCTGTACTGTGTAATATATCTGTACTTTATCTTACAGAGCACAGTTTGATGTCTCAGATATAGTCAGAAATTTGGTTTCTAGCAAACTAGGAAACACCTCTCTCCTAGTCTTTCCAATTACAGGACCAAAATCAGATGGTGACCTGTTCATCATGGTGGTAAATGGTCTCATTTACTCCCTAAGGTTTGTTATTTGCTACAAAACTCTTGTCTATAGAATGTATGAATGGACTTATACCTTGGATGAGAAATAAACACAAGGATGGTTTTTGACTGGGCTTTCTCTACATTTCTGTCTTTTGTGTCTATCTGTCAGATATAATTAAACATTACTTTGGTGAGGGTTTTTTTATATCAGAGCGGTGTTTGGATGCTATTGTTCAATATAAACAGCAAGAGACAAAACAACGGACACAGACCGTAATTTAATATTGATACACTGTAAGAGTTAGGCAGAGTGATTTAATTAAATTCTAGTGGAAAAGCACTTAACCTTTTCTATTAACCAGAAATTTATGCACAAAATACAAAGACAAAGGCAGTTTGCATTAAACACTGACTTCTTTTAACTAAAGAGCTGTGGAGAGATTGATTACATTTGCTTAAGAGGAAGCAGTGCTCAAATTTCTTAATTCAAGTGGCTTCCATTTAATTGTCAAGTGGCTCCAGAAAAGGAACAACTAGCTGGGAATAAATGAGGCTCCTTTGTTTCTGCTCCTTCCCAAGGAGTCATGTTTATAATTGAAACATGCAGAAGATTCTTGTATTGAAAGGGTCTTGAGCTTATTGGTTGGGTGTCTGAATATCCATATCCATATCCAGAGAGAGAGTGAGACACGGAGAGAGAGAGAGACAGAGAATCAGGGGCACAGAAAGATTTATACGTGTACCCCTACTCAGCACTCCCTAGACCACAGAGGGAGAATATTTCAGCTGTGGGAGATGGTTGTCCTTCTAGAAGCCCAATACACGCTGTCCTGTGAGGCACATTTTCTTTTATTGGTCACAGTTACTAAGGAAACCACCTCTTCTGTGTGAAGGCATGGTAGGTGCCTCTTTTGAGAGCTTAAATCTGGGACTGCAGCCAGCCACAACTTGCAAATTGAAGCCTGTACTTCAGCATACTTAACCTTTGACGTGACCATAGATTACATAATACAAAGGGCTTCTGCGTGAGAGAAGTGGCTGAAGGATGAGCTCTTCAGGGATGGAGGGTCAAGAAAAGCTCCCTCCTTCCTTGCTCAGAAAGAGTGGTCAGCAATGCAAACCACAACTTATGGAACACTGGGAAGAGGCTGATTTAAGTCCTCTTGGGAAACCTAATACCAAATCTACAAAGTAGTGCTAAGAATATAAAATATTAATCATAAAAGATATGAGGATAGTAACTACAACAAAAATCCTCAAACTCATGAAATTATATATGTGAGATGAGCTGAAAAGCTCAGGAATATATGAGCTTGAACCATCTCTGGTTTCATCATTCAAATCACGTTGCTGACCTACAAGACCCAGTGATTCAAACTGAGGTGACTTAAGAGATCACTGTTGCTGCTGCACATAGCTATTGATTTAAAATCCCTTTGTCCTCACATGAGCAGAAGAGGCACTCATGATTCCAGTGAATTGCATCCTTTAAACAAAACAAAGTAGGTACTGATATGTAGCCTAGTACACCCTTAATAAAAATTTATTGAATATTAAATATAAAAAGCTGCATCTGTGAATACCTGAAACACTGATGCTGCTGTCTGAAAGGTTCTGAGATTACAGTATTAGCAAATTAGTTGATGGGTAGTTCTAAGCACCATGTAACAAAACTCAGAATTTGCCTTAATTAGCTCCATGGGGATGAGCAACTCAGGCTGTGGGCTACAAATATTATCAGTACTGACAAAGAAGGTTGGCTCAGAGATCAAATGTAGTAATCTGAGATCCTTCTCAGGCATGCCAGAGTTAGTTCCCTTTGCCTTGCTATATGACATTGGAAACAAAGTCCACAAATGTTTTTGGACTCCAACTCCCATGAAGGTATGGAGCTTCTCACACATTTCAGTGGAAGTTCTAAGTTCCCATAGTCAACATGGGACTTCGACCTCAGCAAGTCAAAGCTCTCAATGGTTAGCACATGTGCATACTCTTTAAGGAACCTGCATCATCTGTCTACATGTAGAGTAAAAATAAATATACATGAAATCACTTTCTCCTACCTTCTCTCTAGTTAGATGGCAACCTTTGAGTTAACTCTTTTGTGTTCTCATACAATATGTCTACTGATTTCAGCTGTGGCCTCTGCCACAGTGCGGTGGTAGTCTTCATGAAAGTGAGTATTTCAAGCAGTCCTGTCAGCATAAATAGAAAACAATTTTAACAACTCTAAACAGATTATATGTATACATTTGCCTCCTTTCTGCATTTAAAGTATTCAGTGTTTAACACATCAGTTATTCTGAAACAAGTGATACGATTTGCATTTAGGGAGCAGCAGACAGAGCACAGCAGTAGGCTGCTGGACTGAAATTCCTCTTTGGGTTCTGGATTTTCCTACCACTTTCAAATATAAAATCCAGTTGCAGTAGTCTCATCAAGACAGAAGACACCTGAGTGAGTTGTACAGCCAGATAGTTATCATTTCCTTAGATCTTTCTTTCATTCTCCATGGCTAGAGGTTTACAAATATAAATAATGAAATCAATTTAATTTGAATTTTGCTATTCATAGAAATTGCATCCAGAACTCAATATATTCCCTTTATAGCAGATAAAAGTGATAATAATCCCTGCTAGCCTTCCCCTTTGTGTTTGCTCTCTTGCTTGTTCTGTGGATATGTTCTCTATGGATCACTTGGAGCTGAATATACAAGAGTGCAGTTGCATTTACAGGCACATGATGGAGGAAGAGAAGGGTGATGCAGTCAAGCAGATCCTCAGCTTTTAGAAACAGATGATTTGCTGCAAATACTTCTGATCCCTGCAATATGTATTCAGTGTAAACAAGGGGTTCTGTGAGCAGCTAATGAACTAATGAAGCCATATTTCCTACACATTTCTGTCTCTTGATTGACTTTTTAACAGAGACACAGTTTCACACTATATTATGCCTAAAACATTCTAACTGCAGAGTGTGCCAAAAGAGGCAGTTCTGGTTCTTTACTCACTTTCCACCATGTGTTATCACCCCATCAGATCTAGCAATAATATGGCCTCGAGATGAATTTGAAACCTTCATTTGGGGGTGTGTGTGTGTGCGTGTGTGTGTGTGTGTGTGTGTGTGTGGTGTAATTCCAACTGGATCAATGAGCTGATTATCTCTAAGATCAGTACCCCTCTGCCAAGTTTGAAATTTAGTTACTAAGCTCTAAAAATTTTAGAGAAGTAAATGAACGTCTCTGCAGGCATATGCATGGGTTGGATGTTTAAGTGGAATAATTGTGTGCTGCAGTCAGATTTTAGAGCAGAGTTAAATGAATAGCCAGTATAGTAAATGTGTCTTGGAAATGTCTCTATAGCTTGTGACAATTCATGCCAGAGAAGTACAATATGTAAAACTTCAGGAAAGTAAAGACTCGTTTAACTATGCTACAATTCAGGATACTGACAAGCAACACATCAAACCTTCTGGCTGGGTTCCCTATTATTTTCGGGGTTCTAAGTAGTAGGTATTCAATGAGCTTTGATAAAATGAATATGTAAATGTCACTAGTGGAATATGTCAAGATGTTTCACTTGATACGCATATGTAACAGGCACCGTTGAAAAGAGTTTATATTTATTGCCAAGCCCAGAGTAAATTCTCTATCAGCATCTATGTAGACTAGTAATATGCAGTCAAACTAACCAAAACACCTTCAGGAGAATAATAGCAGAGGAATAATCCGCTACTCTGAGGGTGATAAATGATCTTTGAATGATGTATGGTGGTACCCACTAAGCAGAAAAGCAGACAAGTGCCTAAACTTTGATGGATTTGCTTGAGTTATCTGCATGTGGATCAAAAAACTATCAAAGTGGTGTCAGCAACTGCCCTCAGAAGTGTTGCTGTGTATGTGATACTTGATGTTGACCTAAGGCAATTTGGGAGACATTGCTTTAAGTGCATTTTCTTTGCATTTGTAAATGGTGCAGAAAGTGTGTCTGGACTATATGCAAATGTGCATACTGACCTGTTAACATCTGACACTTCTTAATAGTGATGGTCCTTAGTGCCTGGCCCCTTCCTGTGTTCTCACTACATTTGTGTCACACTTATCACTTGCACTGATAACCACTAGGCCAGCTCAGCCTTGTACTGGTTATCCTGGGTAAGTGTTCATCTGGAGGGCTGTTGCCTTGCTGCTACTTTAGCTCTGGCTGTGGATGTGCTTGGATGAGCCAGGGCACAAACTCTGTGCCTCCCGTCTCCAGTTCCCCTCACCCTGGCAGGTGGCCCATCTGTGTGCTGGCATGTGTGTTTCAGTCTGAAGCACAGCAGTAGCTTTGGGGAGCTGAGTGCAAAGCCATCCTTCAGTGCTGACATTTTCAAGGCCTGACTGAAGGGCTGTTTCTACCTTGCCAGCCATGCCGCCAGCTAGAGCTCTTGTGACCCCAGGACTTGGGTGCTGGACTGAGGCAGTGAATACTGGGGATACAATTGCTGCCTTGCTGGTGGACTGCTTCACAGTGTGAGGAGAATCACATTACCTTTGTCTCAGCATCTGCGAAATATATGAAGTTGAACTCAATATTCTTCTTAAAAGCCTTTGATCGGTGCATGATGTGGGTTGTAAAGCAGCTGAAAAAAAACCCACCATGACAATTACACTACTTCTGATCTTCCCTTCAACTTTTCTGACATAGCTAGAATAGGGGAGCAGGTATGCTGGCTGGAGTAATAGCACAAAGACATTTGCCATCTTACTAATATAATTTAAATTTAATTTGGTGAACAGATATAAGCAGTGGCATGAAAATAGTGTTTTTGTTAGCATCAATCACACCTGCACTAAAAGAATTTGGCAGTGTTATGCAAAATAACTCTTTCTATATACAGGCATGGTATATATTTTCTCCTTTTCACCTTCCACAACACCTTGTTTAAAAGGAATCTTTTGTACTCATTACTGACACAGGTTACTATTTTAGTACCATATTTGTGTCTGTATTTTACTCACATTTTCTTCTTGGTAAGCAGAGCTGACCCCTTTCAATTACCCTTCACCTCCCCCCTCTCATGCAAGATCAAACAACAGACTTCTAAGCACTGGAATGGATTTCAGAGGGGATGGAGGATGGGGAGGGGTATTTCTTGCTGGAGTTACCTACCACCCTCTTACTTTTATATCCTTATAAATGTATACCATGCAGTAAACATTAGGTAGCATTTTAATTCTGGACTGCTCACCTATTGCTACTTGTGGTAATAATATCAAAGAAAGTTCTTTGGTATTATTTTACAGAGTAAATTATCTTCTTTGTGAGGAGCCTGGTGGTGGCTGGTTTGGATTGTCTTGCTACTTTGGGAAATAAAAGCACACATATCTGTGCTGGCTTATTTGTCCTGCTGAGAAAAAATGCACTCTAGATCGACCCAGTGGAATATCAAATAATAGCCATGTTTCCAAACTTCTGCTTATATAAGCAATTACATTTAAAATAAAATTCTATCTTATTTAGCTAGTTAAAATCTAAATTAAGGACAACAAATTTCAGTGACTCCTGCTTTCCCAGTCAAGAGATTTAGACAATACAGTTTGGAGATTTTTTCTTATTAATACTAATTTTTAGTTTTAGTTTAAAATGACACTTGTTTGTAGGAGCAATAACTGACACCACAATAGCTGATGCCATAAGAATACTGTTTAACAGGGAGACTAGAAAACAGGGTATTAATCTATAGCTGACTGAGAGTAATGTTTTTCATATCTCCTAGTCCACAAAAAACATGAAATAAAAATCAATCCCAAGTCACCCACATGTGTAGAACCTCTTTCAGAAACTGCTATCACACATTACTTCTTATGTGCTAGTGTCCAAAGGTGCCAGGGTAGCACTTCAAGCAGAAAGCGACAAAAACCCCCAAACCTTTGTGTAACCTCACCAAAAGAGCACTCAGCTCTCTCCCAGTATTTGTAAACCAAGTGCCAGTTGTAATGTTAATATAAATATAGTTAAATATCTATTCTACCCTTCTAAAATACAAATTCCAGCCCATCTCTGTCCCAGGTACATGTTCTAGATTACAGACAACTGAAACAATTAAACTTTTACATGTTCATATTGAAAGGCAAGCAGTGAAAATTTCTATGTTGGGTTTTGATGGCAGCATTTCTCTCAGCAGCTCTGAAACAATGTGCAGTTAGCTTTCTGTTCTTGTTGATGGACTCTAATCTTTTGATTCTACAGAGATCCTTAGATCCTTATTTTTTTTTACTTGAAATATATTAATTTTCAGAGACACCAGTACATCTGTAGTGGCTTTACTCCAGCCAGCACTCACTCACTCCCCTCCAGTGGCATGAGGGAGAAAATAGGAAGTGTAAAAGTGAGAACACTCGTGGGTTAAGATAAATACAGTTTAGTGGAGCAGAAAAGGGAGGAAAAAATTTGTAATGATAATAATGATAAAAGAATTAGACTATACAGAACGAGAGATGCACAATACAAATGCTCACCACTTGCTGACTTAATTCCAGCCAATGCCCAAGCAGCAGCTGCTGGCCATCTTTCCCCCCGATTTATATGCTGAGCAAGATGCCATAGAGTATGGAATATCGCTTTGGTCATTTGGGGTCAGCTATCCTGGGTGTCACATTGCAACTCCTTGTACCTCCTTGATGGTGGGGTGGGGTGAGAAGTGGAAAAGTCTTTGGTTCTGTGAAAGCACTGCTCAGCAATAACAAAAACATATCTGACTTATCAACACTTTTTCCAGCACAACTCCAAAACATGGCCCCATACCAGCTACAAATAAAAGCTAACTATTCCAGCCAAAACCAGCACAGCATCATTTTAACTGTTATGTTTAGTTTTGACAGAGAGATGCCCTACTTTAGTCTTAAAGGTCCAGAAAAGTAGGCTTACACAGGCTTTGTAAATGCAAAGTCCACATACGAAAGGGATGTGCCTTGGGGTCATCTTCTGTCAGGTGAAAACCAGATGTCTGACATCACACAGCAGCTTTACACAGCAGTTTGAGACAGGAAGTTGCTGAGCTGGAATTAATGGGGTGGAGACTGATTCTTTGTGTATCAGCAACCCAGAAAGGTAATAATGAGAAAAAAGAAAGAAGTCTACATGCTGTGCTGGCTGTAATAAGTGTGGAATTATGAAACATCCGTTGATGTTGCTTTTAAAAATATAATTCAGAACTATTTGCTACATGGTGCATAAAAGTGCATTTGCTGTTAGCACATGTTTTAAATCACTGGATGTGGGATATGAATACTATGCTATGGAGAATTTAGTTGCCAGAAGACATGCTTTGGAAGGTTACAAATACTTAAGATTAGCATGATATACCTGTACACTCTTTCAAGGTAAGTTTGAGGAATGTTTTGAGGAAGCCACATGTCACATTTAGTAGTAATCTTCAATAAGTGCATGTCAAAAAACTGTCTAGTGAACTCAGCAAGTGTAGTTATACAGTGAGAATTGTGTTAGCATTTGAAATCCTTTTGTAAGTTGTTATCAACTATTTAATTTACTGCAATAATCCTGAAAGCCTACTACCTACAGAAACTACTGTCCAAAATATCCATGCCATGAACTGGAAAGCTGGAGCATTCTTGGGGGTATTATCTTAGTTTGGGATTTAAATGGAACATTATGCACACTGACTTAAGGCGGTAAATAAAATACCTAGGCACCTTAAAATTGGAATCCTGTCCAGCTGAATCAGCATACATGGTTCCTATTTTTTCAATTTGGAGTAGTAAGAACAAAAAATACTAGTAAAAAAGAATCCTAGATTTCTCTAATTTCCACTTTCATTGTCTAACCAAGTTTGCACAGCACTTAACACTCCTTGTGAATTTTGCTATCAAAGTTTTCAGCCATCTAAGCATTGACAGCAGTTGTGCATCAACCACTTCTGGCAACAGCAAAAAATTCCAAAGCTGACAGAAGATTCGTTATGTCTTTTGATGTGTCTCAAATAGAAGGGACTAGAGACTCTGCAGAAAATTAATAGTATGACAAGGCACACTACACAAAATATCTGTGTCCCCATGCTGTGCTGGTTTGACCATTTGATTAGCAAACTCCTCAAGCAGAATGGTTTCAGCAATATTGTAGTTCATAGCTGAGGTGATCAGTTCTCCCTTACAACCTCCATTACAGATGGTTTCCCTAAAATTTACTTTAATGTGAAAATTTATCTAACTGCTTCATTGTGCCAAGTGGAAAATCTTGGAAAGCTTAAAATAAATGTATTTCACCATTTTGGAGCCAGAGAAATATTTGAAATGAGTATTGTTTAGTATTTGTAATTTTTCAAGTTCCTTCTTTGCTCTTTGTTCTTGAGCAATCAATGTGATATTAATTTAGCCCTTTATCTTGAGCCAAGGCATTGGTGGAAATGAGGAACATCTATTTTGATACATCTGTCTAAGTAATTAAATGATGCTCATGATCTGCTTGGTTGCTGTCTGAAGTAGTGTATGATACATTATCAAGTAGTCTTAGTGTGACATTTGTGTATGTTGTTTTACTTTTAACATGATTTAAAAACTGATTAAAAAGCCCTGCCAGACTTTTAATTGCGTGTTGGCACTTGCACATACAAAATCTAGACCTTAACAGTTGAAGCAGAACAAGTGCTCAAAGGTAAACTCATGTTAAGCTTTGACAAATAGAAATAATGATAGTCTGTATGTGCCAATAGTAAGAGAATCAAGATTAATTAATAAATTGCAATTTGCAGCTACATATATTCATAGTATTCTAATCCCCAAGTCAGATATAAGAGAGTATTTCTATATCTCTGACAGGGCTCATCAGTCACGGTTGCTTGAGATATTTTTATTTCATAACACTAGAGAGCTAAACTATTTCAAATCTGATGAGAGGCCAGAGAACAAGTGTTCAGCGTGACTGCATTCACAAGCAAGTGGCTTCAATCATGAGGAATACTACAGTTGTTACAGATTTCAGGAAGGATGCTGAAATGCCATCAAATAGCCTTGGATTTGTACTGTCTTTGACTCATTAATCTCATTAAAAACTTATAGGACATTTTTGCAACAGTATCTTCTCAGACTTATCAATTTTCTTGTTCCTATAGTTTTAATTAAGCTTTTAATTAAGAGAAAAGTACATTTTTCATATTGGGGTTAACAATTTTCTGAAAATCATCCAACAGTTATGTTCTTTAATAAATATTAGATTTCACTTCTCTGGTAAAATATAGAAATAGATATTTTTTACTATTCTTTCACATATGGTATCATGAAGTTTGGCATCTATAACTTTAGGCATATAAATTGAAAGAAACTTAAAGGCAAAAATTTTCAGACACTGAAAACCAGGCAATTGAACTTCCTTTTTTATGCTTCAAAATACTGATGTTTCCCATTTAAGTGGTTTTTTTTTAAGTGGCCTATCTCAACAATAATGTTACAATTCATAGAATCCAATCCACATACATATTTTGGATATGTAATTATAGTTAAAGTCTGTTGAATATAAAATTTACTCCTACTGAGCTTTTTACAACCATATAAATACACAAACAGTAATTAAATATGGTTTTGACTGTGCTAGTCATCTCTTCTTTCAACTTCCTGCAGCTACCATATGAATTATCAGCCCCTGTACATCAGAATTAAATATGTAATTGATAGTTACCTGCCACTATTTGTCAGCCCACCCTCCTCCCACCCAGGGAACAACACTTTACATCACTCAATAACTTTAAAATATATATGTTTTGTAGCAAAAATCTAACTGATTTAGATCCAGTTTTATTGAATGCTTTCAGTCTTGAAAAAGCTCTACACAGAATTTTGAAGTACTGAATGAGTACTGAATGAGAGCATTATCTGTTTTATGCCTGGCTCTGTGAAATGGGAATTATGAGGCCAGGCTCCTCCGTATATCACCAATAAGATGGAACCAAAATTTTTTTAATGTGAATTCGATAAACCAAACGAAGCCCAAAAAAATAAATTCCTAGAAAGTTTCAAGATACTTTGATATATGAAGAACCAGACTTGGAAGAGACCAAGTATTCTTAATTCATTGCACCAATGGGGAAATTAAGCACTAAGCAGTCAAAGGCGGTTTTAAAAAAAGTTACTGGTTTTAATCACAATCAGTCTTTAATTTTTCTTTTTATCCTTTTAAGCAGATGTTGCTTTTTTTTTTTTTGCTTATTTTTTTAAGACTGGTGTGAGTTTTGTAT
>WEKY01042803.1:54410-92696 GCA_013390045.1 Picathartes gymnocephalus
TTAAGAATCCCAGTATTCAGGAGCAGAGCTTCCATGTGACTGGCCTTAAAGAAAACATGCTGGCATGAAAGGGACAGATGAGACTACAAAAAGTGCTAGGAAAAGGGATTCACACAAATAATCTATAGGTTTATGGCATATGAAGAAGGGGTAAGAATGCCTGCAGGGAAGTTATAGTACTGATCCCAAATGCATAAATTCAAGCAAACCTAGCTTTAACTTGTCACCACTGTTGATAGCTGTGGTACAGAGGTAACTAAGTAAAATTATACTGGAACAAATCTGCTTTGTCTGTTTAACTTGCCTTTTAGGCTATTTCACTTTATCACCTTATGTGTGGTTACAGGAAATTATTATGATGGGAGCATTTGTTGATGTTCATAGAGTGATCATTAAGCAAGGATGAAAGAAGTGTTTTACAATTAAGGTTCTAAAATGGTAATTTTAGAATTAAAATATATTTTAGCGTATCATAATGCAATATGTTCATCAGCACAGTAAGTTATTTTGGCTGAAATATTTATCATTCTATATTCAGCTGCAATTATGTCTTTAGGACTAATTGTTGAGACCATGAAAATTTCTAACATGGATATAATATAAAGCTAAGGCTTATGGTTACTTCAGTGTTCTGGGGTAATCTCCTGCTGAATGTGTGTGAACACTCCAGTCAAACACCTTATGCTGAAAGAACAGAAAAGTGCCTCATACCAGTAAATGAAGCAGTGTAGGTGCCAAATATTGAATGCTTCTGAAAAACTGCCTTGAAAAAGCCATTAGCTGAAATTTACATGGCTAAATTGACTTCTGGGTAGCTTAGCTTGTGTTGGTGTGTGGGTACAGAACTGCATCGAGACAGTTCTTGAATATCTCCAGGGAGGGAGGCTCCCAGCATCTTTGGGCAGTCTGCTCCAGTGCTTTCCATAGGAATGAAATTAAAAGAATGTAAAAACAACAAAAAGGCTTTGTTCTTTTTCCGTCTGTGTGTATTTTTTTCTGAATATATTCCTCTTTTTGTTACTGGTGCACAGATGTTTTTCAAAACACATCCTGACCTGTCTTTGTCCTCAGTATCCAAGTTAAATCAGTTTAGTGTCCAAGGTAAGCTTTTCAATCTATGGTAATGTGTTCCATATCAGGATACCAACCTTTCTGTTAGGCTTTGTCTTTGCTCCCTTTAAAATTTTTAACCTGCTGTAGATAAAGGACGGCCTTCTCTGTACATCCTGTAGAAATCTGCAGAAACAGCAGTTTTCTATTACACTTGAAATTCAGCCTCTACTTTAATGTGTATCACACAGCTTTATGAGTCTAACTGTAGACAATCGCGTTTTAACAATAACTAGTTTGGCTGTTGAAGTGATGATTGTACGGCATTTTTCCCTCACCCCCAACTGGATCATTTGATGTTGGAACAGCTACCCCAGAAGTAGAGTGATTTCCCTTTAAACATTTCAATTTAGTCATATAAATAAGCTCATGGGAAAAACTGGCAGATGATAGGCAACATTGGTCTCTATTAGACAAAGAGTTGCATAAAATTCAGAAGGAACAATTATTTGATCGCAATTTGCGAGTAAGTGTTTGAGCTTTAACATTTCATGATTATACATTGAATCTAAACTGGATAACTTCTCACATAAATTGCTTCAGATCCTCACTATTGATCAGTTGCTGTATTTTCGTGATTACACCATTTGCAATACTTTGGACAAGACTGACAGACTTTTGTTCCAACTCCAGCAGTAATAGCTCAAACTGGATTTAGTCCTTCACTTGCCTTTTTGTTTTGTTTCTGTCTCAGCCAGAAGATGAATTTAGATTCCTCTTGGGCACTTAACCTTCCAAATAAGAATGTTTCCTGTTACACAAATATAGCAGAGGAATGCTGGCTGTGGGATTTTACACATAACACTTTCATTAACTACATTAGCTTAGTGATGTGCCCGCCTTGCAGTCTCGCCCCCATCCATATAATAATATGTTGAATACACATAGATTCAGTACAGCATTGCCATAATAAGCACTATGTTTTTACTATGTATTATTGTCAACATTACTATTATTATTGTCAATATTAAAAAAGATTTTCATTATCTCTTTCTGAACAAAATAGTTTTTAAGCTTGTAAGGGTTGAACATACAGATGTATCTATATCTTTATAACTTTCAACATGTGTAACATGAAGCTTCTAATTTATAGAAAATTAAACTGATAAATATAGTTATGGTTTTTTATAAAATAGATGTGGAACTTGATAACATAAAACATTGTTTGGATCGTTGCATTAGCTGAGTGAGGAATTCCACACTGGTCTGTTTTTGAAGGTTCAAAAAGTGGCATTTAACATGGTGTATTTTGTTTGTGTGAACACAGCATAAATGAGAGAAATTCCCTAAAATACCTGATTTTTAAATACATGTGTCAAGATATTTAACTAAGAAACCACGTTGAAGACCAATTACTTCTGCCTTGTTAAATACTTTCAAGAGAACTTAATTACAGAAGTAATAGTATGTATTACTTGTCACTTGTGATTGACAGGAACAACTTACAGTTTATCCTATGTATGATGATCTGCTAAATCACAACCTCTCTGTGCTTTCTTTCACCAGAATGAAACATTAGAAAAATAAAAGTAAATCCCGACTGGCATGTTGACAATAGTAAATCCAATATGAGAAAAGAGATCCACTTTAGATCAGAATTGTAGAATGTGAAGAGCAACTTCATCAAGACACAAATATCTTCAAAACACAATTGCTTTTGGCAATAGCAATACTTAATTGCATATAAATGTATTTTAATAATGAATAGAAATACATGACTAGATCTACAAAGCTCTTCTGGATTTTTTTTATTTTTTTGGACAAGTGTTTTTTGGTATAATTGTATTTTTTTTTTTGGTGGTGATGGAGGGGGTGATGTTTTTTTTCTGTCTGTTTGCATTAAACCCACAAGCATTGTGGAGAATTAAAGTGTGCCCAGCTCTGTAGTTGGTCACGAGGTGGATAAAACTTTAACATGCTTAAGTTTTGAAGGAGGTGGAATGTGGAAACGTGTGGCAGAGAGGAAAACAATAAAAGTTTCTCTGTACACAGGACTGTCAGGACAAAATGTAGGGCACTGAAATAACATTAGAACAAACATGAAGACAAACGTTTTGATCATAAGGATAGGGAGGCACTTGATGTGGGGTCTTCATATTTTTTATTTTTGGTTTGGTGTAATGTTAAAAGTGTGCCTTTAGCATTGGTATTAAACAAACAACCAACATTCATTAACACAGAATTGAGATCAAAGTAGTACATATATTTAAAAATATGTTCGTATAGATAAGCTGCAATGGGATCTTTATCCCCATGTGCTATATACCAAGCAAAATCTTATCCAGATCTCTCAAACTCGCATTTGCATAATGTTATACATGTGTACACTTCCAAAAAACTCAGGGAAATTATCCAAACTGCAAGCTAAACATATGTACAGCTGAGGCATAGATATCTAGCTCAGAGACACACCATGCACCATTACATATTATGGCTGTGGCAGAGCTAGAAACTGAATCAAGATATTTTAAAACATTGTTGACTTACTAAACCACAAAGTTTTCTTTGCTACTACAGTATTATCTCCTAAGTAGAAGGCTTATCTTCTGATGCGTGGTAAAGTTAATTTCTATTGTCCAAATCAATATCATAGTGAAGTGTAATGAGCAATCTAAATTCTTTGCCAAATGAAAATTTAAGCTAGGCACCAGTGGAAAAGTGAGGTTGCAGAGAGGAGACATAAAATGTCTGCAAGCTCAATATGTGAGGCAAGGGGGGAAAAAAAAGAAAGAATGCAGCTTTATAATATTTTTTCTTTCAAATTATATATTTTTCTAAATGAAAAGTAAAATTTTAACTTCACTGAACATATACAGCTGTGTGTAGGTGTCCCTACAAATGCAATGTATATCAGCCTTTCTTTAAATGTGTGAGTGGGACGTGAGCCCTGTATGTTCTCCACACAGCACCTTGAAGAAGGTGTGATCTGCCCTACGCCTCTGACAAATGCAGATCCTATTAGATGTGTTTGATCATTTATTCGATGCCTGCAGAAGGACAATTATTTAAGCTGGACTCTGTGCTGGTATTTTGTGGATACTTGTTTATAAAACATCTAAAAAGATAAAATAGGAGGGCATTGCTGGAGTAGGGGAATGTGCTTTTCTCAAGACCATGGAAGCCAACATCTGGGCTAAAAAGTGAGTTATGAAAGTGTTGGAAGTGACTGAGACATGCTAATGAAAAACAGTTTACCTCTAAACTGGGAACTAAGAAAAAATTATTGTTTAAATTTATTTTGCTGCTTTTGTTATTCACAGCAGTTCTGTGTTCAGAAAAACATGCAAAACATGTTTAGCAAAAATATGCATGAGACTGACATGTCCAAATGAATAAGAATAAATATTACTTTTATTTTGCCCTAATTATTTGATCAAAATTATAGAGAAGGGATTGTGGCTAGTCTTGTAACTATGCTAACATTGCAGTGTTAATTATAGAAACAAAGAATATATTCAGGATGTATATTAAAACAGCTGACTATTGAGTAGTCTCAAGCACCCATAGACAAGTGGAGATCTGACGGAGGTGATATTTGAAACAACTAACAGGTTAGGAAAGCACAGATACTGATTTTGGGAATCTAAGGCCATTGACATAAGATCAGTGTCAGAGAGGGCAGCTTGGAAAATCAGCAGGAAGCAGTAACATAACTATAGTCATAAAACAGACAGGGATCTGACAGGGTGAACAAGGAGAAAAGAGACAAGCAATTTTTAACAATGTCTTTTTCTTCCTATCCTTATGGCAGGATCTATAACAGCTTTGGAAAATACGGTGTTAAACCAGGCAGTTATAAAAAAGCAAATGAAAATAGGCTCCACTGAGAGGGCCACAATATTGAAGAAAAAACCAGATCTCTTCATCCAAACAGATCTCTTCATCTTTTCTCCAAAGAGAGATTGAAGCTCAAAGGAACTGAGGAAAAAGAAGATAAAGAAGGTAAAGAAGCCTAAGGCACTGGGATAGCTGATGGTGTACAGGTAGGCGTGGTTTTATGAAGTGCAATACCTATTTGCTACATCAAAATGAGAAAGGGTTAAATAAGAGGGAGCCATCCTATTGAAGGAGACCTTTGTTGGCAATGGTGTTCTGTGGGGTAGTCCTGTTTGCTCCTCCTTTCCCTTTTAAATGCAGCATGTGAGCTCTGACAGGCCAGGAAACAGAGAAAAGTTATAGTTGCAATAATGCATTCACCCCTGGCACAGAAAGCTGTGTGCATTGGTGTTCGGTAAGGGGAGCTGTCCTAATGCAAGGGAGTAGCTTCTGCTCAGGTCACTGACTGAGACAACAGGATAGAAGGTTCTGATGAAAGTCTTCTGTAAGTAGATGACCACATATTGACTTGAAAAAGCGAATGTAAAAACATCAGAATCCATGTGAGAAACAAATTCTTTGTTGATTCTCTGTTCCTAAGACTATATTATTATGTATGCTATATGTAAATCCTGTCTATGCACTGGCATAGACAAACACCTGCTGCATTGGTCACATAGCTAGCTATTAACCTGCAGTTCATCTAAAACTGCTATTGATAGATTCTTTTTAATGATACTAATATTTGTTTTGTTTATAGAATATATAGGTATCATCTAATGAGTGATTTAAAAACTACCTTGCAAAAAGTATTGATCCTTCTTCTAAATCTTGGCTAGCATAAGAACAATTTTGCCTGATGTTTGGATTGACCTCAGATCTCTGTCATATTTACAGCTCATTTTAGGGGAAGAGAGCAATGTAAATTCATGTTGAAAATCTAAATACACTGCTGAATATAACCTATAGAAATCTATGATCACGCTTCTTTTAAAGTGTCTTGGGGACATAGAATCACAGCATCATAGAATGGTTTGAAGCCTTATGTCACATCTTATTCCAATCCCCCCACCAAGGACAGGGACACCTTCTAACACAGTGATCCAGAGCTGGAAGCTTGTTGTGTTAGAACATTTGAGACCTTTTTGCCTTGTAATAAATCTCTGTTAACTGGCCCTGAAGAATCATTTACTCTGGACCCTTTTTAGAGAGACTTTTCTGTTGAAAACACTCCATGAACATTTAGTCACTGGCTAGTCTTACAACTTTTTATATCCTAAAGCCAAGAATCATTAAATCACATAAATGAAATGCTATATTTTGCATTGTTATTCCTGTACTGAGTCTAATGATTTGTATTTGATGAATTATTTTTCCTAAAGCACTGAATCTTTGAAAACATGTGATATTTCTTTCACCAGTGAATAATCAGTCATCCTAAAATAAAAATAATAATACTAATACTAATAATATCTTTTATTTTTCTTATTTGTTGTATGACTTTCACCCTCATATTTTTGATACATATTATAACCATATGTACTGGTTTAAGGACTTTTGCATCCCCTGGAATAATGTTTCGTAAAGTTGTTGAAAACATAGCAAACAAATCATTCTCCACATCTTAAGTTTTTTCAATAAACGGAATTTTTAATTGTCTTGTAATATTATATTTTCTGTGAATTTCCAAGAGTTAGTGTATCCTTTCACATACTTTTCCTGTTTTCCTTCTCAATAGTATCTCTTAGTGTTCGAAAAATAATGATGAATACAGAAACAATACCGTAGCCATGTTTCTCAATTCTATTCCCTTTTCAGCCTCATGGCTGAGCCATATTGGAGCAAAATTCTGTGTTTGATAGTGATGATCTTATTTGGCTTATGGCCAGGCTCAAATTATTCTTTAAACCTGTTAAGAGACCTAAATACTTGAATTGTACAGAGGGATGAAAATTGGTAGTTACATTATAACTCAGTGGTTCCCTAAAATAATCTGGAGACAATTGTGCACTTTATTACCTCAATATTCTCTCAAACTGATTTTTTTTTTAATTAAAAACCAGAAGTTCTTTCTGATATGGTAGCAATAAATACTAATACAGTTTGGTCTAAATTACTGTCTGAGATGTTCAAAGATAATTTGTAAATTAAAAAATACTTATATCAGAAGAACTAAACCCATCAAAATGTAAATAGTGAATGTGATAGCAGAATGGCTGTTCTCTACCATGCTTCCATTTTACACCTAGAGCAATCATACACTATTATGCAAGGAAGAATAGTCTGATGTTCTTTACACTGCACACCGTATCATGAGGTATAATAAATATAAATTTAGAGAGGTAGAAATAAGTTTTATGGTATTTTAAAAATAAATCTTGTTCTGTGTTGCCCAATCAGTCTCTTGATACAATACATTTATAGTATGCTAAATATTCAGGAATTAACCTTTTGAATATTTTTTATAATTCAACAGGAAAATTCCTACCATGATGTTGTGTGTTAGATATGGGTATGGAGGCTTTGGAGATTTAAAAATAGGTAATCTGATGATTACATTTCTAAAAAACTGATTAATATGAACAATTTCAGTGTCTACGACTATAAGTAATTCAGACATATCACTATAACTATCAGCAAGGTCTCAGTATTTATTAATTTAATGCTAATCTCATACAGAAGGATAGCACAAAACCTGCTTAATTCTTAGGGAGGTGTTACTACCCTTTTTTTAGGCAAAAAAAAATCTTGGAGTCTAACTCTTTACAATTGGAAAGGCAATTCATGTTTATAAAATATTGCAACTGCTTCTTTTACTGCAATTTCCACTCAATAATTCCCTGTTTGCTTTTCCTCTTACTCAAGGTAAAATGTAAAAAAGAAAGACACATTTTGTCAGCCCAGACCATTTCACTTTCCAGTCTGTTCTATTAACATGCCTTACATATTTGCAGCCTAGCTAATAAGGTGTTTTTCACTCTTTTAGTTTATACTATGCTGGTCATCTCTCTTTCCCCTCACTATTCAAACAGAAAACACCAACATTTGCCATGCTTGCAGGACTGGAAAGTTTAGAAAAACACTGTAAGGGAACTAAATGAACCCTATATTTCTATTTCCTCTGCAAATTCTTTGTGTGTATTGAGATGCCTCTATATGGTGTATTGTATGAACACAAGAACAAAGTTGCAGATTCACCTCACAAACGATTTGTAAATTAAAAGAAGCAAGAACCTATGGAAAAGAAAAGACATCAAAGTTAGGGGTGAGATAAGTTAGACTGCGGTGCCCCAAACAGTGGATATGTTACCTTGTTATTACCATTTTTTCTTTTCTTTTCCCCCCCGTCCCCAATTTTCTGGGTAGGAGAGTAGGTGGATTTTTGCAGGGAAATACTAAGTTACCTGTGCAGATATTAATGGATGGTTATCTCAAGTTTGAGGGGCAGTTGGAAGAATGCCTTACATTGTTCATTTGGATCAATGACAATGACAGCTGGACTCTTGGAAAAACAGGAAGCAGATTACTTCCCACATGCTCTAAGAGGACATAGATCAGGAAATATCTTGTAAAGGGTTAAAATCACCTATCATATCCAAAGGAATGGGCAGCCCTGTTTATCTACCCTGTCTGATTTCTGACAAGAGGCACACAGTTATAAGGGACAGGGAAGGCTCATTTATGCAGTTCCTTTGGTGACGGGCGACCTTTGGCATCTTTAGAGCCTGGCCTGACAGAAGGCATCTCTGGAAGAGGCTGGAACCCAGTGTCTGGCAACGAACCAGATGAATTTTATACATCTAATTCCACGGGATGGATTGAGATCAAGGGTTTGTGGAACTGTTGAAAATCAGCTCCTAAATGATTTGGCTTCTTAGCATTTGCTTGCACGGATATAGGAAAGAAACTCTGAAAAGGAAAGAAAAAGACTAAAAAGACTTCTACAAGAACAGAGAAGAATGGTCCTCAGAATTTATAAGGAAATGTTGAACTGGCTTCACAGGTGTTCCTCTTCTAATGCTGAGACTAGTGGGTTAGTTGGATTTCTTCTATTTATTTAGCATTTTCCAAGAATATAAACCAATGTGGTAAACTTTTCCATGTTCATTTCAAGACTGAAATAAAGTTGGTTTGAATACAGCTTTCAATCAGAGCTTGAAACAAGCACCTTATAACACCTTCAAGTGTGAAAATTCTCCCTAAAACATTTTCTGCTATGTTTGTTCCCTTTGATTCATAAGGATTAATCCTGAACGCAGCTTACTTTGAAAACAAGAGGGAAAAAAATCAACACACTTAAGCTAAAACATCATCTTTTGGAGCATATTCACTTTGGACACCTTTGTTGCTCATGTCTTTTGATCTTTAGTGTATTTCTTCAGGCTGCAACTACATCTAGAAAAAATGAATGTGCTGAATATTTTTCTGAATCTTCACATTGGACATGTTTTGCTGAGAAAGGATCATTTTCATTTTGATGATCTTGACCAAGGCTGTCACAGCTGTGATTCCTGTGCAAAAAAGCAGAAGCAGTGAGACAGCTCTTAGTACCACACTTTCTCTCCAGTTCAAGCAAGTTCTTGGTGACAAGGCAGAAAGAAGGAATATAAGGTGGTACCTTTGCTTGCTGCTTCTTGACAACTACATTCTCAATTTTTTGTATGCATCTGGGCACACTATGCATATATGCATATGCATATCAGCACGATGCTATTCAACACCAATTGCATCTGTCTCCTTTAAACCCTTGGATCATCCTGTCTCACTGTCCACATGTGTGCTCCTGGGATAATCATTGTCTGCCTGGCTTCAGTGGAGGTCATTTTCATTATAGGAGTGCACACAGTTCTGTGCTTTGCTTTTGTGCATGGGATGGTGTTGGGAATACACAGCGTTTTGGCTACTGCTGAGCAGTGATTGCACGGTGTCAAGGCTTTCTCTCCAACCCCAGGGGGTGGGCAAGAGGCTGGGAGGGTACATAGCCAGCACATCTGGCAGACACTGACCAAAGAAACATTCCTTGCATTCCCATGATCTTGTGCTCAGCAAAGAAAGCTGAGTGAAAGGAAGAGAAAGTGGGGTTATTGGTTATTACTTTGGCTTACCTAGCACATGCACACCATGTGTACTGAGGTCCTGCTTTCCTGGAAATGCCTGGACATCTGCCTGCTCATCGAACATAGTAAATAAATTCATCTTTTTACTCTGATGCTATGTTTAGCTTTTGTTTTTCTTATTAGTTTGAATTTATCTCAACAAAAGTTTTTCCATCTCATTTTCTTCCCCTCTTCTGTTAAGAAGGGGAAGTGAGAGAGTAGCTGGGTCTTGAAGCCAGGCAAGGTCAACCCTCTACACCCTCTTTAAAAGTATACTTCTCAGATTGGTAGGTAAGTAAATAGTCACTTCTGACACTGTCCTGTGCAAGACTTCTCTGAATTATGATTATTTCTGTCATTTGAATGATACAAACTTAAAGCATTATTTTCTTTGAGAGTGTACCAATGACAGTATCAGAGCTTCTCAACACACAACTATTTCCAGTTCTGATAATGTAGGTAGCTTTTTGTCATACCATAGTTCTGTGAGTATGCTTTCCACCTGTCCTTGCAGCCCCAGATTCTTCAATCAATCTAGTCTGAACCTAGGCCTCTTGTACTCTGTAAAACCCTATATCATTTTACTCTGATCTTTTATTTCATGTGTGATTTTGGAGATTTCTAAATTAAGAAATATTACACATATATCTAAAAGTATACCAAATTAGATGTGTTGTTCTGTTAAGTATATATTTGTTTATGCCAAGGATACAGCCCACTTTCTCTTTTATGATAGCTTTTTTAAGGTCACAATAGTATATTGATGTTTCTTGCTAATGAATCCTCTCTTTCATCATGTCTCCAGTGAAATATTTCTGCCTTGAGTATTGGCAAGCAATGAAGGAGGAGCTGATGTCTTAATTCAAGTTCTGCAATGGAAAATAGACACAAGAGTGAAAGGGCTGAATACATTTAATTCAAGCACAGAATTGCCAAGTAGAATAATGCTTGAACTTAAAAAAAAAAAAAAAAAAAAAAGCTATGTTCTTGAATTCATTTATGGATGGGCCGTTCATTTTGCTCTGGTATGTTGCAATTATATCCTGCTGAGTGCAGAAGAGTTAGCCAGCTCTCAGCCTCCCGAGAACAAAAATCAGCATGTTGCCATTTTTCTTCTCTACCAAGATGTCATTGTCAGCTCTACTTCCTGCTTGGTTCTTGGTTATTTTTTGTGTCATCTGATTCCTTGCATCATCCAGAGACAAACTCTGGTACTTTGCTCTTAATATCTGCTCTAATATACAGATTTTATGGAACTGTACAAGCTCATAACAAAAACAGATAGAATGCTCTATGCCACATGAATGGTCTTTCTGTGTGGCTGCTGGTTGTGAGGATGGCTTATGTCTAGGGACAAAAAAAATGTGAAATGAGGGAATGCATTATTACCAATGTATTAAAAGAAGTGTTAGAGAAGTATTTTGGAGGTGTAAAGAAAAGCAGAAAAAAATGGGGGGGGTTGGTCTTTTTTTGTTGGCTCTCTTTGGGGTTTCTTTTTGCTTTAGGAATATGGCTAATTTATACTAGTCAGAGCTTGATTTACTGTCATTGCAGGTACATTGCAGAATAGGATTCCAAAATACCCTCCATTGATATTAAGTAGTTTACAAATATATTATTACTTTCACATTTGATCTACAGATAAAAGTGTCAGAGAAACACCAATATTTTCCTCAATTGTATTATTAGTTGTAGTCAGAAATTACCATACATATGAAAATTATATCTTCAAGTGCATGTTATCTCATACCTTCAAGGTGTTCCTACTACTTAAATAGGGAAACATGATTTTGACCTTGCAATCACTGAAGAATGCATTAACTGTATGCTAAACGCTTGTTATTGATCTCCAACTGAGCACTCACATCATTAAGTTCTGCAGGTGCTTAAGTGTGTGTGTGGGGTTGGGGTTGATTTCCTTCCTTCTAATTCCTTTAAGAATAGATCTCTCCTTCAAGATTTGTTCAGCTTTGGAAGAGTGTTGCTATAAAGGTCTGAACGTGCTATCAACTGCTGCCACTGAGTACACTAACATTTAATTAAAGAAAAATGCTTGTAAATATTAATAGTGTAGGAAGCATGTGCAGAATCATAGGCGAGTCTCATGTCTGTGTGTGTTAGGGGAAAATTCAGATCATGGGTAAGGTTTTCTACATTAAAAAAACCCCTGATTGTACAAGAGGTTTCCCAGGCTGAGGTAAACATGTAGTCTATACCGCAGAGTATTCAACTCTGTTGAATAAGTTAAACAAATTGCCACATAGAGTAAGCTGCACTGCCAAAGGTTCTCTCTGCCAGCATATCTATTTTTTCAAGTTCTATATTGAACAAAGCCTTCAAATGTAGAACAAGATTGGGAAATTCATCTTTCCTTTTTAAAGGAAGTAAGTGCAAAACTGACAAACATGAATCTACCTTGAGTAGAAAATAAGCAAGTTTTGGGGGTTAGGTTTTCTTTTTTTTTCTTTCCTTTTGTATAGAATTTTTTCCCATCGAGTCGTTAAGTACGGGATACTTAAGAAAAACAAAGAACTGTGGCCAAGCCCTGGAGGAGAGGGGCTGATAAAGGGCAGCACCAGGAGAGCTGAAGCTGCGCTTTGGAGGGGAACAGGAGAAGCTGCTCTGCCTTTTTGGGGGAGAGAAGAGACTCTGCTGCTCCTGGACCCTTTTTTCACATGGAGCTGTTTCTTCTGCCGTGAGTGAACCCCTGCTCTGAACTGAGACCTATTTTACCATCTGCTCGGGGGGCCCGGGATCCTGAGCCAGCCTCTCCTTGCCGGGCTGGGAGCCGGGCTGCTGCCCCTGCCCTGCCCCCCGCGGCTCCATCGGCACTGCTCTGGG
This sequence comes from Picathartes gymnocephalus, assembly GCA_013390045.1. Taxonomy (NCBI): domain Eukaryota; kingdom Metazoa; phylum Chordata; class Aves; order Passeriformes; family Picathartidae; genus Picathartes; species Picathartes gymnocephalus. The sequence continues at coordinate 67,274 of WEKY01042803.1, forward strand.
TTTCACTGCGCTGCAGCCCCCGCTCCCCCTGCCTACAGAGACATCCTACTGTCCCAGCTTGCTGTTTTCCGAGAGTCCTGCTGAGGCGCCGGGATCGACAGCGTTCCTGAAGCAAAGCCTGCCTGTCCTGCACCCCTTCCCCTCCCGGCCGTGCCCCGTGTCTGCTGGAGCTCGCGCCACAGCGCCCCCTGCAGCCGCGGGGGAATCATCGCACCTGCCCTGCCCACCCAGCGCCACCAGCACCTCCTACCGGCTGTGACCATCACTGCACCCAAGGGGACAGTGCCTGCAGGCCCACAGGGCTGGGACCGGGTTCCTGGTTCTGTTTTGTTGTTAATGCCATAAGTGTTGGTTTTTTTGTTCACTTTACTATAAATACTAGTAAAGAACTGTTATTCCTATTCCTATATCCTCGCCTGTAGCCCCTTAATTTCAAAATTACAATAATTCGGAGGGAAGGGGTTCACATTCTCCCTTCCAAGGGAGGCTCCTGCCTTCCTCAGCACACACCTGTCCTTCAAACCAGGACAGCAAGACATTTATTTTGCTTATCCTTTCACAAATTTTTGTTTAATTCTAACAGAAGTATCTATGACTCATGATGCAGATCATCTTCCCAGGACAATAAATAACACATGGATGACAGGTCTGGGGGAAGACAAGGGGAAATTCAAAACTTTAAAATTTATCAACTTTTTCTTTTTTAAAATTTGCTCAGTGCACATTTTAAAAGTTACAAGAATGTTTTTTGCATATCTTTATTGTCATTTGCCACTACCCTCACCATCCTCAGCATGTGTGTTTCTAATTAATTTCTCAGTAAACCAATAATTTTTATTTTGTATCAGATATGATATTAAGGTACAAGCTATTACAATTTTTAAAAAGTTATATAATGTTCTGAGTCCTTCTTCAACACTTGAGAAGATACTATCCCCACTTATGTCAGCTTTTCTTTCCCAGTTGTGCTCCATGATTACTTTCAGAATTGATTAACTTCTAGTTTATAATAACACATCTAGCAGTTGTGAAATAACTGAAATCAGCGCTTCTTCCAATGTTGCATCTCTGTAAGCTGATTCAATCCAATTTACTGTTATCAAGTTGGACATTTTCTCATTACTCAGGGGCTACCAACAAAGGATTCTTAAAGGACCACAACCTCCAAAAAAGCCTTTTTCCCCCCCCTTATTGCTATTTTTGTGGGTAATTATCTATATCTATATATAATTCTTTATTTACTGAGGTTTGCCATTAAAGGCCATAAAGTGAAATCTAGGAGAGTACTCCAGAATATAAACTCCTAAAAGCAGTAAAATTAATTCTGCTCCAAAAGGCTAAATGAGCTAGGTAGATGACTTAACCAGATTCTGCACAGATTTCTGTGAGCAATGGGGACAGATGAGAATGTTTATTTTTCTTGAAATTTTTCCAGAGCAGAACTTCACCATACAAAGTTCTTAATGTATCCCGTCTTAGGGAAAGATCATTATGTATTTGTTTTGCATTGTAATGGCTAGCAGAAAGATATCATGCTAAAAATTATGTACACTGTAATTTCTTTTCAAACATATTATAGATTTAATTCCCTTACAGTTTCAATTTTTTTTTTTTTTGCTATGGGAATGTAATCCTAGCTCCCTATGGAGCTTTGAGCGTAGTAGCTCATTGTTTGGAAGAACCAGAGTCAGCTGAAAGGATCAATCACTTGAAGAGACAATAAACTTGTAGATACTGTTACAAGAACACCTGAGCAGAGTAACTTCACTGAAAGCCACAGAAACCATTTGCTCATATTGAGTTACTTTGAACTTATGCAATTTTTATTAGACTAAGAATGGACCCTGGCCTTACTCTCTTTCTGTCCCCTTGGCTACAGAAAGGATAAACGTATAGAAAAAATCATTAAGAAGTATTTTTAGCAGAATTTCTCTAGGAATTCCTGTGAATCCAGTCTGGAAAGAAAGAAAAAACTGATAATGCTGTCTATAAAAATACACCAAATCGGCTTGATTTTTGTCCAAATATCTTGGAATCAGGTGGAATTCAACACATTATGAATTTTTTAAAAAAATAGATAAATTTTTAAATGTTCTAAAATAAACAATTTAAATTGTCTTTTCTTCAAATTTGGCTTCTATAAAATAATCATAAATGTTCTAAAAATGTGAGAAAATTGAGAGGTTTATTTGTGTAAGGTCAACTGATATAAATTAATTTTTAAAATGTCTTTAGAGTCAAAAAAACATTTATTTCACTTCTTTCTCAGCTGTCACAAGACTTAGAGAAGTAGCTGCTTAGTGCTATTAACCGTGATAATCACCTTCTTACTCGACTGACCATGCAAGCTAGGACTTGCCACAGAGGTACAAATCCTACTGAAGGTAAACAACAAGCAAAGAACTTCACCAATAAACCCTACCTTACTGCATAATTACACACAACTTTTTATCAAAAAACTACTGTGTCATTTTTACTGAAGTGGAAGAACTGGGGAAAGAGTGCTAGCTATGATCTTTCAGCCAGAGCTAAAAATAACCACTGGTAGAAATCACACAAGTTATTTTAACAAAATTATTCCTCTGTAAGGCAAAATTTTTTCCTGTTTTCTGCTTTTCGAATGATGATGAACATCATGTTCTCTTTGCAACTGAATTATGTTCAGAAAGCAGCAGATGAACAAGTATCATGTTGTAGTTTCTGCAATTTCCATATGAGAGAGCTAGCACCACCAAAAGTTCCCAGGGAATTCACTACACTTGAACTAAGATATAACCCTTGGTCCCATATGAAAATCCTGAGAGCTGAAAAGTTATGGCATCATGGTTGTAGCAACTTGGACTACAATTAATATGAGCTATGTCAATCTCTTTAAAATCTGGTAAAAAACATTTATGTCCAGAGAAGCTTGAGTTAAATTGAATATTATGAAATAAGGAACAACACAATGGCCTACCAGTAGATACTGGTTAACCACAATTATTTTAGAAATAAACTATCTGTAAACTGACCATTTACCTGCAAGGCAAGTTTGAGGTTTGTTTGTTGGTTTTTGGTTTGTATCTTTTTTTTATTGGTTTGGTTTGGTTTGGTTTGGTTTGGTTTGGCTTGGTTTTGTTTAGTTAGTTTTGTTTTTTCTTTTTGCCTTAGACTTAAAGTTGTGACTTCCTGTGAATTATTGATAAGGAATACCTGATGCACAATAAACAAGTCTTAAGCCTGCAGTGGAGCTCAGTCGTAAGCATAGAGATCAATAGACCTAATAGCTGCTTCTTCTTCTTGTCAGCATTCTGTGTCTTTGTGTTGTGTAGGTAGATGCACAAACATGCACACATAGGCACAGCTATGTGTTTATATCTAAATACATGTGCGCCTGGATTCTTTTGGGTTTTTTGACCTGCTACATATTTTTCAAATAGCTACAATCACACTTTTAAACAAACAGTTTTGTTCCAACCTGTTTTTAATATTTTCTTATTTTTCAGCTTTTTATTTAAAAACACACAGGACTTAAGCGTCTTGAAAGAAGTGTGACGGACAGGAGCAGAAAATGCAAATTTTTCATACAACATCAGTATTTTGACAAACAGCATCATGTACGTAATCCCAGTTTCTCTGCCAGCCAAACCACAATGAAAATGATAAATGTTTAAGTACAGGAGAACAAATAACCTTTTAAACAAAGAAAAATACTTCAAAATTAAATAAGCATTTATTAGAAAAAGACATATGATCTTGAATGAACATGTAGTATTCCCAGTGAAACACAAGTTGAATATTAGAGAAGCTGAAAAAAGACTGCTAGATTATCTTCTTATTCTCTGTGGAGCTATTCTAGCAAAGTTGTGAGTATTAGAGGATGGCCATAGATTCAAAACATGTAATTTTGTATTCAGTACCTTTGCTGTGCTTTTTGCTTTGGAAATAAACTTTTGCAGTTTCTGATTATGGTTAAGCCACTTTAAATTTGGATTTTTAAAGGATTAAGCGGATTTGAAGTTTGTGTGTTCTCAGTTGTACTGAAGACCAAGAAATGTGTTTTAAGCAGAAAGTTTCAGGTAATAATAAAGTATTAATAGTCTGGATTTTGCTGATCCTAGCTGTTTATTTTATTAATCTGTAAATATCTGTTTCCTTTGCATACAAAATCTATTTTCTGCCTTTCTGATTATTGAAAGTTGACTTTGAAATGTAAAATAAAATATAAATTGAAAATTTCTTATTAAAAAAAGTTTCTTGAATTAGGACTCCCTGATAAACATTTTAATTCCACAATAAAATTTTATTATTAATTCTCATCCATTTTCATGATATGTAATGGGATGTCATAATGCAATCAGTATTACTCTTAAAATTATTACAATCTAATCTCTGACTTTAGCAGTAAAAAATATTCTTCTCTCAGAATAATTTACTAGTAGTATACAAGGTTGTCTCATCCATCAAAATTATTTTTCCATTTCAATGTTATTATTTCAATATGCTCCAAAATGTGGCTTTTTTTTCCATTTTATGTTCTTCTGCAATCATTCTTGTTCAGTTTGCTCATCTATCAACATAGTTAAAAGTGTTGTTCAAACTTTTGTGTACAAATGTGAGTCACAAGCAAAAAAAATGTTCTGCCTAGATGGTGGAAATATGAGAATTTAGTAAAACCAGAAAATCCAAATTATTTTAGTTAGATTGTACTATTCTTTCTCAAGCAGGCCTCCAATGAAGTAACCATATTTTAGCCATGATTACTACTTGACTCTGTTTGTAGCTTCAAATTGAAAAAAAAATTGTGGCAATAGTATTTTAATTCTGATTCTGATTTTAAAACTCTCCAATAGGATACTTACAAGGAAGGATTTAATCCTTCAGAAGTAAATTGGCAATGAAAAGAAATGTAAAATTTTACTTGACCAAGTTAACAATTTTCAATTTTAATCTTTACATCAAAACACTGACAAATCTTTGGCATTTCCATAACTGTGGGCCATTCTAAGGAATCGAAAGAAGCAAAATTAGATTTATGGATCCAAACCCTTGTCCTGCAGTCTCAACAATACTATTCTGTACACAAAAAGCTGATTCACACTGCTCCATTTAACATGCACTAGTGCCAATGGGAATAAGTAACAGCTGAAGAGTTGGTCCCTCTATTAATAGAAAACACATGAATTTCAAATGCGGCATTTGCAGTAATCAAACACTGCCATATATGGCTTTTAATATGTTACTTTTTCAAATGGTGTTAAATCATCATTCTAACCTGTCAAATTCTGTTTACAAAGACCACACACATTTAGTAAAGATTAATGTAGGTTACCTTGAGAATTTTTGAAGCTCATCTCTTAGGCCGTCATACATATATAAGGTATAAGTGAGTAGAAATAAAGGTCAAAGATTGTCTGACTGAACATAGCCTGAGAAAATCCTAATTGAGATGGGGGGAAGCCATGCCAAGTGCTGCACTTGTAACAAAACCCTCTTGTTTGTGTGCTTAAAATAAAACCAGTCTTATTTTATATAAAATTGGCTAGAAACGGTGAAACAGTCTCTGGCCTATGTTGTCCTCAATACCATATTTGAGAGTCTGAGATAATGCAGTGGTGGTGACCCTAAATCCTGCCAGGAACTGTGCCAACAAATCAACATTGCACAGTTGTATTACATCTATATGTATTCATAAACAAACATTTTGCCTGAATCCCTATCCTGGCATTGGTTACATTAGCCGAAGGGGCTGGGACATAAACGCCAGGAACACATGGAAGATGAAATTACTATTGTTTACTGTCACGTTTCATGTGCAGCCCACCAATAAATCTTCTTGACATTACTATATCATTGCAAGGTGCATCAGGCACTCCTCTGCAGCATCTGTCTGTCGTTGCCCTTGTCACTAGTCCTTGAGATCTGTGCTGATTTGTTCTTTGATTTTGTTTGCTCTACTTTGTCTGTGCAGCACTTCTAGGTATATAATTATAGCAGAGGCAATTGAGATGGAATTTCTGATTTTAAAGGTGAAATATCCCACTGAATTACCTACTGACTTTAAGGTATTCTGCAAACTTCAGTCATTATGCTAGTTGTGTTGGAATGTTAATTTTAAATTTTTTTTTAGAGAATCAGACTGTATAAAAATGGATGTATTATAAAGCTACCTGATTTTTTTTTAATTGGATGTCTCTTTGGAGCCTTCTTGTTCTTAGTCTTCACTATATATTCATAAACAGCAAACAGAAAGCTAGAGGCAGCTAAAAATGTGCACAGGCTCAGGGGTCTTACAGGCTCCAAAACCCTTTGGAATCACCACTTGCAAGTGGAACTTGTCAAGCAAGATTCTAACTTGCCTATCTCTATGATTTTTATGGTACTCCAAATATGAAGTTCAAAGAGAGTTTTTACAGGTATAAAATTTACAGGAACAGTTTCATAAGTGACAGCAAGAAAAATGGAAATTTTTCATCAATACATGGCAGTGCCAAGAAATGAATGGCATTTTGTGTTTCATTTGCACTCTTACTTTGAGTGGTTTATGTTCTGCCAAGAGAATAGTCTTCTTAGATGTCAAATCTGTAATTTCTTTATTTGGATAGATAGGGGAAACTCCTGCCTCGCCTTTATGATGAGCAGCTGATGTGATAAAAAACTGCATGGGACAAAAAGAAAGGTTTTGTTCAGTAAATGTCACTGATGATGAAATGATCCAATTATTTATAATCCTTACAAATCCCATTTTTGTTTTCTGTTGACGTATTGTGGCTTGACCGTGACATAGCATGTGACAGATGGTGGAGGGAAAAGATAGTGAGATTAATATGTAATTAATATAAGCTTAATTAATTTATTTATTACATATTCTCTCAAGACCTGCTCTCTAAAGAACTGTCAAAGAGATCACTGCAATTAACGAAAGACTCCAGTGGACTCATGATCAAGATAATTATTAAAATGTGTTCCTGATACTGTAGAAACACTTATTTAACATTCCAAATGTTACACAGCACATCTTAAAATCTCAGTAGGCAGATATTACACGTTCAACATATATATTAAGTGAAATTTGATATGAAAACTTGATTTCAAGATTTAGTCTAATTAATTGGAAGAAAGAAATTTAAACAACATTTTCTCTATTTATATTTGATAAATTGAAGAAGTTTAATGATCAGGTATTCTCTCAAAGTACTACCAATTAAAACTAGTTTATAGTAGCATAAAAGAGGGTTGTACAGTAACTTAAGCAACAAATGTGTGTTGTGCTGCTTTGAATTTTGTTCAGGTGGGAAAGGACAGTCAAGAATTTGAATGTATGCCATTGCTTTCTAAAGATTTGTTTTTTCTTGCCTCACATTCTTCTAATGATCTAGGGATATATGGTAGAGTTATGTCTTAATTTTTCAAGAGCAGCTGATGGAAATATGGTATTTTATTTTAAAGAGGGCATTGATCTGCAAAGGCTGGATTATGTCCAGTCCTCAATATTTCATTTTTCAGAAATGGGAGAGAACTGGATAAAAGAAGTTGTTTTCTGTCATTCTACCTTAATTTTTTTCCTTCAGTAGTTGTATGAGACAATACAAGATCTCTCAGATGATACACTGAAAAATCAAATAAATGCACATGCTTTACCAATTTGCACTGGAAAAAACCCCCCACAACTGTAACTCTCAAGTAGAGTTTAACAGAGAGGAGTTATGCAAGGAGAGTTTTCACTTTTTTCGTTCACCTCCACATGCTTCTGTTAGTTCTCTAGGTGCTGCTCCCTGCAGCGGCTAAAGGAAGAATGTAAAATAATTCAAAATCTATTTGTCTTTTTCAAATGAGTTTTAAACTCTTTTCATTATGTTTATTCTGTGCTAGGCAAAATATGGCTGCAGCTACAAAATAGAGTCCCTATTTTTTAACCTGGCTTGAAGATAACCAACATCAACAATATTAAATAGTGAAAGTAATGGTCCTCACCGGCTGTAAAGCAGCAAGGGAGATACCATGTAGCTGAAGCAGTATCTCATGATACCTCAGTAAACAGAATTTCTTGCATGATCTCCTCAGTGGAGAGACATAACTGAAAAATGTAATGGCTCTGAAGGGGACAGAAATTTCTCCTTTAGTTGTACGGAGAAGTTTTGTCCTTGTATGTGCTTGGATGAGGCAAACACTTTACTTAGTAATACAATTTTTCTTTTCTTTTCTTTTTTTCTTTTCTTTTCTTTTCTTTTCTTTTCTTTTCTTTTCTTTTCTTTTCTTTTCTTTTCTTTTCTTTTCTTTTCTTTTCTTTTCTTTTCTTTTCTTTTCTTTTCTTTTCTTTTGTCTTTTTTTTCTTTTCTAAATTTTCTTTTAATGCAGCGTTAAAAAAACCCCATGAACACCATCTTTTAAGAGTGGCATCATCACTGCCTACTGCACCACGTCATAGTCGTTATTTTTCTACTTTGTCTTTCAGATTTGTCTTTGCATGAAAAAGTGGATGAAGGCAAGTTAGTTATCAAGAAGTGCTTTTCTTCACGTTTCCTTTTGTTTTACCTTTTCTTTTTTTAAAAGTATTTGTGAACAAATTCTTCTATTTGAGATGAGATCTTATCCATTGCAGCTGAATTTGACCTTTTGTTCTTTTAAAGTTTCGTTGAAAGAGCCTGAACACCTGTTTTGAAAAGCCAGGCCCCTCCCTTTGTACAAAACAAAGAACACGTCCTTCCTAAAAGAATGAGGCATGAAAGAGAAACTTTCTTGGGGGGAAGAGCAGATCACCTATGATTAGATAGCCAGATCGCAAAAGATGCTCAGGGAAAAGTAATATGATGGTTTCTGAAACAGTTAAATGGGAAATGGGAGGATTAGCGTTTGGAGGTGGGAGAGAAGTAGAATAAAAAACGTAAGATAAAGTAGACATAAGTTATATGGAAATGCAGTGGGAATAATACAGATAGGAGGCAAAAGTTATATTAAAGCAGAAGGATATAGCAGTATTAATGTTATTAGGTAAGAGTAAAGCATCCATGGAATCAGGGAACTAAAAATGAAAAAGCACATTCCTGGTTGTCTGCTGTAGCACATTAACACAGTTATGGAGAGAAACGTGAGAGGATATAGCGTTTTAGGTATGGTAAAATTGTCACTGATATAATAGTTAGGGTAAAGTAATGACATTTGTACAAAGGACCAAAATTTGAGACTGGGGTTGCCTTAGTTCTTAGACTAATCTTTAGAAGAATGTAAATCAGATGCAAAGGACAGGTACCATACTGCTGATGAAAATGAGAATATGTGAAAACTTCTATGGCTTGAGAACAAGTACAGTTGATATTTTCCTGAGATACGTTTAAGCATATTCATATACAGCAATCACAAAATGATGTTTTAAGTTACTTATATGCTACTTGAAGTCCCACATTAAGGAAAGAAAAATGAGGTTTAATGATTAATTTAAAAATGTTAATAACTCTCTAATTAAACATCTAATTACATTTCTGCATTGGTTTAGGTCTTCATATATATGAATAATTTCAGGGTATCACTGATTCTGCACCAAAGTGTTCAGTTTGCCTCATGCTTTCACCTTGACAGAAATGGGGGTGTAAAATAGACAGATTTCTAAAACGAAACCTTATTAGTATATGCAAATTAATGCATTATTGCTGAGACAAGCACTCTAAGACATCAGTTCAAATGTTATTGCCAGTGTGTGTCACAGACTAGAAACTACAGCAGTACTAGGTAACTGCCTACAGAAGGTAAGACACTCCTGGAAAAAAAAGTAACCATTCAAACCAGGTTTTAACATGCAAAAAACCAAAACACCCCTCTCCAGATAAGGACATGTGGTTCAGTGTTTTAGGCTAATAATTTGACATTTGTAGAGAGACAAGATTTATAAAGAGAAATGATGCATACATATAAACACATAAACACACATGAATGTCTTTTTGTGCAATTATATAAATTGGTGCAGTCTTTTGGATAAACACCTTTCCAGAAACAATTTTAAAATAAATTCCTATTGACTTGAAATAACACGGAAGCAAAAAAAGAAAAAAAATCAGATTTCGGATGTAACAAAACCAGACTGGGCTACTATGAATGTTGGCTGGCAAATCCCACACAGTTACAGACTATCTGTATCTGCATATATTTGTAAGCTTTGCATTAGAAGCCAGGACTTTTCATCCCTGAGCATGTCTTCTGATGAACTGAAAATCAGAAAAGAGATACCATTTATTATTGTCAAAGGTCTGCATTAATATAAAGGACTCCTCTCTGCATTTGCACAGAACTCTCTGACTCAGACATCATCATCCAGAATTGAATATTCACATGGAAGGAATATTTTGCTATATATACCTTTCTCACTAAAACCTATGGAAAAGTAAACAGAGATATAGATATTATTGCCTTCTTCAATCAGAGTTGTGGAAATCAAAAGTGTCCATTTTTGTCTTAGAAAAAGGAAAAAGCCTTCATGCTTCCCATGGACAGGAAGCTTCAGGACAGCATCCTGATATAAGTGAATGTAACAAATTAATTCTTTACTCATTTCTTGTGAGAGAAAGCCTCTCCGAACATTCACACATAGTTGTGTGTGTCTTTAATCATATGCTTATGTGCTTTGCTGGATGAGAGAGGAGGGCACTGCTATTTGATGCTAAAGATATGGGGAATTTCTTAAGAAGGGAGAAGGGGTTTCTGGGCTTCATTTCAAAGCACTTATTTTCAGTCTTGAATATTTTGGTAGAAGCATTTGTTGTAGGATTTCCGCTGCAGAGGAAACTCCTACCAGACGAAAATGTGAAATGATGTAAAGCAGGAGGATGTACTTTCTAGGTATAATTATTTAAGAAGTGCTTTACTGTCAGTTTGACTGTCTGGCACAGGGCACAGCTCCTGGTGTCTCCTCACAGAAGTCACCCCTGAAGTCCTGCCCTGTCCTGGCCTGGTTTCCAAAACCTTGCCTCATAAACACAACACAAGGTTCCTGACAATGTGCAATGTTTTCTTGACTCCTGAATCACATTGTTTCTGATGCTATCTTTATTCTGGGCAAGCTCACCAGATCTGCAGAAGGAGTCTCCCTTATTCTTTAACAAGTGTTGTTACATCAAGCCTTTAAAGAGGAAAAAAAATATAATTATTCACAAAAATAAAATAAGGGAGGACAGAAATGCCCCAGTTGCAGGACACAAAAGTCTTGTGATTCTTTTAATCTTGGTTAGTCGTGGATTAAATTTAATCCGAGCTATTACAAACAAAGGGACAAAAGTTGGTAGAACATGATGAGACAAAGACATCTAAATGAATTGCATTAAATGAACGTGCTTTAAATGCTTTAAAAGACCAAAGAAACAAAAAGGTGTGTTTACACTTTGACATTGAGATGTTGGCAAAGCAAAGATCCAGTTCATAGGCTGCGGAAATGCACTCTGCAGATGGCAAAAGCAAACCTTAGTCTCAGTTCATGCTCTAGCAGCTGCTATCCTAAGTTTTGTTTCTCTCATTGGTCTCGCTTCCTTTCATTTAACAGCCAGACTCTTACTTATTTTTCCCTACTAACAAATGGGGCTTTTGTTCATGTCCTTCCTTCATGCAGCCCCTGCAGTAATCTTTGTTCCTGAACTTGGGACCAGGTTGCTGAAACATCATTGACATAAAACACAGTAAGGGTAATGTATGTGAAGCAGATCCCTGAGCAGAGTGTGTTACTGCTAATCCACTTGCATTTGTTCCTGAGAGGAAAACTCAGCTTGCTAATATTATGCAAGGTGGCAGAGCACTGTCAGAGGAATTGTAGCAGAGCCTGCATCACAAATATATGGGTACCATAAACTTACTTGCTGTGATCCTTCGTAGGCACGGCCAGAGTTGGAAGGTGGGTGTTCTTTCCAGTATCTCTTGTTAACTCTTAGAAAAGGGAGCAGCTGCCTTTTCTGCTGCAGAGCAGCCTGGTGACAGCACACGGGAACAGATGGCAGAGCAAGTGTCTCTTTCTTCACATTTAGGCAGTCCCCTTCTCTCCTCCTGCTTCTCACAAACAGCCTCACTGAATTTTTTCATGGTATAAAGATACTAAATCTTTTCTTTTCACTCCAAGAAACAATTACCCTTGCTCTTTGCAGAGCAGAAAGAAGAAAGAGAATAAAATCTAAAGCATTAATTCCACATCCCTCCACATCCCCCAGCTTTCTTTCACAGGTCAGTCAACTGAAAAAAACAGAGATGAGCTTTAAGGGGTTTTTTTCTGTTATTTTGTGTTGATGTATAGACAATATTAACAGCATTTGGTAGTTTGCTGCATGGAAAAGCAATGGGATTGTATAATTCAAAGTACAGAAAACTAGTGTATCCATTCTTTGACTTAAACATCAATGCCAGAATTTTTTCATTTTATATCAATAATCTGAAAATATAAATGCTTAGTTTATAGACAGTTTATACAGCTGCTTATAGACATAAATGGATAGTTTATGCATCTATAAGCAAAACTTTTGCACAGCATATGTTATCTAGTGACGATTGTTTGTCAAGTATTTCTAGATGAGGAAAAAATGTAAGCATAAGAAGCAGATTTCAAATATAACATGGTTTCCTTCTTATTTAGTCAAACAAGACAAATTACTGACAATCATGCAATGGCTTGCACCTGCCCTAATATAAATTAATTTGGAGGTCATATGGATCTGTCACTGTTGTGACTGAACTCCACTGGGACCAAATTAACATGGCTAGGTGTTCAGTTCTTTTCTTAGAGGAGTCCACCCAGCCGTTCAGAGTCTGCTGCTGACAGGAGCGCCTGGAGCAACCAGACTTGGATGGGAGATGCTGGTGGTAGGTCACCGCGCCGAGACTGATTGATTCAGACTGTCTGCAGCTCACTTAGTGCCACCCAGTTGGCTGCACTCTCTTTACCTTTTCAGCGGTAAAGTCTAGAGATGCATGTATTTTTTAAAAGGCAATTTTAGATTCTGACATAATTCCAAGGCCCCTGGGACCTGAGACACGCTGAAGTCACTGTAATGCATAGACTTTGATATATACTTGCTCTCAGAATCCTATTCCTGCAATTATATTTGTTCTTATAACTCTTACTACCCCACATTTTGAAAGCATTAACCGGCAATCTAAAGAAAAACTCAGAATCCAAATATATACTGAAATAAACCAGGGGGTCATTTATTTTTTGTACCTGGTGAATATTCCATTTACTGAAAAGAAAATATTGATCACAATTCTTGATATGCAATGTGTTAATTGAATATAAATATTTTTCAATGCCCTAAAAGATCAGAATATGAGCCAGATATTTTCCATTTTAAATGGAGAAGCATTTAAACAGATTGGTTGATTAAATAGTTCTGCGAGTGAAGACTTGTTTCTTTTTTTCAATGTCTTTAGAAATTCTCTCCTGGCCACCTCTCCCTGTAAATGAGAACTCTTTACATATCCCAGTAATAGGTGTTTTGTATTGCTGCAGATGAATATGATGAAACTGGACCCTGGGAGACACTTTTTGTTACGTGCTGGTCTCTGCAGGGTTTTGTGGAATGTCACTTTGAAAATGTGACATGATGGAAGTTAGTGAGCTGTGCTCTCTCATGCAATAAAGTTTACATAAACATTGAAGTATTTCTTCTGGTTGATATAGCCCATAACTTCTGTGAGCATTTTCCTCAAAGCCACTATTTTTTAAGTGAGACAAAACACAAAATATCTTGCCTGTGTTCTTTGTATTGGGAAATAATATAAAGTTTTTAACTCACTTTTGTTTTATTTAATTTGCCATTGAAGTGGCAAAACAAAACAAAAATCATCAGGCCAAGATAGGTAACATTGCAAGTACCAATAAAATGTTATAGCTCTGTCACTGTTTGTGGAACAGGAAATTACTTTTGGGTTTAGGGCTTTTTGTTTGTTCATTTGTTAAGTAGGAAGATTTCCTACATGACAAATAACCATAGTCTTTAGCTAAGTGAACTGTCAGTCCAGGGGATTTAGATAGAGGATTACCTGCAGATAAGATCATGATGGCTTTTACTGAAATCATACATATCTATCTGAGGTAGATAGATAAATCAACTATAGGTTTTTTTCTGAAAACCTGAAAAGTTATTAGATCTGTGTCTTCAAAGAGTGGAGTGAGTGGTGCAACAGCTCCTGAAGGAGGCTAAAACTGTGTGAACATTTGTGTAACTTCATTGGCTTCTTCTGGACTCTGGATTATATTAAAGAACAGAAATAATTACACTGAGGGTCCTGTCCTGCATTCCTAACATAAGCAGAATGCATATTGGATTTGCAGTGTAGGTCTGTCTTTTGTTTAGGAAAAGCTTTGAAGCCTTTTGAATAAGGACGAAGTCAAAGTCTTTGAATCGGACTCAAGTAGTGTTCTGCATAAAAGACACTCTACCTACGCGAAGCATAATTATTTACGTTTTTTATGAGGACCCTTTGTAATCAGTGTTGTTTTTTTTTTTTTGTCATGCATTGATTTCAAATGTGAACTGGGTTTTGAGATGGCAAGAAACACACCACTTCATACAGAGAAGTTCCTTCATATGTAAAATATGAGTAATGGGCTTGCTGGTGTGTATATTCAGCACTGTCCTCTACTGGCTGAATATAGAAATGTGCAGCTCTGTGTTGAGCAACACTGGGCAAACAGGAAAAGAATTTGCTGTGCCATTCATTCAAATTCAAGAACTAGTCCTGAACCAATCATGCTCATGGAGGTTTTTTGTTCATCCTCCCATAGTATTAGAATAAAACACATTTTAAATTTATTTATAATCAATTGCCAGCTTTATAAGAGTGAGATAATACCTTTTTCTAGGCTAGATGATACAGTTAGAAAAAAATGGACAATATTTCAGGCACAGAAGGCTACATTGTGTCTGGCAGAGAAGCCAAAATATGCAAGTAAAGCAAAGGTTAAAAAGAGGTGACTTAAGTTTAACACAACTGCTAATTATTTAGATTCCTCAGAGAAAAGAGAGGACTGATACCTGCAGGTTAATGGAGCTGCAATGGCAGACGTGAGTTCCTATATACACCTGAAACTGAGGAAAATTTCATGTGGCTCTCAAATGCTCTACACAGTGCAAAGGAAAATTAAATGTTAAGATCAAGCCATTTAGGTGTGCAATTTTGTGGCTTAGATCATCACTATATAACACCTGGGGCATTATGCTTTGATTTAATTTTGGTTGTCCACTTGGTTAGTTCTGTGTTAGCCAGCAGGAATATGCAAAGCTTTTTCCCATATAGCCTTTTCCTCTAATGAGTGTTGCCATAATATACTTCTCTTAAGTATAGAATGCGGTGAAGATTTTTCATTCATTGAAGCTTAAGAATTTTATATAGTTCAGTGTCTTGATTTTTCTAAAGATCATATTTGAAGTGAGAAAAATACAGCATTTTCCTTTTTCATTGAGCAGTTTTAAGCACTTCTGTATCTGAAGAAGCTCATTTTGTGTCCCTATTAAAACAAAAAAAAAGAGAAAAAAAATTTCCTTTAGTTTGGGAGCATGAAGTTCAGTTATCACAGCAGTATGTGCTTTAATTGCATTTAGGAGGGCTGTATGCGTAGCAGCAGCATTTGGAAAAATGGCTGCTTGGAGACATAAATCTGAGAGATCCCCTGAGATCTCACTGTGGTGGTGTTACTTTGATTTCTTTCCTAATACAATAAAATACTATGGGTTTTAATACTGCCTCGAGTCCAAGTAGTTTCTTACTTTATTTTATTTTTCCAGGGTGGCAGGCAGAAGAGGGAAGAAATATATCTAGGAAGTATGTTGCTTCAGAAATGTAACCCTGATTATCTGACACTTTTACAGATTCATTTCAGTGTCAAGGTGGAGCTAATTAAGGAGCACTGGTGAGAGGGTAGCAGTGTCAGGGCCACCCAGCCTGGCACCGGGCATCCTGCAGCGGAGCTGCTTCAGTGTGGCAAAATGGAGGCATGTCTTCCTAGCAGTGTGCAGAAACCTCAGCAAAGAAGCAGCCTGGTTCTCATGGCAACCAGGATTTCCATATACTGCAGGGGTACACACAGTCTGACATCACTTTGCTGCAGGGAGGATTTCTGTGCATACTCAAGGACTAAATTAAACCCTTTGTAAATGAAGAATGTGTGTCCATTTTCGTGTGTGTAACTGTATGTCTTTCCTCTTGTGAAAGGGAGAAGAATAGGAAGAGAAAAGAGTATTCAAAATAATATTTCTCTAAGTCAAAATAAAAATAACCCTGACACACTCAGCCTCTTATTTTCAGTTTTCATCCCATTTTAAAAAGCAATGATGTCTTGCACAGCTTGGAAGGAAAAAGGATGGTAGCTGCTCCTTTAGGTATTAGGAAAAAATTGCTTTGCTAATCAGAACATAGGGAAATGGATTTACTGAATGTTAGATGATGTTTTTTACTGCAACACCATATATACAGATTTTATCAGGGCAAGTCTGTAATGAAGATGTGATATTCATCATGCATGATACAGTGACATCTGGTGTAAGGCATCCTGTGCTGTGCGCTGCAGTTCCCAGCTAGGAAGAGAATTCATGTGCTTCAGCTTTTTCAGACTCTGCCATGGAACTCAGTGAGAGGTTTCCTTACCCCTCATCTGTGATGACTCATTGTAATATCTTACAGGGCCCTATGTTGTTTGATTCTGTATATATATTCTGTCCTGGGGAATTATAATACAAGAAAAACCTGACATGAAATCTCTACTGTTCTATTAAGGAGATTGGAGTTCCCTGAGTGTTAAAGGTCTACAGTTCCTTGTAGGTCATTTGGAATATGACTCTGTATGGACCTGAAAAAGCTTAAATTTGGCTTCAGTTCATTGAAGACATTTAGCATACTGAGGGATCTTTCCCTTTGTTTTTGACTGTAATACGAATGCCAAACTGAAAACTCTTCTCATGCAGCTTTTTTTTTTGGCTTGCATTGATCAGAATAATTTTGAACCCTTCCACTTGCAAAGCTTTAGTATGGGTTTGTGTGAATTCTTATATACAGAGACCTTGTAGGGCTAAGGCAGATACCAGTTATTTAATGCAAAGCTGTGGCTTTACCCTTTTCTTCTCTACAAATTCTCACTTTTCAAAATGAAGATCAGTAGAGCTCTGCATAGGCGGGACATTCACACAACCATCACAACTACATAATTAAAGGGTCTTACATTTGTTTAATTTTTGAGTAGGGATTTACTTTGTAATGTGTTTTTTGAAGTGCCAAATATATTTCCAAATGATCATAAATTAAGTGAAAATTTTCAATAAACTTCATTATATTTCTGGTGAATCTGGTGTTTGATTAAGTGTTTTGCATGTTTTAATCAACAAGTTTCACTCTGCTTCTGAATTATGCTTCTCTTCTTTCTACTTGGTTATGAATCACAATTTTTTTATATTACTATACTTGATGTTAAATGTGAGACATATAATCACAAATCTAATGATAAATGTCGTTTCTTAGTCACCTACATATGGGGAAGGAAAGAAAGAGAAGTGGTAAAAATGAAAAATAAAAGCCAGAGCTTGTTATTTTACCTGCTCTATCCTCCAGTGAATTGTTTTCATGTGGGCAGCTTCTGGTAAATGTGGAAAACAAAACTGGTGGTTATATAATGACTTCAGAGGAAAGAGAGCCTGCTTTGAACTGACAAGAGCCTTGACAGCTTCAACGTTGAGGCTAGAAATATCTTGTCAGAAATATTGTCTCTAACATTGCAGAACCATACTGGAGCCCTTCACTCTACGAAGGAAAGGTGGGTGGCACCTCTGCGTGTGACTACTGCAACAGTGCAGGGCTGCTGGAGGTGGCTAGTGATAAATCCCTGAGCTCTGCATCCACGACAGCACACACTCTGTGCTTACTGCCCCTTCTGTACCCCAGAGGGAGCTGTTATTTTCTGGCCTTCACGTTGGAATATGGTGCCACCACAGTGACAATAAAATCAAACAGATGGTTTCTTTTAAGAAACCTATCTATGTTGCTTGGCACCAGAAGTCCTTTTCTGTTTTTTTTCCAAGTGGGTCCAGATGTGTATTCGGAATTAATTATAATTTTCAGTTTGATTGTATTTCTATAATGAAAAATATTTATCACACAAATAGAAGACTTGCCTAGACTGACTGACATAAGTGAACTAATGCATTTTTCTCCACCCTTTCCCATATAATTTTTAATCACATGGGTCATTTAAAATATTTTTTATTTATTTGTATGCAATAGTGCAGTACATGAAGGCATGTTATTTATTCCAGTGTAGTCATAAATGAATTTCTAGGTCACACACATGGAACTTACAGGGATGTGCAGAACCCACTGGCATCAGCAGTGTCCTGTAGATGGCATTGTGCTGTGGACATGGAGAACAGATGTGCCGTCTGGAATTACTGACTTAGAGAGACAGCAAGAGAGAAATAGTGGGAAAAGAAATTAATAACAGAAGAGAAGGCCTCATTACTTCATGAAAAGAGGAAACATGAGACCAGGGACCATCCAAGTGCTCCCTTCTGTTTTGTTATTTTAGCATCTTTTGTGCTTAAACAGCCCAGAATAGGCAAAGCCCTTGGCTGGGCACACTTCACAGTCCCTGATATCCTCTCAGGGATGTTGCAGCGTTCAGGTAACACGTGTGTAACACTTCTGCCAAAGCAGCCCGTACCGGCTGTGCCCTGTGTCGTGCTCCATCATGCTCCATACAAGCTGGTGTTTTGATTTTGTGCACCTGGAGTAACCAACTCCATTTAGTCACCTCCTGATCACTTATGTGCTTGTCTGCTTAGGCAACATGGCCCCTTTCTACGGCTGAGAATAAGAATAGAGGAGAGATTTCCAGCTCTGGTTGAGACAAATAAAAATATCCAACACATGCAGTGTATGTGACAATGGCCCTCTTGTAGCAACAGGCAGAATGTCAGCCTGTCAATAACTTCTACTTACCAAAGCCATGCCACTGATCCAGCTACCAATATTGTCAAAGAGCAGCCCCAGTGTCAGCCCATCAGCCCTCTCCTTGATCCTACCTGATTTTCTGCTGGAGGCACAGTGGGCAGTGTTGGGGCCTTGGCAGGATTCCACCAACAGTGGTGAAAGCAACAAACAAAATTATATACCTAAAGTATATATGTTTCTTTATACTCAACAATTACTTGGACTTAATGCCAATTTAATAGAAATTACATTTAAAGTACTGTGCAAACATAATGCATGAAGTAAATATGTGAATGTATATATATATATATCTCAAAAGATAAATTTGAGGCCCACGTGGAGTGCATCTGCCTGTTGTCAAAAGCCTCAGTCCACACTTTGGCAGTACAGTTCCAACACTATTTGAGTCTCTGGATCTTTCCTGCAACACTCAAGAAAGATGAGTTCTTGCCCTCCATGAAAATTTTATTTTTTTTAATCTCCTGTCTTGTTATAAACCAGGATGACAAATTTAAAAGATTGTACATATCAAAAAGCTCAATGTTTTTCTAATTAAATTCAGAGTACTTTAACTGCTTGATAGAGTTTTCAACCAATTTTTTAATCTGGCTTAAACTTCGAAATGTATCCTTCACAAGTCAAAAATGCAAACTTTCATTCCACCAATATGTTGTTTTTTTAGTAATAAATAGTATCATAGCTGACTGCTGGCTAAAGTCAACACCCTGCCTAGCTGTGGTAAGGTAGATCAATTAGGCAAAAGCTCTGGGATCATCTCAGTAAGGAAAATAGGCATTTTAAGTGTTGATAGTTGTGTGCCTCATATACAATCTGCTGGGAGCAGCATATGGTATCATATCTCACACTCCTCAGAAACCCCTTAGGTGGTGCAGGCATTATGGACATAGCAGTGCTCTCACTGCTGCTGCACCTCCTCCTGGCAGATGATGGAACTGGTAATTGTCCAAATTTCCATATCCTTGTTGTTTGTTATAGCAGATTATTTCATTCTCCTAAACAAGCCCTTTCAATGGTCCTTCTTTGCTGTATTTTAAGAACTGGGAAAAGCTGTTAAATGGTCTTCTACTCTCTCTCTCATAATAGCTTGAGCTGTTCACTTTAAAATTTGTTTGTGACCACAATCTCATGCTATTAAGCTTAACTGGGGGTTTGTTCTGTGAGTTTGCTTGGCATTTGCTATAGGATGGGCTCTGCTCCGAGCTGTGTTCATCTCAACTCCACTCCTGACCATTCTATTTTGCAGCTGTAGTTTTTATTTGATCAAATCCTGGTTGTCAAAGTTCTAACACTACAATATGTAGTGTGATCTACAAAAATGGCCTTCTCCTTCTGCTATTTTCTTATCAGGTCTCTGACTCTTGATTGTTTTTTATTGCTTGGATAATATGTAGTGTACCTTACAGCCCAAGGCACAATGATAAGCATAATATTTCAAATGCATCTTTTACCTGGAAAATAGACTAAAACAAAAAATCAATCAGTCTTGCCTTGAAAAGAAAGAACTTGTTTAGCAACAAATACTCAGTAGCATTCAGAAACATCTCTTAAGTTGGATTTCCTGGTATGGTCAGTTGGGTGACTTACGGAATGAAGGTTTCACCAATTTTTTTTTTATTTTAAGTGTTCCCAATTTTATTGTATTTATTTACACAGTTTAAGGACCCATATGACATATTTGAAACAGAAATATGATACAATTCTTCAAAATTTTCCTTAGAATCATCAGACAAGGGCTGAGAAAACCACATGAAACTTCAGGACCACTGGAGGGAACTGATTTTCAGAGCTTCTGGACAGGTGTGCTGATCATGTTGAGCAGCATGTACAGGATGGTATATCTCACACCTTTAACTATAGAGTCAAGAGCAGTTTTAAGTGTAGCAATTTGGGTTTTTCTAGTGATTTCACCAGTATTTTGTTGATTCCATGATTACAACATGACCTCAATCACTCTCCACTCTGCATTCCTGAGCACTTTGAATTGTTTCTCCAGTCTCTTCTCAGGACTAGTAACCATTCATGCCTTTGAATAATTTTTTTCTAGGATTTTGAAATATCTGTATCTAAAGATTAAAGGCTCATAACCTGAACATAAAATTAATCTCCAGGGCCCCAGTGGTATTTTTGGACCTTACACATCTTACCACTGTAGTTTTTGCAGTAGTTTTCTAGGAGAAGCAGTTGCATGCCATGTTAGAAGACCAGTTAAAGCAGCCACTTTCACCCTTGTGATGCAGCTGATCCATGTCCAGTTCAAAAGGTCTTGCTTTGTTATGAACACTAATTCTTGGTGATATTCAAATGAATTCAATGCAGCTGGAAGCCCAGGAAAATGAGATGATGAAATCAGCAATCTGCATGACAATAATTAGCATTACAACGATGTTTGTAGGAATTGACACTCAGTTTTTATATTGGTATTTATTTTACATTAATCTTTGAGCCCAAAATGGAAAAATAAAGTGAAAAACGGACACTTAGATCTCATGTTTGTGTAATTCACACAATCATTTTGTGTAATTCGCATGTGGTTTTGGAGTAAAGGTGTCTCTCAGATCATTTAATATAAGAGACTGTGTGCAAAAGACTGGTCCAAATTACTGAACTTGTACACATCTCAGTTGGTAGTGACAGAAAAGAGATTATTCTATGTGCAAGTAGTAAAGAAACATCTTGTAAGGTCAATCACTGGTCTAAAATGCTTTGAGAAAAAGGTGATTACAGTGGTGTCAGAGGCTGGAAATACTGCTGATATTCCCCCACTGTGCTCTACAGCTCATGTTCCCCATGGTCTGGATCTGGATCCTCAGAAAAACTGGCTAAGGAGGAAACACAGTATTGAAGGTGACATGAAGCTTGGGCTGTGTGAATTTGGTGCTTGCCTCCTAGGCCTTGAATTTAGAAGCCAGGTAGCACAGGGGCACAGAGCTGTGTGTTGGTACTTCAGGATTTGCTGTATGGATAAGATGCACAGTTCTCTCTGCCCTCTTGTTTCATTTAACAAGGGAATATTTGTATTGTTGCAGAGACTGATGCTTAAATTTGGTTGATAAGCAATGGGAAGCAAGGACAACTGCCTGTGAGCCTCATCTGTCCAAACCCATATCTTGATCAAAAGCAGCACCTGCAGACTTGTTGATAAGCCCCAAAGCATAGTTCTTCAGGAAATGCTGAATTCAGATGCTGGCTGCCTGACAAACACATCATATTAAGAGAAAAGGCTCATTTATTTGGCACTGCTTCCACTAGAGTAAGAGCACTTGGAAACTAGCTCTGAAAAAACAAAAGCAGAATGAGACATTGTGAGACAATACCTGGGACAAGACTCTTTTTTCCTTTTGGTATGTCCTGTAGCAGATGGTGATTATGGCCAGTAAACAGAGGGGCAAGGATACAAAGTGAGCTCCTATAATATTGCTGTTCTCCCTTGGAAGGCTCAGACCCAACCAGATTACAGCTGTGGTTATATCTGAAATTTCACCAGTCCTAAAATAAGTATTCCCCAAAATGATAGCAGGCCTCTATCTGCTGAGAAAGGAAAGCAATGAAAAGGAAGGGGAAAAATGCTTGTTTATGTTACTTCTGCAGGGAGAGTTGGAATACAATAATCCCGTGAGTGGCTGGCTGGGGGAAGGGGAGACCTGAGAGATATATGGCAGGGTGCGGTTTGGAAAAGAGCTGGAAACAGCTTGGAAAACATTGCCTTTGGCTGTCAGCATAAAACTGACCATAATGGAGTGAGAAAAGTTTTGAGATTTTGCCTCCCCAGGGCCAAACTAACACTGCCTGTTTGCATGTGCGAATTTAGAGGGAGAACACTTCAGTGAGAGTTTGCATTAACATGTCTTAATTTGCAAAAGGATGGCAAAAGGCAGTAAAAGCTGACTGCTACTGTGGCTGTACAGGCAGTAATTTTTTAGCCAGCTTTATTTGATTTAATCTGATTTGTGTTTCTCTGCCCTTAATGTGTGGTTAGTCTGCCCTTAGCAGGATTTGCCCTCAAAATATTGCAAGCGCTCATGAAACCCAACTTAACTGTGAGCATAAAAAATGAGTCATGAGGAGCATTTTAGAAATGGAGGAAAGCCAGAATGATTTTTCTGAAATATCTTCTTGATACAGCATGCCAGCAAAACTAACTGAAGCCTGAAAATATATGGAGCTTGCTTATTGTAGTACAAGATAAATTGTGACACACCTAACGTGTTACACTGATGTGATAAAGTACAAGTGGTTTATAATAAAGAAAAAAATTCTTTTCATCTCTACCTTTTGTCAAGATAATGACTCATAACAACATGCTAACAATGCTAGCAGTAGGGTCTTGTGCTTTTGAGGAAAAGGGAATTATTTCTCATTAATTTTATTTTTAATTAAACAGCTGTTCAATTTGTTTCTCTTGGGATACACGTACTAAAATTTGCAAACATTCAGTGTAATTTTTACTAATTTAATATATTTATTGATTAATTGTATTATGTGTTCCCTGGTTTTCTCTTATTTTTTATCCACAACACTTAGTTATTCTTTTTTAAAACTCTGGGGAAGGTGTTTTGTTTTGTGCTTTATAATAGATAGTTTACTGACCTGGCTGTTGTTGACTATAACTTTAGAAAAACTGAACTAGAGAAGAGGCCTAAAATATATTTCTGTAAGAACAAGTGAGGAAAGTGTCCAAAGCTGAAGACTAGACACCTGTGCCTAAACCTCAGCCTGCTGCTCTACTGGGTGTTTTAGCATTTTTTCTACTGCTGTTGCTTTGCTTAACTAATCTTTGTCTGCTCAGGGATGTCAGTTAAACTGCCTGCCTTCCTGTTTGCTTCTTACAAGTGCCTCTGCCCCTAATATGGAGTCACAGAGATAGTTCCTCCCTCCTCCTCTCGCCCTGAGGCACAGAGCAGGACTGTGCAGT
This sequence comes from Picathartes gymnocephalus, assembly GCA_013390045.1. Classification (NCBI taxonomy): domain Eukaryota; kingdom Metazoa; phylum Chordata; class Aves; order Passeriformes; family Picathartidae; genus Picathartes; species Picathartes gymnocephalus. The sequence goes on from WEKY01042803.1 coordinate 91,128, forward strand.
GGTAGCAAGCTTCAGGGAGTGCACTAGCTTTGTTGCTCCTTTTTTATGTTTACTTGAAGGAGGATCAGGTGGTCTGAGCAGTCTTGTTGGCTTTTGTGCAACTGTCTTCCACAAACAAAATCTGACCTACAGTGAATAGTCCTGTGTTACTCTAAAAAGAAGGTTTTTTTTTTTCTAATAGAAGTGTTGGAAGACCAAAGTTTTGTATAGTTAGGTTGGTTAGATGATTGGGCAGAAGGTCTTTATAATATTGTAACTGCTCTTTGTATATAGACGCCCTACAAAAGGACCACAAGAATTTGGTGTTTCTCAAGAATAAACTTTAATAAGAAGTTAATTAAAGCTTCAATCTCAACAGCATTGTGACACATGCAGGAAGTATTACCCAGTTGACATAAGACTCCTATTACTGACTATATAAACAAATTTATAGTAAAATGTCCACAGATTGTCTGTTATCTTTCTAAAATTAACTTATGATTTGTCACAATGCTTACAGATACTCTAAACCCGAGTTCTCTCTCACTTCTGAAATACTCAGGTGAGGACTCAAGTACTAAGAGTGACTAGTTTTATTGCAACTTATCTGAACAGCAACATAGAGTTCCAGCCACTGGTTGTGATGAGAGGACTAAGAAGCATACTTTTATCTTGTTACACCTATGAAATACACTCTTTGATGCACTCTTGAGGAGTAGATTAAGCACTAATAATAGAAATTCCTTCTCATTTTTTCTTGTTGACTTTACATGCCAAGGCACTGAACTTGTCAAATGGCAAACTTACATTGTGAGAAACAGTTCTGGAGCACTCAAAAGTTTCCTTCCTAAGTCACTGTCATTTTCCATTTTATTTTGGTTATTTCCTTCTCCAACAATTTCCCTCCCGTCCCCATGCAGTGCTTCTGATTTTTTGTTAATGGAGTACTACACTGTCTCCTATCTGACTGCATAATTCAGCTTTTAATGTGGAGAGACATGAGGGAAATATGTGCAGTCTCTTCTCTCCTACTATGTGTGCCTGGTGAACCAGGAAGGGTCAGATCAGTTTGGGGGGCTTTGTATTCCTTGTGCTTAGGAAAATGACTTCCCTGTGTTCTCTGCTCATCTTGTATAGCCATGAAGTGGTTATTACACAAAGGTGGCCCAGGGCTAGGCAGATAATCTTCTCAAAGCAGTTAAAAATATTCTCCAACAAACTCTCATTTCAACAGTCCATTAAATATCTTTTAACAAACAAATCTTAATAAAAAAGTTCCCACTGTAAAAATTGCCATGACATTTGAAATATTAAAAATAGCAAACAATACTTTTTATTCAAAAGTGCTGTTTGTTAAATTTTGTCTAGGGAAAAGGTTACATTGAAATATGTAAAAGAAGAATGATATAAAATTAATAACAACTCCTAACCAGTCCTTTTTAATATCTTTACTGATCATCTGGATGAGGGAACCAAGTGCACCCTCAGCCATGTTGCAGACAACTCCAGGCTGAATGAGATCTGCTGGAGGGTGGGAAGGGATCTAGATCTGGACAGCTGGATCAATGGCCAAGGCCATTTGTATGAGGT
>WEKY01042805.1:4422-101810 GCA_013390045.1 Picathartes gymnocephalus
GCTGAAGTTCTCTTGGATTAAACAAGAGAGTAGTTTGAAACAAGTTAAGTGCTTGAGACAGCCCCAAAGCTATAGATAGATACAGCTTGGCAGAAATGGCCTTGCTGATGCCAGTTGCACGTGTACTCCAATAGGTTTATCTCACAGATTTGTACAAAGCATGGATTGTTTAATTTGAAATAAGTTAATCCAGTTTACAGGGTCTGTTACAGAAACAGAATTTACAAAACAGAACAGTCAGGAAAGGTACAGTAGGCACTTCCCAGAAATCTTCTAATTGCATTTACAAAATGCCTGACGCATGCACTGACCTTTTCTGAGCCTGAGCCAAGAACTGTAAGTGAGGCTTTGAGAGTTTTTAATTAGAAAAATGTAAGATCAGAAAGTTGTGAGTATGCTCAAACCCCATGGGATCTTTTCATCCTTCCAGTATAGTCTAACTTAAAGGTAATTTAACTTCTTTAGAATGTCTTATTTACTTTGCCTATACCAGAGGAGGATACTTTTTTTTGATCGCATGACTTGTCTTGGTTTTATTTTATTTGTGCAGTGGTAGTAACTGCAAGCTCCATGGGACTGTTTATTGATAAATTCTCTTAGATTCAGCCTCTTAAAGACATACACATATAGCCTTGCAGCCTCCGTAGAAAGGGTGCAACTGTTGAGCACCCATGGACAGAAGGAAAGAAATTTAAACGACATTAAATAGCCAAAGGCATGCTGTCACTGTTACAACCTGGCAATGTTACCTCTCAGATAGAAGGAATGTCCTATTGTTGTGTTCAGCCATTGTTGAACTGTAAAACAAAGCAGTGGTGGCACTTTTTTAGCATGATGTAGGGTAATTCTATTTTGTCAAGAAATTTCTGCTGAAGTGTCATCTTATGTCAGTGTTGAAGCAGGCAAACAGGATTTGTTATAGTATAGGTACAATGGTGATAAAGAATAAACTGTAGAAGTAGGTAAAAATTAGGTTTCCAGCCTTGACAGCCCCTCTCTCAACTCTTGGTCTATTATATTTCTGGGATTTTTTCCTTTTTTTTTTAAGTACTATTTAAGGGTGTTGGAAATTGGTTTCAAAGAGAAAAGATACAAGACTTGCTTGCATGGAGATACTCAGGAGAGTAAATTCAATCTCTCTTTTAAAATAGATTAGCCAGTTTATAGTTAAGAATTGAATGGAGGTCAATTTTGGTTTTTAAAAACTCATTTTTACATAATGGCTTTATGGCACTTTTAGTTGACGTACTGAAATGCTTTTTCACTTATTTTTTGTTAATATTTGAGAGGGTCCGTGCACATAATCGTAAAATGTTCTGTCAAAAATATTCTGGGGTGATGGAAGAATTATGTTGATGGATTGAATGTAGTAGCCAGACTGTAGCTAGCATGGGGCCCTGTGCATACTACTTTACAGAATTTTGCATAAAACCAAGGTGTTTGGTAGAGCTGTGAATAGGAAGGGCTGTTAATAAGTAACCTGTTTCTCTGTTCCTTCTCATGGTAAGAAGTTATTGTGTGATTATTAACTGTGTGTGTATGTTTTACAGTCATCAGAAGCGAGTCTTCGAGACAGTGAGAAACGTCAATCAAGTTGTCAAGCAGAGATCCATGACTCCGTCACCAATGAATATCCCAGGCTCTAACCAGTCCTCTGCTATGAACTCAGTCATTTCTAGCTGTGTCAGCACTCCACGTTCCAGTTTCTATGGGGGAGACATCTCTAACATTATGATGGACAACAAGACCAATAGCATCATCTTAGAGACAGAGTCCTCGGACAATGGGTCAGTACTGTAGCACTGGAATTCGCTTTTGCTTTGTTTCTGACATAAAGGTGAAGTGTTTCTATTTTCCTCCTTTTTTCTTATGTAGTGCAGTTGCCACAGTGACATACATTTTCAAAATTTATTTTGTGCTTATAGTTTTTGAGCACTCAGGTTTATTTAAAAATGAAAGCTTTTCGAAAGTACTGTGTATCAATCAGTGTCTGCAACTCAGAGCTGTTCTGAGATACTACATCACCAGATGTTGTAAAACCATGCTTTCTTTTTGTGGATCAACACTTAAAAATAATTAAATTTTCACCATTTTACATAAATGTCAGGGAATTCTGATCCCAGTTGCAGCTACAGTAAACTTTTTTGATGCTAAAAATAAGTAAAGTGTGCATCTGTAGGTTACCCAATACGAAAACTTGTGAATGAAACCAATTAGAACTTTGCTTTTCTAGCTACTTGTCCTTTCCCCCAGTACAGCTCCACACTATGCTGTATATACTTTTCAGTAAAAATAGTTCAATACCTCAAAACAATGCATGTTTGTCAGTGTAATATACTCTTGTGACTCACTGTGGTGTTCTTACAACATGGGCCCGTTAGCATGGGGTCTGCTTACTTGAGTTTGTATAACTGTGAGAGACACACATGTAGACATCTCTCATCTCTTTGTAGGAGGAAGCTCTTAAGTAAAGTGCAGGTTTCCAAGCAGGAGTTTCCAAGCAGGAACTAGGATTCAAAACTCTTTTACTATGAAAGAGAAACAAAAGACTGGTGTTTGCCTTTGAGCTCTCCAGATGAGTAGCAAGTTGTTCCCCAATATAGTAATTTAGTTGGTGAATATCTCAAAACTGCTATATGGAACTCTTAAACATTTCTAAGAATGTGGTTTTTTCTTCCCCCCACTCTTTTATTTTTTTGTGTCCCCCTTTATGTTTTAGAAATGAAGACAGGATGAAGAAGCCTGGAACTCCAGGGACTCCAGGCTCCAGTGACCTAGAGACTGCCCTTCGTAGGCTCTCCCTCAGGCGGGAGAATTACCTCTCGGAGCGCAAGTTCTTTGAGGAAGAGCAGGAAAGGAAGTTGCGGGAACTGGCAGAAAAGGGAGAACTCCACAGTGGTTCCGTTACCCCCACAGAGAGCATCATGTCACTGGGAACTCACTCCAGATTTTCAGAATTCACTGGATATTCAGGAATGTCTATCAGCAGTCGCTCCTACCTGCCAGAAAAGCTTCAGATTGTGAAACCACTAGAAGGTGATAACAAAGGGCCTCGGCCTTTATCTGTTGTTATTAGTGACTCTTTGTGGTCTCTTATCCATTACCAGAAAGCAGGAAATCTTTGCAATACATATTCTTTTTACTTTAGAGACAGTACTCCACGCTGTTGGTTTGAGATCTTCTAATTACTATGTTTTTCCACAAGCCTTAAAAGTGCTAGGAAACAACCCCAGCCAAGGCAGCAAAATAAATATTACAGGCCACATGTGTGCATCAGCAGTGCAGCTTTACATCCGACCGAAGTGTTACCATTTTATAAAATCTATAAACAACAAGAGTTCTGTAAATTAGTATCTGGAAAGTCATTTACCTACTTCAGTTTGTCCAGCTGGTCTAATAAGACTGTTTTAGTGATTAAAAATTGTCTCTGGACTTTATTGGGCTGTTTGAGCGGTCACCCATGAGTCATTATGGCTTTGTGTGAAATAGGTGGGGTTTTTTTAAATCAAATTTCCTTCATACATTGTCTCAGAAAAAGGCAAGGTAGAGACACATGGGAGTCAGGGCTAGAGCTGTATTTCTAAGTTCATTTCAATAGATGGTTTAAACAAAGCTGTCGAAGCACATGTAGTGTAGTCTGCCTGACTTTCTTCAGTTCTATCAGGTTATAGCTGGAAGTTAGTTGAGTCAGTTCCTCGAGGTTTTAAACTAAATGAAGTTTTTCTGTAGTACTTCACAGACACACTAGGTAGCATCATTTTGCTTTGGCTTCTCTCTTTCCTGTAACAGAACTCTTGTATTACACTGCATTATGTGTATTTTAATTGCAGAAGTTCCTTTTTTTCATCTTTTTAGAACAAATTTATTTCATCTATAAGGAGCATATAGCATGATACATACTCAGAAGCAAAAATAAGCGTTCTTATGTCCTGAAGAAAGTGATGTACTGTATCTGCCTATTCAGATGAAACTATAGCCATAGTGCACAAACCCATACTGTCAAGCAGATTTTAACAGTTTGTTTTCATGGCTGCTTTTAAATGGTCATAAAAGTTCTTGTACCACGAGGGAAAGAATGATCCCACTTTGTTTCAGTTTCTGGTTGCTACCACTGTAATAGATTTCTGTCACCATCCCATTATATCTGCTTTTGTCTTCCAATAAACTCTTTAAGTCTTTATCTTCTTTCTATCTGTCTGGGTTTTTTTTTTACCCCTGGTTTTGTTCAGTGTTTTCACTGGGTCATTTCTCTCTTGAAATTATTGCACCTTTTAAAGTACTTCTCATGTTTGGTTTTAGATCTTACTTGTAGCATGTTTATGTATGCCTGTTTCATAAGTTTTGTGTTTATTAACTTTTATTAACTAAATACCTTTATGATTTTGTTTTTCACTTCAACTTGGTTTCTTTTCTGAGTATTTTTCATGAGACTTAATTTTTTTTTCGACTTCACAAATGCCTTCAGATTACTGGAGCAAAATAGTCTGCTGTACCTGAAGACTTCTATAAGTAGTTGTGCCTTTGGTTTTATTCCTGTTTTGGCTGCTCATGCCATAAAACAGAAGAAATAAAAATTAGTTCTATAATAAATTTATTACAGGTTAATGACTTCTACCCTTTTAAAGCAATCTTTTAAATCCCCCAGGAAAAAAACATGACAGAAGCACTAAGAAATTAATCTCTTTTGCACCTTTAAAAAAACAACACATGCTTTCTTTTAGTCAAACAGAAGGATTGCTTGATGTGACTAGCTTTAGTTATAGTCCAGTGAGATTTTTTTGTTTCTTTTTTTTTTTTAAACTATGCACCTGCAACTTGTTGTGTCATAAGCATGACAGGGCGCTACCTGTGTCCTGTAAGAAAACTAAAAACTTGGACTGATTGTGTCTTCACCCACTTTGTTCCAATTGTGGGAGCAACACACTGTGAGTTTCTAAGCTTTCTCTCATCTTTAAACCCTATGCGCAATCATGCAGAGATATCAGGAAAATCGAAAAAAAAATTTACTCCATTCATATACTTACTTTGTTCTTGTATTCCTCCTTCTTTCAGTGGCAGTCCCACTGTTATAATTCCCTCATGCCAACTATTTCTGATAACATAATTTACAAAACTATCTACTAGGTTCCTGGGACTGAATGTAGGTCAAAGTGTTGTATTTCCCTCTTCTTTTGACTTCTGCAGCTTTCTCTCTTTTTTTTTTATTGGGGATTTACAGTTGTTGGATTTCCTTGTACATTTGTGTTCATTTTCTGTATGAGAAATTAAAGCTCCCTTACACACATTTCATGAGGTCAAGATTAGGCTCAGATACCCTCCTGTTTGTGAGGGACCTTAGGCCATTTTGATTTCCACAGATTTAACAGAAATGTTAAAGCTCAAAATGCAGATATTTTGGTAAATATCTTCCCTGTGCAAAAGTATCAGATATATACTAACAATGAAGTGCTTGCATTCTGCAGAGTTTATTTTAAGTTTTGGTGTGCTTTATGGTGAAAAAGATTACATCTGCAGATGCTAGCATGTAGAAGTTAATTAACTTTTTAGACTTGCATGCAGTACAGAGAAATTTTGATTTCCTTTGTTCTTGAATTCTTGGAGTAGACTGACAGAAAACCTCTGCTCCTTGGTTAAAGCTTGACAATATCTGTCACTTCTTCACATTCTGGGGTATTTATATAAAAGCAAAAACCTGGTCTTTGTGACAATTCAGAAGTAAATACAAGTTATAAGGATGTCTCTAATCCCTCTAGACTTACATTAAATAAAAGCAAAAAAATAGATAGGGTCATTAGCCAGAGCAATCTAATAGATCCTTTTCTTCTGAGCTAAAAATTTAAAGATCTGAAAAAGTGAGATAGCCTAATTAAAATGCCATCCATTGTTCCCAGTCATTCTAGAGAGAGTTTTTCACTTTTCACTTCCTATTTACAGTAAGCCTCCGCAAATGCAATATGTGAAATGACAATTTTTCTCATTCCGTAGGATTTTTCTCAGATTGAAAATAATGTACGTGAGGGCCATCCCTTCTCTAGTTATTACAGTTGTTTAGGCTTTGTCATACACTGTGCAATAAAATGAACATTCTCAGTCTTTGAATATGGGTGAGACATTCGTGTGCCAGCTTGTTGAATGAGTGGATATTCTGCTTTGCAGAGAGGGAACAGGAATAAGGCTTCAAAAACTCTAATTTGAGTGGCGGAGATGAAAATAAAGATGTTTGTGTCATAGGACGTGTGATTTTAAGTCACATTTTCAACAGAATAGTTATGGTGGGCACACAGGAAAAGGCAAGCCCTTGCAAGTAGTGTTTAATTCTACTTGAGGAATCAGATAAATCATCCTCTGATTTCATTGGGCCCATCTTGGTGTATGTATCAGTTTTTCCTGATTCATTGCTGTTTCTGACTGTCTCCTATTAAACCTTGAATATTGAATGCTTTTCTCTGTAAAATGCACCTCCTTTTTCAAAACATTTCTCTGCCAAGGATGAAGCTACAGGTACAGTAGCATTTAGTTATGTAGCAGTTGAATTCCTGTAGCATAGGGCTCACACAGGTGTTTAGACTTGACATGTAGTTCAGAGTTATATACCTGCTTACACGTGCCTGAAGTTGATGGGGTTTTCTAATGTATGGTACAAAGCTAAAATTGCTGTGCGATCTGTGTGACTACTGTCCTCCCATTAGCCACTGGTAGTAAATTCTGGCATGTTTTCAGCACTTGTCTTAGTTTGAGTATTATGTGGGAGTATGTGGTATATGTTTCTCTTAGAGCTTTCTGTGATGGTGCTCAGACCAACTGTTAAAATGTAAATTCTTTCTATTCCCACTTAATCCTGTGAATTGAAGTAGATGAGAATATTTATGGGGAGGGGATGTGCATGTGCGCAAGTGTGCTACTTCTCACCACCAGGCTTTGCCTAAGTGCTGATGTGATCAGTTTATTTCACACAGGTGTGGAAATGCTGAAGCGTAGGTGAAGCAGTCTTGTGCTGTAGCATGTCTCCCTAGAAACATTAAACCCAGAAACATGAAAGGCTTGGAGCTCCCAACCCTTTGGTCTTCTGGATAAATGAAGTGGGACTTCTGTCTTTTAGATCCCAGATTGCTTGCTAATTTATTTTGGTTGTCTTTCTGTTCCCTTTCAAGGTTCTGCCACTTTGCACCACTGGCAGCAGCTGGCTCAGCCTCACTTGGGTGGGATCCTGGACCCACGGCCCGGGGTTGTCACTAAGGGCTTCAGGACCCTAGACTTGGACCTGGATGAAGTGTACTGCCTTAATGACTATGAGGAAGATGAGACAGGTGACATTTCTTACAAGGGCCTAACTACCTCGACGCCAGTTCAGCACACAGAGACCTCAGGTGAGAGGTCACAAGCACAAGTGACTGTTTCAGAGAACAAGAATAACCCCCGCCAATCTCAGGCTTTCACAGAGGAGATGCAGGAGTCCGCGACTGACGATGATGAGGGGTCTGGTGAGGGAAACTCATTAAGTCCAGTAAAACTGACATCTTTACAGGATTTTGATTACTGGGCCATTCTCACGTCTCTTCAGAACAGCATCCATAATATTGCTTTGTGTGTAGCATCTGCACGATAGTGCGTGCAGTGGTTAGAACATAACCATTCTAACATTGGCTCAAAAATCTTTTCTTTGATAGTATTTTAATTTGTTTTTCAGTAACAGCATCTGTGGTCAATATTTTACTCTATTTTGATAAGAGAAGGCTGCTAAAAGGAAGTGGTTCATTCACAAACCTTTGTGTGGCACGTATTCAACTTGTATGTGTATTTAGTGCACGCCGTTAAGTGTGTGTCATGTACAGATTACATATATTTTGTATTACTGTAGTGCAGATATCTCTTCTGACTCTTCACAAGAGGTGATGCCATATTGTAGATTTTTGTACTTTGGGGAAAAAAAAGAAGACTAAAGGATTGATGCACAAAAGGTGCCTCTACCTGGTCTTTGCTGAAACAAATGAAGTGCCTTGAAAGTCACCAAAGAAATTCTGAAAGTTTAATTCGCTTACCTCAGATACAGTTACCTGTTTTTAAAGTCCTTTTGAGATAAAGAATTAAGGGGATGTTTTTATGCAATGACTAATAACATTTCCCTTATTCTTTTCCCACCACGCTATTAAACACTGTCCTTTCTATTTATACTGTATTAAGACACAAACTTAAGTGACACAGTAGTACATGAGTTATTAGATACTCTAAACTGACAGTAGCAGTCTATTATTGCACAAGATTACAGATTCTCAAGACTACAGATGTGTTTTGAGTTTGTGTGGTTTCTCTCTTGTTCTTGGGATCTGGGGGTTTTTGTTTTAATAAGCTATATAGTCTTCATTAAGATTTGCCTCTGTTAAAGAACTATATTTAGTCCAGAATCAGAAAATTGGAGAACTCCCTTTTTTCCCAGACTTCTTGTTTTTGTATAACTACTTTAAATGAAGACACTTCCTTCCCTCTCCTTTTTCTGGGATAAATCATAATTTAATATTTGGCTGGTCTTTGGAAGATTAGATTGTCTCAGGGCTAAACAGTAATATTTCTGTTGCTATCATGATATGCAGAGTATCTTCAGCTCCCACTGCCATGGCAGTTCAATGCTTTCAGCTAATGAATATAAGCTACTTTCTACAGTCAGTTGTATTAAGGTTAAACTTCAAATCATGGAATCATTAAGGCTGGAAAAGACCTCTAAGATCATTGAGTCCAGGCATTAACACAGCACTGCCAAGTCCACCACTAAACCATGTCCCTAAATGCCAGATCTACAGATCTTTAAAATACCTCCAGGGGTAGTGTCCCAAACACTTCCCTGGGCAGCCTGTTCCAGTGCTTCAACATAGAAACCCTTTAAATTCCCTTTCCATTGGCAAAAGTTGTCCTTGTTCTATGAGACCCCAGAAATAATGTTTCTATTATTTTTATATTAATATGAAAATAAATAATGCCTCTTCAGGCAGCTCTGTACCGTTTTGAATATTATCCAGGTTTTTATGATTTTGAAGAGTCTGAGTAACAACAGCAAGAAAAGCTGGAGATACGAGAAACATGGACTGAAATAGTCAAAGACTGAAAAATGGCATTTTTAGGAGCTAGGGAATAAAAGATTTAACAAAAGATATGATTAACTTTAAAATTTGTTGCTACAGAGAGGAAGGGAACAATAAGTTCTTCATGTACTCAGGGTACAGTAAATGTGCAAAAAAAGTTGCTTGGGTTACATTTTGAAGAATTTCTAAGTTGTAAGAATATTCAACACAGGAACATGTCAAAAAAAATAGAAGACTCATTGTCATGGGCTAAACATAGATAAGGATATAGTTTAGTTCCTTGTTTTGGGGTTTTTTAAAAGAACAGATTAGTAAAATGTTTCTGGCTAATAATTTGGAAGAGTTGTTTCTTTGGTTGGAGTAGACCAATAAATGTAGGCCTGCTCTGTGATTACAAACTGGTACGAAAGTCTAGTATTTCCTTCCATTTTCTGTCTCCATGATTTGAATCTAGGTCACTGTTTATTGACAGGCTATTTACTGATTACTGCTGACTTTTCCTGGGAAAAGTCTATCTCAGACAGGGTTTTTAAGGGAATTCTTTACCTTATAAATTGACAAAGTCAATAAAATCAATGGAATTGCTCTAGTAATCTTATTTTATCTTGTATTGTTTGCTGAATCATTTTAATACATTATAGAACTAAATGGGTCAAAATGAATAACTTTGTGTAGAATGAACAAATGCACTGAAAACTTTAATTTCCCATTCGTTTGCCTTCTTTCAAAGTGTCCTGTTGTTTAGGATTTAGGAGTATTCATGAGCTACCATGTCCTTATTGGTTGTGTTGCTCAAATGAAGTAAAGACACTGTATCTACTTTTTGTTGAAGCAATTTGTCAGGCATTATACAAAGAGGAGATGATTGTGGATTTTGTCAGAGTAGGCACTTACTAATGGAGCAGTACTTCTTAGGATTCACAGTCTGCCCACTGAAGAATAACTTTTGGGAGAAAGAGGTGCCTGCTTAGCTTATGAATTTATTTTATATTTAAATATTGTGCAGCCATTGCTTTTTATTGTTTCTCCTCAGCATTCTTTCTTCTAGATTTCGCTGTAGGAAATGCAGGTCAGGTTGCGGTGTGTATGGACATGTGGCACCTCATCATGAGCCCATCATGAGTACAAGGTTACAACATCATTGCTTGCATGATTCCAGTTGGGAATTAGTTCCAGTTGGCAACATACAGAATAAGCTCTTGCTAGAGAATGTGGAAGTAAAATAAAAAGGGAAGGAAAGAAATATCTTGCATGCAGTCTCTATTGACAGTGCCTTTGCTTGTAATCCAGGATAGCTTCATTGTGGAGAAATTTCATTCAAGAGGTTTGTAAACGCCAGAAGATACTTTCTTGGTTGCTGTTGGCAGGCTGTAAATTGTGCCAGTCTAGAGCTGCAGGTCTTCTATCCTCAGACCAAAAGGTCTTTGGTGCCTATAAGGACCTTCCCAGCAGGTATAAGTCATCTTTGTCTGTTGGGCAGGTTTCTGCTTCAGCTGATTGTATGCTCTGATGTTTGTATCTTGCCTGTTTTGCACTGGAGTTCTCTGCACCTATCCTCTGACACAGTACTTAAAAGCCCTATTCTTACTGCCATTTTTTGTGTGCAGAGTGCTGCTTAGGATGACCCCAAGAGCTTATTTTAACTTCAAGGCTCAGGAGAGCAAACACTGCTGGTGCCAAAAATATCTTGTAGCCAAAATGAATGTATTGAGAACAATTGTGATAGATAATCTATTCCTGTGATAGGTAGAGTCAGATATCATTCTGACTAAATAAGGAAAAGTTACATTCTTTGAGTTTTCTTGTCCATGTGTTGAAACCTGTAGTTCTCACCGATCTATAAAATAGCTCTCTCACCATAAATCCATATTCTATCCCAATTCTATCCCACTGAACATTTCAGGAGAAGTTAGCACACGTGTGCCTTGCAGTCTGCAGTTGGTCTGTTGGAGCCACATACTGTGTGTGGGTAGAGTTAACTTTATGAAGGATTGTAAATTCCAAAGTTGCAGTTCTAGCCTAATACCCAGGAATAGTTTGAGATTTGTGTATCACTTGTGTAGAGTTTCAGTGTAAGTGGAATTGTAGACAAGTTACAGGATACAGTGTTCTCAAAATCATCTGGGACAAGTAATTTTTGCAGCACAAATTTTTAGTAACCTCTCTCTCTCTCTATATATATATATATAAAAGACTTTTTTTTGTTCTATGAAAGAAACTAGTATATTATAAAACAGAATCTGTTTGCAGGGGGCGGGGGAGGTTGTTGGGGTTGGTTTTTTTATTTTTTGTTTGTTTTGTTGTGGTTTTTAAATTCACTGGCTTTCATGTTTCCCTTAAAGAAACAGACAAAACACCAGCCACTCAAAACACTTAATAATGTAATGAATGTTCTGATTTTGAAGTTGGAAGGGCTACACTTGATGCAGTGTATGCTTAATTGCCTGCTAGTATTGGTTGCATAAACTGGTCTTTCAGTATTTGTGTTTGTTAGTTCCACTGATCGATTGCTTTGAATAGACATGTGCACAGCATTACGGAATCAGCACTCTTGTACTTCATGCTTACACCTCAACCATGACATGGAGGGCTTTCCAAATAGAGGCCTAAGATCACAAAAACACTTAATGAATGTCTTATGTTTGAGTTGTTTTTAGCACAATTACTATACATGCTTCTAAAAAGTTACCATTGTATAGAAAAACAATAAATTTTGTAACTCTTCTTAGAAGTAAAGTATTGATGCATATTTAAATATATTTTATTTTCAAATGACATGAATATTTCACAGTAATTATTTCTTTAAGAAAAGTCTGTCCACAGTTGCCGTCTATGCTGTTAAAATGCTTGAATTTTAATTTGGGGATCCTAGCCTGCATAAACTCATGTTAAAGCCACATTAAATACTTTTAAGTCTTTTTACATCTGTGCTCAATGGTTATGTATGTACGAGAAAGTGACCTCAGCCAGAAGAACACCCTGTCCAAAGAATACCTGCCTTTGTTCAGTTTTTCCTCTCTTTCTGTTTCCAAAGGCAAAATAAATGAAAATTTTGGAAAATCAGGTATTCAGAATATAATTTTGTTGCTTAAGAAACATAACAAAGGCAATGCTCCTGGTGCAGGCATATGAATTCTTGGAGGTTTTGAGTATTCATGGTTACACCTCCAGGAGAGCACCATGGTCACATTTTACAGCTGTTTTTATCACCTATCTCCTTCTTGTTGTAGTGGTTCACCCAGGCATCATATCCAGTCTACTCTATATTCTCCCTACTCTGTCAGCCAGGCATTTTCAGTACAGGTAGCACTGGATATCAGAGCTCTCACCTTTAGCCACCTGGAGGGGATGGACTCTGCTAAATTTAGAGTCTACATGAAGCCACTCGTTTGTCTTGTGGATCCTAGTGGGGTTTTGTGACCTAGTTTCCAGTAATTTCACCTCACCCAAGAATGGAATTAGTAGCACAAACTGGCAAAAGTGAAGTCCATAGCCTGTATTCCAGATGATCACACCATAAGAAAAAAATGCCTCTTAATGGTCATTATCCTCTTTTAAAGCAGGCAGAACTTTTCTATCCAGCAATAAACTTCTAATGCTTTAAAACACCATCTGTTGCTCTAAGGATGCCTCAATCTGATTGTCATTCCATCCCTGTTTCCACAGTCTGTGCTAAAGAGGTGCCCTAATTCCAGTGTGCTCCCTGCTCAAATAGCAGGGAACCCGGTTCCCTCCTTTTCTTTAACCATGCCAAAGAAATGATGGAGCAGAGTGGCTTGCTTCACTGTTGGACTAAAGTGTTAACTTTGTGCCAGTCTGGATCAAATCATACTTTAAAGATTTCCCAAATTTTTTAAAATTAATTTCCTAATAAATCTGTATGTGCCAGAATAGGTGTTTGTACAAAATGCAAAGATTTGCTGGTCACCATGAGCTCTTTGCCTCCTCACTGTTATTTCAGCATAACAAGAAATTTGAATTTTGATCCATCGGTACAAAAGTTAATGGTGTTCTAGTATAGCTACCTCTTACGAATCTTCCTCAAACTTAATTTGTTTCGACATTCTGTGGATGGGGCAGGCCACTAGTTTACCTACTGTAACTTTGTACCTTCACCTGCACAAGATGGTTGAATATCCAGGTTAAATGGCCTTTAGAGAGTTCCCAGGGCAGAAGGTCATGTCCTAAACGTATCTATCTTGCTGTTTACACCTAGCAGAATGGCCCACAGGCTCTTAGTCCTGAAGCTGGATCTGAGACAGCTCTGAGATACATAAAATCAGCTTTGTGTTTTGTGAGGAAAGCCCTGTCTGTTTTACCAGAAGGTGGAGCTCTCTGCACTCATTTTGACTGGAACCTGCCTTTTTTTTCTTCCTCAGTATTTTAGAAGGTGTTTTTACAATAGTGTTTGTGCTTACAGAAGAGTCCCTTTCAGCTATGATGGTTCGCATTTTTCCATAATGCCTGTGAATTGTTTGAGAAAACTTAATAAGGTGAAGAATCATTAATTCCTGAGTGCTAAAACATGATACAGCAGAAATCTTAGGTTTAGATTTAATTTAAATTTAGGGGGGAAATACACTAATGGTTTGCACAGGGTTCCTGATGGATGAAATTAAATGATGCTTCTGTAAATTTTGTTAAGCACTGAATTATGTACAGATTTCTTTTCATACAGGTATGAAGCCTTATTGTTAAACTACAACTACTTTGGAAAAGAAGTATGGGTATAAGTAAAACATTTGGTCATTCAGATCATTTGGTTTCAGTTACATGGAGCAGGTGTTTATATTCAGGAGAATACCTTGATATGTGTGAATGTGAAGATAGTCTTTCTGATTAGAAAAATATATTGCTTCCTCATGAACTTATACTGGCTCAGGAGATGGCCATTCATATGTAAAATTACTAAGTTAGAAATTAATAATTTTGTTTCTATTGGATAAACTTTGTTCATTTACAGCAACAGGTTCTCACTCTTTTTACTGTGTCCAAAGGATGGAAAATGCTACAGCAATATGATACACCCCGTTGTTGACTGATGGAGGATGAAGCTGGTACAGGACTTTCTTAGTGGTATTTGAGGGTGATATACATCCTTGGAAATGGATAGATTTTTTCATCATTTCAATTTGTCTCCTCTGATTAGAGTTAGCAATTCCTCTACTTTTAGCAGCCTTCTCCTATCTTTGACTCATTAATAGCAATGAGTCTTGCTTTTGCTAATGCAGCTATGTTTCTTCAATGTGCCTGTCTCCAATCTGAGGAGATGCCCAGTGGATATTACAAATGGGGAAAATGCACTGATTGTACTACAGCTATGTGCTTTGGGTTGAGCTTGCAATCTTAATCCAGCATTGCTTTATTCTGCTCTCTATTCATCATCCAGGGATAAGTGCTTTGTTTCTAATTGATTTATGTTAAAGTCCTGTGTTTCTCTAAATAACCAGTATTTTCATGTCCAGTTATTTGAGCTCTTTCTCCAGATTTTCTTATAACTCTCTACAGTATGGAGAGAATCATGATTGCTAGGCTGTGCTCCCTTGTAATAGCTTTTGTAGTGCTCACACTAATTTCTAAAGCAACTGGATTCCTGAAGCATCCTAATTACCATCTCTGGAGGTGAAGTAGAGCTTGTTATGTTATGCTGTGCTGACATTTGAGTGTGTTAACATGACACTCCAGTGGGTCCTTGGAAATAACCTTCTCTAATGTGCAGCCGTACATTCCAGCGCTGACTAGAAGTTACCTCACACTGTGTGCTCAGCCACTTCTGCTTCCACTGTTCACACTGCCCGTGCTCTACCCTTCACACGCTGCTTTTATGTGTTCTTAAAGGGCTACCTAACCACACACACTGTTTTGGAGCTGTGATACTTTATATGTGAAAAAGGGAACACAGCCGCAATTAAGACTTGCCTTGCTCCTGCTAAGCTGCTCTGGGAGTTCAGAATGGTGTCTGGTCTAGCTGGTTGGTCTGTCTGTCTTTTGCAATGTGTTGAATAGCTGTGTACTGTGGTATTAAAATGTGGCTTAATCAGGGAATGGCTCAGAGGGTTGGGTAGGACTGGCAGGGGGAGGGAGCTGCACACGGTTTTTATTGTGCATGTCTTCTGACCACTGCTAAGTTTGGTTACTGAGTAAGAGAACCTATGCAATCATGATATCGTTGATGTAATATTTAACTCTGGGTGTTTTTCAACCAGCTTTTCAGATGCATGGCTCTTAAATTCTGTAGTTATTTTGCAGTGACCACAGCTGCATTATATGGCAGAAGTATTTCTACTACGAAGAAAGAAGTTGGCCTAAGTCCTTCATCTTTAAAACTGAACTATATTGCTTCTTTCCCAAATTACTGATCTATCACCAGAATGGCAGTTTTACAGCCATATTTGTTAGGAAATTTTCTTACTACACTGTCTACAAATATTCCAAAACTGCTATACTATGCAGCTGAGGACATACATTTTTGAAGAACCTAATCACATGCACAAGAGGAATGTCACAGATGTATAGTAGTGGATCCAAAAAACTACCACTTTCCATCTTGTGGATGTGAAGTCAGAGAAACAGTAATTAATGTGTGTCCCTCCCCTCCCCACCCCAACAATCTGTGTTCCTGTAGCATTTGTCAGATGGATCCATTACTGAGAAGTAATGGGGATACCTTTTTGTGGATCAATCTAAAAGCTGAAAGGCACAAGCATTTAGAAAATCCTGATGCTCCTGAGCTGGTACTAGAAAATGCTGCTTGTAATTTCCCACTGGTACAAGTTGCTAGTTTAGATAAGGGCTAGCATTTCAAGCACTGCCTGGCCTAAATTTGGTTTGAACAAGACTTAATCTGCAGTGTTTGTGATCATGGGCGAGTTTCAGCAGACCTTTTTAGCACTGGCCTTTGAGTCTTAGAGGTGTTGCTTTTGGAGCATGAGTGTCTGTTTAACACTGTAGTACTTGGGCATTTCACTTTTCTTGCATTGATCCCATCAAGGTGCCTCATCACTTTTTGCATCTGTCTTACCAGCACACAGAAGTTTGGTTTTCCCCTTTTCTGTGTAAAATGCAAAGAATTTGCTTTTTTTTAATTTAGTACCTCATCCTGGGAAGTGCATGTCACAAACCAACTCCACCTTCACCTTCACCACCTGCCGCATTCTGCACCCCTCCGATGAACTCACACGAGTCACGCCAAGGTAAGGGATTCTCATGATGGCAAAGCCTTCAGCTCTATCAGAGTGTCCCCTCTAAACAAATGCAAAATAATAGCATAAGCATAGGCATTGGCTGCAGTGGTTACAACACACCCACCAATTATTTCTCCCATTTTGAGTTACCTCAGCCTGATTTTGAGAGGCATGCATGGTGTTCTAAAAAGCCAATCGAAGTTTCTTAAATTTGTTGTCTCTAGTTAAGATATTGCAGGATCAGACATAACTACATTGGCTTCTGATATCCAAACCTGGCTACTCTTTGTCTTAGACTAGTTGCAGTCCTCATGCATGAATGCGCAGAACGTGATCTCTCACAAAAAAAGACGAGAGGTTTTTCCAGGGAGGAAGTCTAAATCTTTCTCTCAGAAGAAAAAGGGATGTGCAGGTAAAGAAATCCAGGAAGTATGTGAGGAGTGGAGGAGGAAATATGCCTTAATTGGAAACAAGGAGATGTCTACTTTGTTCCTTGCTGTAATTGTTGGATATGAATTAATAGTAGCCAAACTCATGAGCTGGTGATGCAGTAGCAATTGGCAGTAGACACTGCATGCCAGCAGAAGGCAGTTCTGTGGCATTATGGAAGGTAAAGATCTGCGAACCGGGGCGGGGTGTGTGTGAATTTCGTACCTAAAGAGGGAGCTTTCCTTCCTCCCTTAACAAATCAGGATTTACAGAATGTTCTTTTCCATTTATAAGGACAGTGCCTCATTGCTTTCTCTACCTCTTCCAGCTCCAGTGTGGGATTGTACCGCTGTGTAGGTCCCGTGCAGAGGTGTCATGCTTACACTTGTTTAGACATGAGATAGGCACTGACTGCCTATGAAGGGCATGAAAAGTAAGGGTATCAAATACGAAAACCTGTCAAGTGGAAAGGAAATGTATGATGTTTAACTGTAATTTCTTTGCTTCCCTTTCTGAACTAAGTTAGTTATTAGTGGCTTGGCTGGTTTTTCTTTACTCCTTTCTGCCTTTCCCCTCAGCACGATTACTGAAGAGGTCCTCTTATATGGCTGCAGTTCTATTTTAATTTTCTTTTTGTTGTTGAATTGCTGTCATTTGTGGTCAGAATAAAGTCTTTGGGTACTAAATCGATCAGTCAGAAGAGAGAGCTAAATTCAGTACATTTTCAGCTGCCTTAGTTAAATGGAAGTTCATCATTCATTCAGGAGAACAAAGTGCAAAATAAACAAGACGATGTTTTCAGCAAATGTTTAAGGAGCTTCTCCTTACCAGCTATAAATGATTCTTCACAGGTCATGTGAAGAGAACGAGAAACTGCGTTTTGTCTCGTTGTGATGAGAGGAGGTATAGGGCAGACACTATGACCCAGCGTGATTGGGGGTGAGCAGCACTGCCAGCAGCATCTGTGTTGGCAGGGTCATGTACAAGGAATGCTAGTGTGTATGGCACCAGCTAACCCCAAGAGGTTTGGCATTTACCTACCTGGTTGCATTTTAACCTGTGCTACCCCAGGTCTTGCTCTAACCTGACTAAATTTCATCCAGCTAAATTAAATGCTCCTTTATTTGTTTCTTTTCTCAATCTGACTCTGAGACTGTCACTGGGCTGACTTGCTGAGGCCACTTTGAGTCTGATTCTGTGGTTGTGTCCAGGATGCCCTGTAGTGTTGATCAGTTTGATGGGAAAAATATTTCCCAGTTAAAGCAATGCCAGAATGATCAAATGGACAAAAAGGCAACACCTGCAACTGCTTTCTTATTTTTTTAATTGCACTGTAGTGTGTAACTGCTGAAAAATTAGTACAAGTACTAATCTACGTGTCTGTGCAACTGAAACCTGTATCTGGAAAGAGTGAAGCTCTTGGAGTTAATAAACCTTTGGAGTGCTGTAGTTTTAATCTTGTGACTAGGATATCTTGGAAGCCTGGCAATTAACACCATAACTCTGGATTTCTGAAATGTATATGGTCATACATACTGACCTTGTAGAAAGTCAGTTCATGCAGTAAATTCTCTTTCTTTTCTCTCCCTCATGCTTTTTGAGACTTCTGTATTTAGCTGTGTGGGAGATGCACCACAGTGGCTGTCACTGCTTTAGTTCCACTAGAATCAGAACTGTGAGGGTCCAGCTTTAAGCAGTGCTTAAGAGAAGAATTGTGAACTAACTTCTTTCCACTCAGCCTTGTCCTCAGAGTGTGTGTGCTGCTGTAGTGGGTCTGTGTGGCCTCCTTAGCTCTGCTGAGAGAGATCCTTCTCCCCTTCCACTGACTCATCCCACGCAGAAGGGACAGGACATCAGGATGTGCCTTACCACATCTGCCAGATGCACTGACAGCCACAGCACACACGGGGGTGCAAGGAGACCGAGTCCAGAGCCACTTAGCAAGGCTGCTTTTCTAATTACGTCTGCCAGTTTTCTCAAATGAGTGTTTCGCCACAGTACACCAGGAGGAATATATGGGATTCCTCTTTTGGAATTACAACTGCAGTTCATCTTCCTCAGTTTCACTTGCTTATGGTAGAGGTTGGTCCAGTTCCAAATCACTGTTAGAGATCATGTTGATCAGGTCCTGCTTAGCCTTGGAAAGACATGACTTGAGACTTCATAGCATTAGGCTAATATTTTCTTAATTAAAAAGTGCCTTAAAGATATGCTGATTTTTAGATTGTAGGACTAGAATTTCAACTGTTGTGTGAACTCACGTTACCTGCTCACTGTAAACCAAGGATCTAGATGGTGTTCTAAGCTCATCAGAAGCTGCAGCTCAAAACATTCCAGGGTGTCTAACCTGACATGCACAGTAGTGTTGGCTACGCAGAGTTCATTAATGTAAGGTGAGATGAGACTGAAAATTCCAGTCAAGGCATCGTCTCAGGCTTTTTTGTCCATGTGGACAAAAAGATGCAATTTAGTCATTGGCCAGAGTCTTCTCCTGGAAATCCAACCAAATTGTCTCAAAGTGGCTCTTTGATGCTTTCTTGGTGCAGAGAACCCCACTTAAATTAAAGTCGAATGTTATGGCTGAGCCAGTCCAAAGCATGGCTCTGCTGAAAAGGGAAGATCCCACTCTCTCCTCTGTTCCTTCCCTTCCTGGCTGCTTAGTTTTGCCACTGTCTTGCACTGACTTTACTTTCTGTCTGACTCTTTGGTGAATGTCTTCTACCTGCTACCCTGGCAAGGTGAGGCAGTAGATTTCTTTCTTTGACCAGTGGTGAGCTCCCATCAGTGAATCCTTCATTAGCATCAAGTGTTGCATTGCTCAAGGCCCTTTAAATGCCATTGGAGGGGATGAACCCATGCCTATGAGATATTACTGTGGAATTCTCTTTTTTTTTTTTTTGGTGTGTGTGTGTGTACATGTGGCAAAGATCATAATTTGCGCATGATTAGAAAAAATTGGAAAGTTTTTTTTCTGAAGGTGCATGGAGCTCTTGGGTTTCTCTCAGACAGACATGCATTTGGAGTGTCGTAGATATCCCACATGCCTTGTTTCTGGAATAACTGAGTAGACTATGCATTAACGAATGAGTGTTCAGTTCTGTGTACTCAGAAGTGACACTGAAACATAAATGTCTTGCTTATATCATTGGTCCACTCTCCTGCATTTCCTTGTCTCTTAGAAGCAACTGGGAGTTGTGACAGCCAATAGATCAGGAAGAAAAAGTGAAGGTGTTGATCACAAACCTGTAAATAGTTTATCAGAATAAATGTGGCTGGATGTTGGCAGTGGCATTAATCCTGTGAGACTGGGCTCTGAAGTGTGCAGAGTGGAGATGTGTTTTGTATGATCTGATGGTTTTGCACTTTTGATCACATTTCTGGGGGGCTGGGAACTGCCAGGGTCCTGTGCACTCTCCAGATGGATAAAAGGCCCTGCTCAGGGTTAAAAATCTTGCCTGTAGTAAATCTTAATTTTCTAGTGGAGAGAATAATTTGACTGCTCCTTTGCTTTCAGCCTTAACGCAGCACCTACTCCAGCTTGTGGCAGCATTAGCAATTTGAAAGGCACCCCGGTGGCTACTCCCTGCACTCCTCGGCGTCTGAGCTTGGCTGAATCCTTCACCAACCTCCGGGAATCCACAACGACGATGAGCACATCCCTGGGGCTGGTGTGGCTCCTGAAGGAAAGGGGCATCTCAGCAGCAGTGTACAATCCACAGAGCTGGGACAGAGCCAGCAGGAGCACCCTGCTGAACACCTACTCCCCGAAAATGGCCATCATTCCTTCCACTCCACCAAACTCACCCATGCAGACACCTTCTTCTTCCCCTCCGTCTTTTGAGTTCAAGTGCACCAGCCCACCTTACGACAACTTCTTGGCTTCGAAACCTGCTAGTTCTATCTTGAAGGAGGTGAGGAATAAAAAGAACATCAGAAACAGTGAGAGCCAAACTGACGTGTCTGTTTCCAACCTTAATCTCGTGGACAAAGTCAAGAGGTTTGGTATTGCCAAAGTTGTGAGTTCAGGGCAAACGTCAGCTTCTCCTTTAACTGATGACCAGGGACCTCTTCTCTGTGGGGCACAGGGACCAGTCAGGGCCCTTGTTCCTGGAGGCCTGGCACCTGACGGTCTCCCCTTGGTCTGCCCTGCCGTGACCAGTGCCATCGGGGGCATCCAGCTGAACACTGGCATCCGAAGGAATCGGAGCTTCCCCACTATGGTGGGTTCCAGCATGCAGATGAAAGGCCCAACGTCCCTCACTTCAGGGATCCTCATGGGAACCAAGCTCCCGAAGCAAACTAGCTTACGATGAAGGACTTTATTTTTACAGCTAGTCTTTTTAAATGAAAATACTCAAATTCTTTCTCCAATCTCCTTTTTCTTTCCCCACCACCCCTTCATTGCCTCTTGAGTTTGACAAATCAACTTCGTGCCTAACGGGAGAAATGTGTAAACTTTGTATAAAATGTGTAAATATGTACCAGATCTATTGTAACTAATTGGATTATTTTACTGTTCAATCAAGTGCAAAAGGCTCTATGTTATGATTGCTGTATTAAGGTTAACTTGCTAACCTTTTGAAAAGGTTGTTTTGTTTTTTTTAAGATGCACTGAAAAAAAAAGAGCAAAACCAACAAAAAATAACTTGACTAGAAAACCGTGAATTCTGTAGCTAGCCTAACTTGAGTCAAGGGTGCATGGGAAGCTATTGAATGTGTTATGTGAGACGTCTCATTACATCACTTGAAGCATGGGAGCATTTGTGCTTCGTTAAATACTGAAAAAAGCACTCAGTTTAACATGTAGTAGTTTTAGTTTTGCCTCTGTAGATGAGTTGAGCTGAGTTATTGGAGTGCCTGGCTATTATGCCTGAATGGATGAAACTTCTTTTTTTTTTCCTGTTCTGTATTTGCCACCTCCCCAGGACTATAAACTTGAACTAATACTGTGTTGAGGTCAGCAGGCCTGTTGGGTACCTGGAATATTGACATGTTCCTACCACCGCTGTTTCCTTTGGCACACTTACACTCTGTGCAACTTCTTTGTTGGTTTTTTTGTTTTGTTTTGTTCTTCAATACTGCACTGGATTGTGGAAGGGAAGATGCTTTACTGTGTGTTGCTGCCACTGAAACATGCTTTGTCAGTGCACCCAAAGAAAACAGTTTTCACAACTTGTGAGGTAAACATGGCAGTGACTTCCTAGAAGTCCAGGTCGCGGAAAAGTTCGACAGATAAGAATGTTATAAAAGAACATGTAGCAAAACCAGTATTAGGAAAAGATGAGTCCTTGAAACCTCAGCAGAGAACCACAGAAAACATTTAGTAATGGAATGGTACAGGCAGGAAAGAGCAGCCTGCAGCCCTTGTGCTGATCTTCATGTTTCATGCATGTTGAAGACTGTGGCCTTGTTGGCAGGGTGAGAATATTCTCCACCCATTTTCTGTTTTCATTTTTCAAAGAAACCTTTTTCATCCAAAGCCAGACTTTAGCATAGGTAAATATAGGGGGAAATGCTTTATTTTCATAGTGTTTTTAAAATGAAAAAAATACCTGCTGTACAAACATATAAGCCCCTGCTTTTTCAGAAAGGAAACATAAGACCTCATGCAACCTTTAGTTGCCAGGCAATCCTAATTATATCTCAATTTTTTCTCTGTTTCTCCCCATCTTCTGCCAGGTGCTTGTAGAAAGAGTTGAAATACCTTGAAACTGGAACAGACTGGAGGGAGCTTGTTTCTAGAGTGGAGCTGGGACACAAATATTTTTTGGAAGAGGGAATGGAGAGGAGCACAGCAGAGAGGGTTTAGCATCCACTTTCTTTTCCTTGCACTTCTTGTGGCGTCTAAAATCAAGCTCCCTGTTTCTTACCATTGTCACACTACACGTAATTGCCATGAATTGCCATTTGTACCAGACTGTTACTAAATTATTAGCACTGATAATTTCTTGTATAAATGAAACTATCTTTTAGTCTTTGTGACGAGAGATAGGTGGGTGGTTTGCTTTTTTCTGAATGAAGTAGTTATTGCGGTAGCGCTATGGACACTAAGGATATTTTTTGAGAAAGAAAAAAACCTCACATTGGTCAGTTACAGCATGTGTTTGAAGACTTCTATTTATTCTATGAACTTACAATGTTTTAGTAAAATGCCATCAGCTCTGTTTGCTGTTGTATGTGTGCACTTACTGCAAGTAAATTTAAGTATCTTTTTATTTGAATGTATCTTAAACCAGTAGGTAGAATAACAGTTGATTCTGAAAAAAAGTCATGGACTTAATGGACCATTTTATATACCCAGAGGAAGAAAGCAATACCATAAGAGAACTTTAAAGTGTAGAAGTTAATCATGCAATCGGGAAGTATTATTTAGCCTTTAAATAAGCTGTAGGAGCTGCCCACCCACCAGAGAAAGCAATTGTAACACATCAGAATGATGAAATTTAATTTTTTCTTCACTAATATCAATAAAATAACAGAAAAGTTGCATTGTTGTCTATTATTCAACATTTCTCCTGTTCTTTTAAGGTGATAAATCTTCTACCTTGATCCCTTGCTCTCATCTCTTAATTAAAGCAAAATAAGAGGCCATCCTTTGTGGTTTTTTTAATTCTTAGACACAGAAGTGGTTGAAGAGTTTTCAGATTTTAGGTTTGCTGAAATCAGTAAAACTTGAGTCAAAAGAAGAAAGAGAAACAAATGTGCTTTTTGATTTTTTATTTGAATTGTGAGAGTGCAGAATTGGATATTGCATGGTTTCTGTATTTTGAGGAGGAGAGGAATTTGCACTCTCCTACCTAATACAGTGCAAAACCTGTAGTAACAGAATGTGAAAGTACAGAATAAGGAGGAAACATCCTGTGTTTTTGAAAAGAGACAGGACTGAGGTCTGCTGTTAGCCAATATTTTCGTTACTGAGGTAGGAAACAATACCATGATGAAACGTCAGGTAGTGAGAAGCTCAAAAAACCTGCACACAGGCTGAAAATTAAGTAATGGAAAAAGCTCCCTGAAGGAGGGAATAATCAGGCAGTAATTCATAGAAAGATTAGATAGCCTCTTTGAGGAGAAGGATGTGTCTGTATGAGGTAGAGAGGGAAATAATAGCATTATTAACACATACTTGCTTCAGAGAGAAAATGGGATAGCAGTAATGCCAAAATAAACTTGTGGAGGGCTTGCATTAGTGTGACGCAGTGCCCTACGCCAGCTGCAAGAGAAGCTGATGCCAGGGGCACAGCCAGGGACTGTCAGTGAGTGCAGGGACTCATCCTTCCTCTCTGCACAGCTCTGAGCCTGGGGGAAGCTGGTGGCCAGAAAGTTAATGGTTAACAGGAGGGATCCAGGGAAGAGAAGCACTGTTCGTCCAGCCCTCCTTGCCTGGGAACAGGATGAATTAAGCAAGTGCCAGTCCAGGGAAGGTGAGAGCTGAGTCAGATGTGCAGAAGAGAGTGTGTTGAAATTGCCCTCCACCCTTGCAATATTCAAGTATCTCAGAAACTTTTCTGAATGCGTCTTCACTTCTGGTAAGCCTCCTCTGAAAGCTGGGTTGGAGGGGAGAGGAATATGAGGTGCTGAGGATTGTGTCTAAGGGCTGTGGACACACAGGTTGTGCTTTGGAGAGCCAAGACTGGCTAAAAAAGCCTTTTGGGATTCTTCTCGTTGTTTTAACATGTATCCTAAGCATTGGATGGCCCCACAACGTACTGCTGTTGTCCACAGAGCTTTGAGTTCCTCCCAACTCCTGAACACATTTACTGGCAGCTCTCTACATTGAATTGAAAAGTCCAGCAATGCCAGTGAGATGTGTCCTGCCTTCCTTTGGTACAGACAGCATCTGCTGCCTGTGGCTTGTATTCATGATGGAGAATTAGCCTCATTCAGCTGTGCTACCACATCTCACTGGGTGCTGTCCAGACCTGCTTTAATTCACTTAAAAGCCCATTGAACCACAGAAAAGTAAGGAAAATAAAAGGCCTGAAAAGTTACTGGTGCTTAGCAATGTCCTTGGCTATAATGTAGGCAGTGGGCTTTCATGTGAGAATGACATAGACTTGAGAAGCCAGTAATGTTTGTATTTAGAAGATGACAGAGATTTGTGTCCTGCTGAAATAGGTTTCAAGCTGCGCTGAATCCAATTGCTGTGCAGTTGACACAGGTACTTAGAAATGATTAAAGGTTTAACAAGCACACAGCCAGTTTTTTCTTTCTTTAAGGGAATTTTAATGAACTTAGGGGATACAAAAATTGAACACACAGAGAAGCCTTTTGGTGCTCTGCTGGGACACTGAAACGTTCATCTTGTTTGACTTGCAAATTCCTCTGCTCAGGCCTTGGAGAGGGGAGTGCCTGGTCTGCTGTCAGGCTTGCTGAAATGTGCACAGCTGGCCTGCAGCTGGAAACATCTGGCTGGGGCATCTTGCCAGCTCACACGCAGCAAGGATGGAGCAGCTGGGGATGCATCAAAGCCTGGAAGAGGAGAGCAGGATCCACACGTGTTCCTGTATGGAATACCAGGGGAGGTGAGACTGCTCAGGGTCAGGTGCACTGGTATAGCTGAGGTTTCCCTCACATGCTGCCCCAGCTCCCAGGGAGAGCTGCCCCCTCCCCAGGCATGGGTTCTCCCTCTCTCTTGCCCGGGTTTCCCCTCATTCCCACAAGGAGCTCTTGCTGCTTCCACCCTCTTTTCACAGCTGTTGAATGCACAACTCTGCAGAAGCAGAGTCACAAGCTTTTCCCAAATAATTTATGTGGGGTTTTCAGCAAGCTGCTCCGTTCATGGAAATTGCCCAGCACCTTTTCTGAAATAAAGTTTATGAAGCTGGAACTGAACTAATTGACTCAAGCTCATGGAGAATACAGACTGCCTTTAAACTCGAAAAGGTATTGATTTGCTATTTTTCCAGTGTAAATTTAGCACCTATGCACATGCTTTCATAAAGATAAATTTGGATAAAGCTAAATTGAATGTCAAGAGAGTTGGCACTTATTCTTACACTTTATTCTTAAATTTATTCTACATTTTATTCTTAACACTGACTTGTGTCAGTCAGGTGGTGAAACCATTTTTGTGTGTCAGGCAAAGATGCCCCTGTCCTGGGGGAGCAACATGTGAAAGCTGCCAAACCCATCACCTGAGTGCTCTGAGGGCGCTCTGCACTTTCACAGACGTCTCCAAAGACCTCCAGAAGAGAGGAATGGGAAAGAACATCTTTGTCTCTCCATCCATCTGCTTCTAGAAAGCGAAACAAAGGAGAAAAAGAAAAGGTTTGTTTTTTCCTAATGACAACGTTCTGCAATAGTAAGGCTTGATTTGTAACATCACCCACTCCCAGCCCCCCTGCAATATTACAATATTACATCCTTCACCAGTATAAGCTAAGGATGGAACTATTTTAAAATATTGCTTGAATGTTCCTGACATTAATTTAAAAGATGGCAGAGCAGAAACTGAGTTTTCTCCCAAGTTACTTTTAAAGAAACATCACTTTGGTGGAAAATGTTTTTAAAAAAAAATAGATTAATTGTTTTTAATTTTCTTGTTTGAAAGTTTTGGAAAAAATGGGCACTTTGGACTATTTTGCTGTGAGCAATAACCAAAACGAAGGAGAGAATTCAGGTAATTTAGGACTCTATGCTTGGAAAGGAACCTAAAAAAACCTGACTAGGTGGCTTAGAAACTGGTTGACTGGAAGGAGCCTGAGAGGAATAAAAGCAGAAAAGTATTTCCATGTCTTCAGGATGAGATCCACATAAAAAAAAACCCCAACAATTTGGTGTTTAACTAGAGAAGAAAACTCCCCATTACTGTTTGCTGAACTCCCCCTTTCACTGCAGATGCGCAGTGCTGTTTGCTCTCCCAGCTGCTGCTGGGAGCAGCTCCTCAAAGTGTTTTTGTGCTCAGCCCTTGGCACAACCATTTGTTTCCCAGTCTTCTTGTTTGGTTTAGTGGAAGTATTTTCCATGTATTGTTTTCTACACTTTGTGTTTGCCTATTAACTGCTGAAGAAATTGCTGCCTGCTTTCCTGCGTGTGGCAAATATTTTCCTTTTTGTATTAGTGCACACATTTGGGAGAAACTCTGTGAATTATGCAATGCAAAAATCACCTCCTTTACAATTTAGGGCATTCCTTGGATGTGAGATCCAGCTGCTGAAGGAGACCCAGGAGCTGCAGGGAGGTTCGTTTCCTGTGGTGGAGGAGAGTGCAGGTAAAACATTTTTTTTGCAACCCGCTCGTGGGCAGATAGGAATGACTGCAGGAACTGCAGGGTGCTGGTTTTGCACAAGCTGAGAGCACTGCCCAGTTCTGAAACTGGGGCCCTCTGCCCTGCTCTGAGCCAGCTAAGAGCTGGGCAGAACCTCCCTCCTTTTCTCCACATCTGTGGGCAATAGCCAGCTCAGCCAGCCTCTGTGATACTTGGGAGCCACCTCTTTCCTTAAGGATACTGGGACTAGGCTGCTCCAATGCCTCTCCCACTCAGGATCACCTTCTGCTCTGTTCAAGAACCTGTCCTCACCCCCTCCCAAATGAATGCTTGGCTCACCACACAGCAGAGAATGCTCTGTTTATTCTGTGATTTGCAGCCATCAGCAGAACTTTCACAATGAGTTCACAACATAAAACAAATAAGCCAGGAAGATGAAACATGCTGGTGTCATTCCTCTTTTTCACTGTTTTAGCACTGTTGGCTAGTCACTGCAAACATGTGGGCTCAGTGTGTAACTCAGTCCTTTGCAAACAAGGTCACCATGAAAATAGCTGGTCTCTTCTGTCAGTATTGTGCTGCTGTGTTTGTATTTGGACAAGTTCCCTGGAGTTCAAAGCTCTTGGGACTGACACAAGATTTCTCTTAAAAGTGGATAATCTGACTACTCAACCATAAAATATATTTACAGTGCCAAATGAAGGCATTATCCCACCTCTCTTATAGTAAGACACCCAGCAACATGCAGTGACAGGACAAGGAGGGATAAGTGAAATAATTTTAATATAGTATCAACGTATGAGAAACCACAAAAGAAAGAAAACATTTTCTGGAAAATTCTGCATATGTATATATTGCATTGTATAGTCTTACAGACAAACTTATGTCAAGTACATGATTTAAAATACTTTAAAATGCTGATTTGAAGAGGACAACAAATTGATTTATCTCTTTTTGTACAGACATGGGAGTGTGATTTTTTTTTCTTGTTGCTATAGTTTGGTGTTCTTCAGGAAGAATACTCGTATTCTTCAGCACTGCGGCGTCCAAAATCCATCCAGCCCATGTAGTCTCTGTCATTTATCCTGTGAGTAGGATCAATGCTCTGTACCCTGTTTCCCATAACTGAGAATCTTCCAGTGGAACCTAAGGAAAAAGCATTTGGGAGAGCAGAGAGTAAGAGGACACATTTTCTGGGTTCATCCATGTTCTGTTCTGACTTGTGCTCATTAGCAGATGTCTGCAGTAGTTGAAATGGACTTAATACAGGCCATGTAACACCACTGTCATGTCATCGGGGAAAACACCAATAGAAACCTTATAGGAAATGTCCTGGAAGTGGCTTGGATTTTTTCAGTGCAGAATAAACAGATCATTTTCTACCTCCTGCTGCAGGAACATTCTGCTCCTGTTTGACAGGAAGGAATATAGATAGAATTTTTTCCTTTTTCCTTCCTATTTCACTAGAGAGAGAGAGAGAGAGTTCAAACCATTTCTCACTATTCCTATAAAGCCCCACATTTGCTTGTTCATACTGGGAGAGCTGCTCTACATGCAAAATAACTCTTCTTGAAATCAGGCTCAAGCCTGAGACACTGCAGTCTTGTGTTGCTTAAAAAGACATCAACTTAAGTACAGGAACTCTTACAGTGCAAATTTGGTAACAAGCAGGGTAGAGTTATGAATCCTAGGTTTTCTGGAAAAGTGGGAATAGTCCTGAAATGGAGAAAGTTGTGTCTGGATTTCACTGTTATTGCTGGAATTATACAGGGGCTTTTTGCAATGTCAGTGTTTTTTTCACAGCTTATCCAAAGCCTTCATAATTCTTTTCACAGAAGGGTTGGATGCTGATTTCTGATCTTGCCTTATCCTTTCTGTATACCTTGCTTAAGGCATTAAAGAGACACAAACTATTTGCAAAGAGAATTTATGCTTTAAAAAAATGGTCTGCAATCCTCTGTTTTCACGTCATCACATAGTATAACTAAAAAATACAGGGAAGGGTAAAGTACTTTTCCCTGTACTCCCTAAAAGCAGACAAAACTTATATCTATCAATAATGAGATGGAGTTAAGCTTTGAATGAGGAAGGAACGGATTTAATATATTAGTATTCAATACAGACTGAAGCTTGAGGAATACTTGAATTGAACCAAAAGGTAAAGAAGCCCAAATTAAATCCCATATACCCAAATCTACAAAATTGCCTTTCTTTCAGTTTCTTGTGTTTTGAAGAAAGCCTTGTTGACTCTGTGTTTTTATATTTCAAGGTCTTCCTCATGCAATACTTTATAATGAACATGACCCAGTAAAGCAAAAAGCAACTGCATTGCTTTGTTAGTGGTTGCAGGGAGTTGAAGGTACACACACGCACAAGAAAAAGCCATGTTTAAGACATTTATCTAGAACAAAACAACAAAAAATTTAATTTCTCCTAGAATAGAATGTCTGTCATTAAATGCTCAAACCCCATGAAGGTCACACTCATAACTCAAAAAGTGTAGTTAAGTTAATGACAATGGCTCCTTAGCACAATAACCAGGCAGGGCTCAGGCAGCACGGAACCATCTCTCAGATGCTGGTGCTTAGGAGCCATCTGAGCCTGCCATGACCTGTGGGCTGTCAAGGCTCCCCTGGTGCCACTACTCTCTGTCCTGTCAAGGGCTCTTTAGAGGACATTAAATGTGCCTGTCACTGGCTTGAGAGCTACAGCATCTCTTCTACGCGGTGCCAGACTCAAGCTGAAAGCCTGCAGGTGAACATAACTGAAAGCTTGGGTCACAAATTTCCTAACAGCACCTTAATTACCTTTCCTCAACCCACCAGAGATGTTGTGTGAGTATTGCAGAATCAGTGTATGACAAACATATTCAAAATCGTAGCAGTTCAGCTACAGGGCTGCCATCAATCCCTAAGCCCTTGAGAGAACTTAACTCACTGTTTTAACTAGAAATACTTTACAAAAACAGCCTTTCTATTAATCATGAGGGCAAATGCCACTACTGATAACTGCTAATACTAACAAAAGCCCACTCTCTTTCCCCCTAGATGGAATATTCTAGTGAGTATTATGGTTTAGACAGGTTAGAAGTGACTAATACAGTAGATGTGAGTGTTCTGCAGAGATTTCTGAAGTACTGCCCACAGTCTTCACATTAAATGAGAATATAATGGTTTGATGGGAACACTGTATGTATGTTATAAATAAAGTAAATACTGATTGTCCTGTGAATTTTCTTTCCTGTAAACAGCAACTACATCTGCAAACTAGAGTCCAACTAGCCTAGTCACATCACAAGAATCTCATCATCTGCTTCCAGATCCTTTTTAGAATTAATTATATATGTCAATAACACATATGCAGGAAATTTCCCCTCATATTAATATTTACAGAAAAAGGCATCTTGAATACAAAGGTCTGTTGGTTTTTTTTTTTTCTTTATCTGGTTAACCTATTTGGAAATGTCAGCCACATGTTTAAGAGAATACAATGGATACATAAACTAGAATGAGGAGTTCAGTTTCCATGTAGGTGAGCAATAATGACTACACTGGGGAAAGGTAATGAGGTTATTGCAGACTCCTGCAATAACATTCTTATTCAATAACAGCCTTAAGTGTAGCACTGAATTGTGGAATTTCACATCTGAATTATCGTTCTATTAAATTGCATGAACAGCTAGAAGACGTTCCTTAATGGATATCATGCAAGTTGCTAACATGAGATTAAATCTTTCAGACACCATTGGAAGTGATTCATTTTTCTGTCGTTTCTAATTTGGCTGTGTTCTGAGTGGACAGAGGGTGTGCATGGCTGCATATGTAATGCACAAAAACACATGTGGCAACTCTTAATTAAACCACCATCACAGATAAGCACAGCACTTTGCCTAGCACAGAGATCAGCAGGGAAGCTGTCAAGAGGGGAGGGTTAAATGATCTGCATTACATGGAGAAAGCTCTTACTTTATATAAAGTGAACTTTATCCTAAGCACGGTCTGGGGCTGGGTGGGAATTAATTTCTCAGTGTCTGTATGTCCAAGTAATCCTAATCCTAATCCTAATTACTGGTTTCCTTGAAGCCCTCTTCCCTTCTTAGATGTCTTCTGTGTAGAACAGGGCATAGGCTGGAGTGAAGCCTTCACGAGTCAACAAAATTTCTGGAGTGGCTCTCTCTGAGGATGGCAGCCAAAAGGCCACAGAAATTAGGCTGCCCATGGTGTTACTCTACTGAGACACACAGCAGTGCAGGGATGAAACAGCTCAAAAGGAAAAATGTTTTCTTGGGGAAGTGGTCAATGATTCTGAGACATCATTTTTACTGGTAGCACTGATGGCATGCTTTTCTGCCTGTGTAAAATATATTCTGTAAGATGTCAACAGGGATAGCTTTACTCTTTCTCTTATGCAGTACAATTGTTTCCTCAAGTGACTAATAAATCTCATTATAAGAATGCCCTGTAATCCCATTGCTTTACTGATTCTTCATGCCGTTGTTACACAGTGCCACGGAGGTTTTAGGTAACTGGAAGATGGTGTTCCCAGACTGCCCGAAACCAAAAAACCTACCAGGAGCTGACATATGTTGAAACAAACATGCTTTTACTTATCAGTGCTTTTAATTATTGCATTAATAAATGTGAAATCTGGTGTTTTGAAAGCTTTCATGCTATTCTAATTTCCTCAGGGAAGTAATATATGAAAAATCCAACATTCAGAATATTTCCCTGGTACAGGTATTCCTGACTGAGGTGAGGCTAGCCATTTGGTCTGCATTTATCCTCAGAAAAGTTACCCTGCTCTTCTAACTTTAAAAGATGGAGGAGGAAGGGAGGATTTTAACTCAATGAAAAACTTTTAAGAAAATGTAATTGCTTTATCTTAGATACAACATACTGAAAATACCACCAAAATAATAAGGCAATTAAAAGAGTTAAAAATAAAGCTGGACAGGTAGGTGACATTTTCTCCAGTTATCTTTACATGACTCTCAGAGGTTGCTACAAAGAAATCCTTTTTTTTTTTTTTGGGGGGGGGGGTGGTTTTTTCTTGTTGTTGGTTTTTTTTTGGGAGGGGTTTGGGAGAAAGCATTTGGAATGCTCTCTACTTCAGGAGTAACCAGACAAAACCTAAATCCTATCTTCTCTAGGAACTCATTTTAGATGATGACAGGGTTATCTCAGCTCCTAGGTAGGCGTGCAGGGAATGCAAGCGGCGCAGAAGCAGGCTGTAAGCAGTACCTTTTCTGGCCTGCTGGAGATACTTGGCCAGCAAGGCGCCGATGTTGGCTCTCTGGTCCCCGCCGGCATCCAGCCGCGGCAGGGCTTTCAGGGGCCCGGCAGACGACGGGGCGCGGGCGTGCCGGTGATGCTCTGTCAGGCTCTGCTCCAGCTCAGCAGGCAGAGGATTCCCATCGTGCGAGCCCAGGGTTTGCTGTCCGAAGGAGCTCACTGAGAGCACAGCAAGGAACACGCAGATGCATAGCCCGCTGTACATTGCTGGGGAGAAAAGGAGCAGCGGGCTGTTACATGGCCAGATGTACTACGTTTTGTGCCGTCCCTAACCCCATCTTCCAGTGGGGATGCTGGCTTCTGAGCAAACCAGGCTTGTGTTGGGGTTTTTGTTAATGTAGGTAAGTGTGGGATCTGTCTTAAGTTGGGAAACATGTATGTGAATGGCTAAATATTCTTGCTAAAGAGGAAGGTACAGGTAATTAATTTTGTTTCTTCCAGCCTAGTTTGTGCTGTACCTCCCTGATCTACTAATTTATTATTTTCTTTTCTTTCTTTGGAAGCTGTATTTCATCTCTGAAAAACTCGTGATTCAAACATTTCAGTATTTTGCTACTGCATTAAAACACTGCTGCTGTTACAGATACTCAGTTTTGACAAGTTCTATGAAGAGCCTTTATTCTACCAACCTCTATTGATTTGAACTTTAGTGTTCAAGAGGTTTCATCTCGTCATACACAAAAAGAAATACCAAAAACTTGTCCCAATGAAAGAAAAACCAAAATCTAATACTCCTGCCCCAAAGCATTTGATCTAATAGCTGGAGTGGTAAAAGCTGTATAGTTAAAATCTCTAAGAAATAAAGTGCAACTTAATAACCTTCTTCATATTAAATAGAGAATTTAGGTTTCTATTGCTTCCTTAAATGTGTACTAGGCAAAACTATGGTGGTTTACTAAATCGTTTCATCACATAAGCTGAAATAGTATTTTTTCCTGGAAACAGAAAAATTACTCTCAATTCTTAGAAGAAACAAACTACCTAGTATTTCATGCTATGGGGGTAATTTTCACTTAAAAATACACACAGATAATCTCAGCTACGTGAGATTTTTTAAACTACTTCAGTTCTTTTACAGTACACTTAACACAACCTTTTAATTTTAAAAGGGTAAAAAATTAAGTTTATTTGCCCAACACATACACTAGATTGAAATAATTCACAGTATATCCAAACATGGGGGTTTAAAAATATTCTTTAGGAGATGAAAGAAGAAAGTCGAGCTGTCACTCCAGCGTGACTATTGGTGATGCACCCATCTAGGTTTGGGTACTCAGAAACCGAGGGTGCATTGCATCCTTTCAGCTGTCCCGAGTCCTGTATATTTTATACACATATATAAAAATATAAATATATAAAAATATATATATGAATACACACATACACACACACACACCTCCCCCTAAGTATTCATGTCCTTGCTACGGTCTCCAAAGCCCAAATCTCACCACTGCTAGCCGGTTCCCCTCCCAGCGGTGGGAAACCCTGCTCGCCGTTCCCCGCACCGGGATCCGCCCGGCTGCCCGCGCTCGTCGGGAGCGGCCGGGATTCCCCTTCCCCGGCGGGAAGCGTTTCCTCCGGCACGGAGCGGGATGCCCTCCGAGCCGCCGCACAGGTGAGCGCCAGGAATCCCCCTTTCCTCTGCCTCCCCACCCTCAGCGGTGGCACCGTCAGAAGAAGGTGACAGATGCTCCCTACCTTTCCGCTGCGCTTTTCCAAGGTCCCACTGGAGTTGGGAGCAGTGTGTGCCCAAGCAGGGAAGTCGGCGGCGACTCAGCCCCGGCCCCTTAAATAGCGGCGGGCACCGCGGCGGTGTTTACACATCTCTGACGCAGCCTCCCCCCGCCCCGGGCATCGGGGCTGTGCGCACTCCACGGGGGGAGCGGGGCTCCTTCCCCGCCGCCGGCCGGAGCCGCGCTCCGCTGGGTGCGGAGGAGTGCGGACTCCGGGGGGCTGGCCCTGCCCCACGGGCCGGCCCTCGACGGGCGCTCCCGGCGGGGCGCCAAGGAGCTGGCAACCCCGGCTGGCTTGCAGATGGGCAATTAAAATGCTCCTGACCCGGGGGCATGCCCACACCTCCCGCCCCGGCCAGGGGCTTCAGGTGGGGCTCGTGCCCTCAGCATCGGCACCTCCGGCCGTCGGGAGCCGCCTGCAGGCGGGAGGGCTGGCCCTGGCCGCGCTTACCGGCGGGGGCAGGTGCGGCCTCTGCGGCCTTGGGTTCCGCTCTCTGCGGCCTCCTGTGACCTGAGCCCGGGGGCACAAATGCCTCCATCCTCCCCTCCCTCTCCCAGGCTCTCCTGAACGTCTGCTCGGGAAGACGGGACACTCATTTTATTTGAAATGCAAAGCAAAGCACAAAGCCATGGACGATCCCCCCAGACAGCCGTGGATAGAGGTGCGTTCGGGGTGGGCTCTCCCTCACTGACCACAGAACTACCAGAGTTTCCCCGGCCGCTGCAGGGACCGCTGCCCCTCCCCGCGCCCTCGGCCAGGCCGGTGCTGCCCTGAGGCGATGGCCACCAGCAGTCCGCAGCAGCCTCGGACACTCTCCCGCCTCCTGCTTTTCGGGGGATGGAGGAAGGGCCCTCAAACTCGGGCCGCCCGGGCCGCCACGCCGAGGCCTCAGAGGGACGGGCAGGGCCGGCTGGGCAGCCGTAGAGGTACCACCCGAAACTCTCCACAGTTCATTCCCTGGGAGCAGCCGTTCCTCGGACCCAGCGCTGGGCTCAGGCGTCATTGTGCAGAATCTGTGTCTTAAAGTTTACAGTTTGGAGGCAAGAGAGTGCGCAGGTTGCTTTTCCCTCTCCGGGAAGGGAGCCGGGCAGCACCGAGACACCGAGGCTCCCCTGGGAGCCGCCTGTACTGCGCGGACCGCGCCGGGGTGCGGAGCGCCGGGCAGGGCCGTGCCCAAGCGGCAGCTGAGACGGCTCCAGCCCGCCAAGGCAGGGCCCTGGGCGGGGCGTGTGTGCTCTTAACGCAGGGCTCCTGGGGAGGTAAGTGCGCTGCTTCCCCGTTCTTCCCGCAGCGCCGGTCCTGCCGCGCATCGCCCCGCGCAGCCTCCGCGCCCTTCCCGCCGCGGCCCGCAGGGGGCGCCGCGGCACCGCGCCGCGGGGAGATCCAGCGGCACGAGGGACAGAGATCCACGGGAAAGTCACGAAATCCCGGCGTGCCGGGGGGAAGAGCCAACCTGCCGCCACCTCCTCAGCGCGGGGAGCCCTGGCTGCCCATGCCAAGCGGTGCCCGAGCTGAGGCGCCGGTGTTGATGGAGCGGGACGGGCGGGAGAGGGATGCCGTGGCTCCCGTGTCCCGTCACTGTGGTGGTGCGAGGCTCGGAGGTGGCGGGGATGGCGATGGACCTGCTCTCTCGCTGCCTCCCAGCTGCTGACAGGGTGTTGCCGAGCGGGGTAAGGCACCTGAGCTGCGGGCTGCCTTTCATCTCCCACATCGGCGCTGGCACTGGGCAGAGTTGCCATCCCGAAGTGGCTAAAAAAAAAGAAAAATCAAAACGTCCTTTGGAAAGAGAAAAGTAAGCCGAAGCAGATTGCCAGGGAAAGGAACAGCCCTGAAATTATTCCAGCAGTACCTGTCCAATGGCTCTGTCTGTCTCTGGAAAAAACCCTGGTAATATTCCAGATAATTCAATTTCACTACTTTGTCTCACTGGGAAAAATACTCACTGCTATTAGACCATTAAATAGTCGACTCTGAATTGAACTGTAGGTGTCTGGGAAGAGTATCACAGTCTTTCTGGGAAGGTACAATAACAATTCTGGTAGAGTCACATCAAGCCCTTGTGAAACCCACTGTAGATAATGAGTGCCCAAGGGACCGGCTCAAAGCTTAACACAAGAGAGAGTGCTTGCTAATATATGCTCATGCATAATTCATATTAGACAGATATAAATGCAGGCATTTAAGTCTGACATATTAGCCTGGTTGAACAAATACGCACTACATTTACATTGAGCTGATTTAGAATATCAGTTCACTTATAAATATATCCAGGATGGGACAAATGGAGTGGGGGAGTGTGTGTGTGCTTGTGCATATATGTGAAAACCAAATTCCTTAGTTGTGCTCGTGAACAGACAGAAAGACAAGGCCATACAGAATGGAATAAAGAAAACAGGACTGATGTCAAGTTATTAAAGTCAGCAGTGCTGCACGATCTATAGCCTGGGTAATAGACTTTTGAACACTGGGTTTTTCTAACTGAATTCCTTAATAGCCGTATGCACAGTCCTTGGTGATTATTTTCTGACTTACTCATGTCTTTCTCTGTGAAAATTTGAAGCTGTAGGAAAGTTTCAGGCCTCAGTAAATATATGTTAATTAATGGCATTTTAGAATTGTTTTGAGCAGAGATAGAAGACCAGAAAGCCTGTTCAGCATGAGCAAATATGACAGCAGGACTCGGAGGTGCGTTGCCTGCAGGAACTTATTAACTTTACTTATTGATGTGGCTCAAAAGGAAAGAATTGGGATTTCATTTGCAGTGACCTCTAGGTTCCAGGTCCAGTGTTTTTATCAGGTGCTGGGCCTGGGTGTGCGCCATGGATTGTGGAGTGCCAGCCACAGGAGGGCCTTGTGCCACCATCACAGGTGGGGCGAGACAGAGGCTGCCCCAACACAAGACTTCAGCCATAGATCACCAGGAAGGAAAGTGCTTTGACTGCACCGCAGCTTGAATGATATTGTAAGAATCCAAGTAGATATGCAAAACAAATTTAAACCTAAAATGAACCCTGCAATGCAGTAAATGCTAATATAGATACATCCCTGAGGAGGAAGCTGAAAGATGCCATAGTTTAGATACTGCAGGCTTTTAAAAAATTGTTTTCTGGCAGGAGTCTGTTAAAAGATTTGAGTGTCTCTAACCTTTCTCCCTGATGATCAAGACACCTCTATCATCAATTTCTTTCTCTATTTATCTGCCAAAGGATTTCTCCTGTTTAGCTGAGGTGGCAAAAGAGAATGTATGGCTAAGCATACATTTCGTGCTGTGCCAGCAGAAAGCTGGGAGTTTTGGAGCAAGAAGGCAGCATGAGAACAGAGGGAGGGAGAGATTTCCTTATGTCTGGCCTGCAGTGGGGATGGCCAGCACCAATAGTTAGAGCACAAGCCATGGTGCTCATGTCTCAGTCCCTCTGGTGAGAGCTGGAGCAGAGCCTGCCTGTGAGTGTCAGAGTGGCAGCAAGCTTGGAGACGCCGAGCTCTTTCCTGAAGCTCTAAGAACACTTACGCTGTGCAATGACTCCTTTATGTCCATGAACACGTGACCTCTGTCTCTGAAGGATATGTTTTTTCTTGGCAAAATCACATGGGATTTTCAGTAGCCTGGTTGTCACATATGATGGCTATATTTCATGCCTTTTCTTTTTAGCAGAAAAAAAAAAAACAACCCCACAACCGAAAACCATATGGATATTACTCAGTGTTATTGCCTGGCTTTGGATTCCACGACATTTAGGCTGACCATTAACTCTAGCGCTGTATACTGCCAAGTATAAGTATACCGGGACATTAGACCATAAGGGATAAAGCCAGATGCATATCCTGTGGGACCAGGTGGCTTCATGTCCAGGTGCATAACAAGAAATACATTCTTTTGTTTCAAAGTATTACTTTTTTTTTTATTATCTATGCAGGGATTTTTTACTTCCATCTGGACCCTGACACTTACGGGTAATAATCTGTGCTATGTTGGGACAAATTAATATGGTTTGTTTATTTTTTTAAGTGCAGCTGATGGAGTGTCACTCTGGAGGTTTACAATGAATTAGGAATAATGGCAGAGGATAGCAGGGAAGGAAACAGTGTCGTTTTCTGGAACTAACAGACAAATTAGTGAACAAATTAGTAGGACCAACTGCATGAATTGTAGATATAAAATAGAGAATATATTTTAATAGAGCATATTGTTCTGCTATTTTTGTGAGTGTTGATTCAGATGTTTAATTTTTGGTTTTTTTTTTTTTTTTCCAAATATTTTTAATTTTAATTCAGTAATTTCTGTGTAAATGCTTTCACGGTAGTCTCTTTTCTCCCACTTGAGAGGAGGGTGAACTCTGCTTGAAGCTAACCCAAAAAGTAAGTGAGAAATTTTGATTTTGAGCAAGTGACCAGCAGTAAGGGATCTGGCTCCTCTGCCTGAAATGTTCTGACCATCTTTCACAGAGCAGTACCTCAAACTAATACATTAATCTCTGACTAATACACCTAAAGACGTGTCCCATAGAAGCAGATCAGCAGAGCTGGTGCTGAGGATGTTTGAACACTCACAGATGGCTTTGCAACGGAAACAAAAGAGTGCCAAGTGGGAATAACCAAAGTACAATAAACTGGCTTAGGTTGGAAGGGAGCTTGAAGATCATCTTGTTCCAACTCCTCTGCCATGGGCAAGGACCCCTCCCACCAGACCAGGTTGCTCAGAGCCCCACCCAGCCTGGCCTTGAACACCTTCAGGAGTGGAGCAGCCACAGCTGCTCTGGGCAACCTGTGCCAGTGCCTCACCAGCCTCACAGTAAAGAAGTCTGTTTCAAAAGTGCACTCCTGGTATGAACTATGAGCACTAATGCAAGTTTGCTGCCTGTCTTAGAATGACCCACTATCCTGCAGTTGTGTGAAGAAGGAAAATCAGAGGAAAAATCCCTTTTCCCAGGAGAAGCTTTGGATTGTATAGAAGATCAGATTTCAATCTGTGTCCCATGAAATTCAGGCAGTTGGTATGTAAGCTCCCTAAAGATCAACTGGAAAACTTATTCATATGATATGTTCAAGATTCATTCCCTGTGGTTTCAAGAAGATATTATGAAGTGGAACTGAGAAACATCCAGTCACTTTTTGTGAGACCACCCAATTCCAAATCAGTTGCTTTTTTATATAGTTTTTTTCCTGGGTTTTTTTTTCCCTCTCTGAAAGACCGAATTGATTTTCTGTGAGAATTTGCTATATGTGTCTTCCATACTGACCACAGTATAGGGGCTTTTGTGCAAGCTGAAAATCGGAAAAGGAAATCAATGTGCTAGATAAAAATAGCAAATATATGTGCAGTGCCTGCTGCTGGCAAATTCTCTGTGATTTCAGCAGTACTTTGAAAGTAATGTTGGAGCTTCTTTTGCTTGTTGTTACCTCAGATATATGTCATGCATCTCAGGAGAGTCCTTGGCCTTCTTCAGAGAAGTTTCTAACAGACCTTGAGTCCTCTGCCATTCAGATTGAAGTACCTGCTTCATCAGTTTGTTGGGTTTTTTTGGGTTTTTTTTTTGAGCAAGCAGCTATGATAGTGCTCTCATCTATGAAACTAAAATACATATTCATGGGTACTGGAATCTGATGGGATTGTTTATGGTTTTAGACAATTGTACTTTACTCCAAATTAGTATTTCCTTTTGTGATTATGTAGGAGAAGCTAGTCCAACACACTTCAATATACATATTAGTTAATTTGTTATAAAAATAGACTACTACAGAAAGGAAATACATTCTACCTTTTGTACCTTTCAAAATACTTCGTGTTTTTCATATGGGCTCTCCACCTCTCTGCCTGGACCTGGACAAAATTGTCTTTTCCACTGTGTGGAATTAACAATGTTGTAGGAGGCATTGTTGGCTCCACACTACTTTCCTTGGAAAGGGGAATATTTAACTAATCGAGTTTGTCAAGCAATTTAAAGCCTAAAAAAGGAAGTTCTATAAATAATAAGTACAATGTTTTAGCATCTTGTCTTCCAAACATTTGCACATTTTCATCTATGCTAAAACTAGAATCAGGACCTAAGAATAGCAAAGTAATTTGACACTGGACAGGTTGGACAGCCAATAAGAACTTTTTACTGTCCTTCAGAAGAGGTAGTGTTTCTGCTTGATATGTAAGTAGATAGGACAGCTGGAGCCTTGTTATTTCACTTCTGCTGTTGAATTATACTTAATATGGAAGCAAATTGAATTAACCTGGATGCAAAATATGAATTGTTATTCTGACAATCCTTATTCAAATAGAAATGCCAGAAACGTCAATGGAAGGTGTAAGTGCACATAGTTGTTTTGATTGGCTGGAATGGCATAAAAAAATAACAGTGTTCTTTGGACACCAACTCTGATTGCCTTGCAGTGAGCTGAAGAAAGGAATTTGATGTAAGAGTGCTATTGTTGGGGGTTAGGTTGTCTTTCCTTTTGTTTCCTTTAACATATAGAATTTTTTCCCGTTAAGTTGCTAAGTAGCCTTATGTAAGGGCTATGTAAGAAGAACTAAGGATGTGGCCAAGCCCCAAGGAGAGGGGCACCTCTGTTTTACTGTTCTGTCTGGGAGTTTTCTCTCGGAGGGGAGTGGGGGGATATCTCAAGAATTGGGACTGGTAAAAGGCGAGGGCAGAAGCTGGGCTGACACTGGGCTTCGAGGACGACAGGGAGCGGCGCTGCTCCGCCGTTTGGGGGAGAGGAGTTTTTGCTGCTGCTGGCTGGACCCCTGGCTTGGAGCTGCTTCTCCTGCCGCTCGGGTGAGCCTCTGCTTGTGAAGCCTATTGCCATCTGCTCGGGTGCCTGGGATCCTGAGGTCGCCTCTCCCTGCCCTGCTGGGAGCCCGGCTGCCCCTGTCCCGCCCCCACCACTCCTTGGCACTGCTCTGGGTTTCACTGCGCTGCAGTCCTGCACCCTCTGCCTGCCGAGGCGTCCTGCTGTCCCAGCTTGCTGTTTCCCAGAGTCCTGCTGGGGCTCTGAGACTGACTGCTGAAGGGGGGTTTGTGAAGCAAAGCCTCTCTCTCCTCCATCCGTCCCTGTCCCGGCCGAGCCGCCATTGCCACGCGCTTCTGGAGCTCACGCCACAGCGCCCCCTGCAGCCGCGGGGGAATCATCGCACCTACCCTGCCCACCCAGCGCCACCAGCGCCCCCTGCCGGCTGTGACCATCACTGCACCCAAGGGGACAGTGCCTGCAGCCCCAGAGGGCTGGGACCGGGTTCCTGGTTCTGTTTGCTGTTAATGCCATAGGAGTTGTTGTTTGTTTGCTTTATTATAAATACTAGTAAAGAACTGTTATTCCTATGCCCATATTCTCACCTGAGAGCCCCTTAATTTCAAAATTACCATAGTTCCAAGGGAAGGGGTTTACATTTTCCATTCCTAGGGAGGCTCCTGCCTTCCTTAGCAGACACCTGTCCTTCAAACCAGAAAAACTATAAAGAAGATACTTAGAAGTCCTAGAAATTGCATACTGGATGAAGACAATATTCCCCACTTTTGACAAGGCTGCTTTAATACTTATTGCCCAGCAATATCTCTTTGATGTAGTGAGGGAGGGTTACGTGTCATGTGCCGTGTCCAACACTTACTTATTTGTGCCCTGGTATTACCATGTTCAGAAACACCTACCTCTGTGACCACCATATCATAATTATAGCCTCCAGGAAGTGAAATTGTTTCAACCTGTCCAAAATCTCCAAATGCTGAGCAAAAGGAAACAATTAGCTCAGAACTCTTTAAAAATCTCCCTACTGTCCCTTAGTGAGTGAGCCTTCCCTTAAAAATGCAGGTGAAATGCTTCTAAACTGAGCTTTTTTTTCCTGAATTATTAGGTATAAATGTATTTTGAAAGCACTGGGGACTAAGAACACATATTGATGTATTCCTTGATGATCTTAAAAGTCTTTTTCAACCTTTATGATCCCATGAATCTAAAACAGACAAGAATTATCACCCAGACAGAGCAACTAAAGCTAAGGTGAATGATTCTTTGGAAGCAGACAAACCTTGATACAC
This sequence comes from Picathartes gymnocephalus, assembly GCA_013390045.1. Taxonomy (NCBI): domain Eukaryota; kingdom Metazoa; phylum Chordata; class Aves; order Passeriformes; family Picathartidae; genus Picathartes; species Picathartes gymnocephalus. The sequence continues at coordinate 46,363 of WEKY01042805.1, forward strand.
ACTGCTTACTATTAGGAGCAGCCTGCTGGAGTTGAGCTGAGCTAAGGGTGTCAGGCACCTGCTCCAGTTTGTGTTTAAGAGAAGCAGACTGTGTGCCCTGTAATGTAAACATCAGGCCTTTGTCCTGATCTGATTTACGGTGGTGGTTGCCTGCATGGTGACGTGTGTTCCATACTTTTTGGGATTCAGTGACATGGTCTAGCTGCGCACGTGATTGTTGGGGTTCTGTGTGAGGACACAGCTCTTTGGGAGATAATGCCAGTGGGAGGACAGCAATGCAGAGGCTTTGTAACCATCAACCCTCGTAAGAGCTGTACACATCGTCCTCTTGTTCTGGCAGTACAATAGAGCATCGACTGTTTGGATGCACGTAGGCCCTGTTAAGTGGTTGTTGGCTACTTGGTCAGGATAACCCACACCTGAAATGCTCATCCATGCCAGTGGAGTGCTGGATCTGATGATGCTCTTGTTGGACACACCACTGACTGCTGTATTTGGGCTGGCATTTTGTGACATCCTCATACAAGAGTTCAGGTCATGAACAGCATGCTCTCAGATCCTTATTTCCAGGAAAATTTTGTCAAACCTCTTCAGGCTTGGTGAGGGGCAAAAATTTCAAGTAGGTTACTAGTCTATCATTTCCGGCCATAAATGGTAAACAGTTTGATCAAAAGATTTTGAAGTGGAATCGGTCACCACTGAACATAATGCCCATACTTCACATTAATGAATGTGTAATGCTTCAGATATATTTTAACATAACAGAGAGATAAGCTCAGTTTGGTTTGTTGACTTTGTCTAAAAAAACTCTTCACTCTTATGAGTTTGAGTCACAATCCTGAGTTGTTTCAAAGACAATCCTTTAATCTTTAAATAATGCTATTAATAAAACTGCTAGACCTGCACAATAAAATTGAAATGTAGATCTTCCTGTATTTATTTTTTGTATTTGTAAGCAAGAATAATACCTGAATAATTATTTATCTGGTGAATAACCAAAACAAAAAGCAAAGAACTTTTCATAAGACTAACAGAAATTCAGTTGGTCATGTTTCATGACAACCATATTCTCTTGCTAGAAAGACAATTTTTTTTTGGTACAAATTAATTATTTATTATTTACCTTGATTTTCTTTATTTTTATATTGCTTTCCTTGACTGTGATATTCAACAGTGAACAGTGTTTCCGTCCCAGCCCCCAAGCATGGCTCAGACATATCACAGTTCTTCAGCGATGCTACAGTTCAGGTGAGTTACACTTTTCTTATCTCTGTGAAGTATGTCCACAGGAGCTTTCCACCAAGAGAGGATAAAGAGATCAGCAAAAGTCTTTGTGGTGTTCCTCGATGGAGTTGATGACCAGAGCAGTATGACTGATGTCTTCTGTACCACCTGCCTTGTCAGGATAGCAGCAACCACAGATCCTTCCAGACTGTGCTGTGGGGTGTGGAGTAGCAAAATTTCATGCTTCACTGTTTTTTTTGGTATTTCTAACATAATTTGCAAATTAGATTTGACCATATTTTGATTAAGGGCCAAATCCTGCTCCTTTAGAACACTGGCAAATTGCAATTGTTCATTAAGGCTAAGTGATGTATATATATGTATGTGTGGGAGGTCAGGAAGGCGGTAATGGAGGTTTCCTTGGCACAATGTTTTCTTTCCAGTCCGTGAGAGTACTCTTGCCACTGATTCTTTCCTCATCCTTTTCTTTTTTCATCTTCAGTTGAACACTGGTATTTAGATTTCTTCCATGCCAAATTGATTTTAATTTTCATAGACAGTACAAGATATTTCATTTTAAAATGCACTGGGAAGGGTTATAGAATTGAGAGCTTTGCAAGAGCTTTTGTTGCTATTTCACAGAATTGTTAGGGTTGGAAGGAACTTCTGGAGATATCTGGCCCAACTGCCCTGTCAAGGCAGGGTCACCTCCAGCAGGTGACACAGGGACACATCCAGCTGGGTTTTGAATATCTCCAGAGAGGGAGACTCCATGCCTGCCCTAGGCAGCCTGCCTCTCTCAATGTAAAGAAGTTTTTCCTCATGCTGAGGTGGAACTTCTTTTGGTTTAGATCATGTTTACTGCATCTCGTTGCTGTGCACCAGTGAAAAAAGTGACACCATCTTCTTGGCACTCACCTTTAAGATATTGATATGCATGAATGGGATCCCTTTTCAGTCTGCTCTTCTCCAGACTGAACAGGCCCAGCTCCTGCAGTCTCTCATCATAAGAGATCATAAGCTCCAGTCCTCTAATCATCCTTGTGGACCCTCTCTGGACATCCACGGGACCCTCTCCAGTAGCTCCTTGTCTTTCTTGTACTGAAGAGCCCAGAACTGGACACTATTCCAGATGAGACACCACTAGGGCCAAGTAGAGAGGCTTTGCAGTGTCTGGCATTAAATATTTTATTCAAAACAAAAGGAAAAGAAAAATCCTCAACTGGACTTTATTGCTATTAATGTTTTGAGACCTAGCTACTACGTGGCTAGACTAAGTTGTTTTAAATAATGCCCTAGTGAAATAGGTGCCCACAAGACATTTGCTGCAGAGATGTAGACATGTTGAAGCTTTGATGCTGATAGTTAAGTGAAGATGGATCCAAGGCTTCTGAATCTTCATTCTTGAAAATTTTTCCCTGATTTGGTTTGTCATATTGTAAAAAAATTACAAATAGATCTAACCTAAGTCGCTACCTGTGTGGGCATTCTTAAATTTGGAGGTTTTTAAAATGCTGACAAGGTTTCAGCATGCTTTATGAGAAGCTGCGCACAAACCTTGAGTGTGAATAACAGGTACTCCAAAAGTGAGTAAGAGTTTTGCAGTGTGGCTACCTTGTCTCTGAAGTGGCATAGTAGTTTTAGTGTTGAAAATAGCTGGGTTTTATGCCTTAGCCGGAAACCCAGAATACCAGAAAAAGTGTAGGATATTATTGACCTTGTTGTGTGCTTATGCAGGAGATAATGCTGCAGTTCATCAGTGCTTGCTACTGTTAAAGTTTTGCTGGGCTTTTAGCTGTGTCTGTTCTTCCCTGTCCCTGGGGACATTTATTGTTAAGATGGATTTAGGATGTTTTCTTCCAAGTACAATATTGTTCAAGAAAACAAACATTCAATATTCATAAGACAGACCCATAGACTAAAGAAACTGAAAAACACCCTCCTAACAATAATCACTCCTTGGGAAGATAGATATAGTGTACATAGTGTCATGGTTATGTATTTTGTCTAATATACTGCTGAATAATGGGGCAGAGAATCGATAAGTGTTTTTGTTATGCTCTTTTAGGGACAAACAGAATCATGTGTCCTAGTCAACTACTGGTCTCTAAAGCCTTACACTGCAAGGCATATCCACTTATATGCATTTCTTATGAGGCCACTGAAAGCTGTCATTCTTTCAGGGGTACCTGGAAGGATTTGGGCACCTCTAAATATGGGACTGTGAGCCACAGGAGAGAATCTCTAAGTAATCCATGCTCACACTGGCTCTAGTGCATTTTCACACAGGTCTTTGCTGGAGAGCTCTTATTTCCCCTTTTCTTTTCTAAAATCAAATATTATGTTTGTGTTTTTTAAAATATTTTTCATAGTTCTTTGATTGCTTCTTATCTTTATTAAAAGGAGACTAATTAGAGGGAAAATGTCACATACATTGATATCATTACCTAACACAGTGAAATGTATTAAGTGGAGAGAAATGGAAGGAAGATCTTTATTGATGAGTTTGGTTTTTCTTGCTAGCACAAGGATGATGAAACCATCTGAGGCTCATCTTTCTCTCACAGAAAAGTAATGAATTTTCGTCTTTTAATTTTGCTTAGTTATTTTCTGTCAATCACTAGTAATCTGCTTTGTCCTTGGTACAGACTACTGAGCATAACGCCAGACTGAGCTCTCCATCCTTAGCTTAATACATCTGGAATTACTTGTTAGTCAAAGCTTAAGAAGAATGGGTGTCACTGCCACATCCAGGCTGTACACAACTTCTGCACATATCAATTTGCACAATCCCTGCCATTTGAGTTTCATTTCCTACTGTGTCTCCAAATGTAATCTTGGCTTCTTGGCTTTGAGGTCCATACATAGGAGCTGGGTAAGGACTGTAGATGCCAACCTACAGAAGACACCTGTCTGCCACTTCTGAGAAGGAAAAAATTTGAAAAGAACCCGTGTCCTTTTGCATTACATTGTTCATATGCTCAAAAGGATGCAATGCTGACTTCACATGGCTCTCTACTCTTCCTGGTTGCTGCAGAGTGCTTCCTTTGCAATCTCCATATGGAAGATAGCCATCTCACTGAGAATTTTAGGTTCTTCTCTAGAAACCAGTAATCTTTTATCAAACAATATTCTGAGGCATTATTTTGAGTTACCCATGTCAGTTGGTACTGGATCAAACACTCTGTACTAGGCTGGAGTCAACAGATAATACCAGGGCAAGTTTGAAGTTCAGCTAAAACAAGTTTTGTTGCTCTCCTTTCCACACAGGCATTTTGCTCTGTTTAAATTGGGATTTGCCTGAATTAGATAGTAAAATTATTCTTTTTCTGTAACAGGATATGAATGACTGGATATGATAAATAATGAAATCTCTTGTAATTGTATCTACATGAATATTTCATATTCTTAGAGCTGTGAATTTATGCCGTGTCTGAGAATGCTCTAAAGTATCTGACAAAACTTAATTGTTTGCGTTTGCTCTGTCCCCCTCATACTGATGACACATGTTCTTGGTTGCTGGAGATCACACCATTTTTCAAGAGTTCAGTGTGACTACAAGCACATGGAAACCCAAGGAACCAGCTGTGAATCCTTTTGTTGCAAATTCTGTAACAGTGGAAGTGGAAGAAGTGAGTTAAATTGATCTTGTCTTCCAGTTTGGAAGTCTGCTTTCCTCTTTTATAGTATTCCTATAGGGATTTGCTGCAACAGAGGCTAAATGTGAATCCTAGCTGGTAAGCAACGTGCCAGGAATTTCACAGTGTAGACATACTCTGAGACTGAGAGCTAAGGAGCTACTGCTAGGTATGTTTTCAAACCAAAATGGGTAAAAGCACTTTTTTCAGCAGTTACTTTTTTGAGTAACTGGAAATTCACATATAGATCAAATATATGGATCTGATAATGAAATGGCAGTATTTCTCATGTTCGAGGAAGGGACAAAAGAGAAACAGGAAGATCAAAATGGTGTTTGAGAAGGTATATTTCAGCTATCTTTGGGAATTCATGGGGTGTTTTGTGTGGGTCAGCTTTGAAAGGAAAACAAGATGGATTTAACTCACAACTCTTTGGTGGATTAATATTAAGGGTACAGTGGAAAAATAAGTGTGGAAATAAACCAAATTGGCTAAATTGTAAGATCTTGATTGATCTTTAACACAAGGAATAAAAATAAAAAGTTGGAGTGCAGGTCAGAGAGCTGGGACAAGTCTCAAAGTACAGCGTGGGTAGGCAGAGATAAAGGTATCAGAAGGGTCAGTGAACAGAATGTGATGCATTTAATGAGGGACATGAAAAGTAACTGGAAATCACTTGAAAAGTACATTAATGGTAAGACAAAGCAAGAAAAGTTTTTGCACTACTGACTCTGAGCATAAATATGTTAAAAGGTTAAAATATGTTAAAATGTTTCTTTTGTATCAGTCTTCACTTGTAGCTCAATAGCAATCTTTCACAATTAATACTAATGGCAACTGAAGACAATCTAGGCCTTTAAGGGGGTACACCAGGCCAGGCCATCTTAGATGTGCCCTGATATTTTAAGACTGATGGCAAATTTCGCCTCTGTTGAGCAACTGACAAAAGCTATTTCAGTAATCTTGCAGGTTCATGAGTGACAGAGGATATACCAGATGACTGAATCAAAATTAAGTGTAGTGCTTCTCTTGCTGGAAGACAAGAAGAGTTGGGGATTTATAATGTAACTTTAATTCACAGAAAAAGTACTACTTCTGATAAAGTTTTGTAGAAACCTAGACAATAATGAGATGAATAAAACATCCACCCTCTTCCCATCCCTATGACTGCCTGCAAATGCAAGAAAAATGAATGCAATTTAAAATGGCAAGACAGGATCTGACTCTACACAAGTACACACTTGGTTGTAGCAAGCCATGTAGTTCTGCTTTCTAGCAGAAAAGCAGAATTACAATTCTGTAAGCATCAGGAAAAGTTTCTGTAGTTTCAGATGTGGAAATTACTAGCATCTTATCCAACATGAATACCCAGCTGGCACTACAAACAAGCTTCCTGGACTGTCTTGTGTAAGCCCACGGTAGTAGTTCCTTGCTGGAGAATGTCTTTCTTTCTTTGATTTTTATGTCTATTTACTATTAAGTACTGCCAGCTTGGTTTTAAATGCAGAAAGAGTTCCACACTCAGAGGCATGTGTTCAGGTTTCTCTGTGTGTGTGTGTGTGTGTGTGTGTGTGTGTGTATAGAATACTGAAGCGTATATAAAGAGGAAATCTGCATTCAGGTATTATCTGCTATTGAACAGAGGATGTGCCACCAAGCCTATAATCGATGTTCATTGAAGGAAGGAGTAAATATTGCATGATGTTCCAGTCATTGGTGTAGCTGTCTCATGCTATTTAATAAGCAGAGGAGGTTTATAGTGTTTGCCCAGCCATTTCCCAAGATACCTTTTTTCACTAGGCTTTATCACAGCATTACTTTATTGCTTCTCGCGGTGTTAAGGTCCTGCGTTTTCTTGTCTACTCTCCAACTGGAATACATTTGTCAGAACATCAACAGCTATGAATCAATGGATCTGCAGGGAAACTGCTGCAGGAACATTGATTTACAACAGCTGAATATTAGCTCTTATTCCTTACAAGTTGCCAAAGTCATAAAACTATTAAGTAATCAAATTTAAAAAAAAAGTATCCACGACATGTACCAGGAAACCACAGTAATTTTATTTCATAGAAAATGTGGGAAAAAAAAATGGCATGAAATGAAGGCAAGACATACAAAAGGAGACGAGATGATTATTTCAGGAGAGAGAATATTCCAAATGATAGGAATAGTGAACAATGCCATGATTTGGTCATCTACATGAGATTTGAGAAACCTCTGGTTTTCAGCTTGTGTTTCACATCAAATAAAATGGGTTTGGAACTTTCTATCCAATCTCACTGAATGACCTAGCTGCAGAGTTGTTTTGTTACTTTGTCCTTCTCCAGATTCCAGCCTGGTTCTCAAGCATTTTAATTAAAAGCAATGTTTCCATAAATGTCATTTTTGACCGAACAGCATTTTTCAGTGGGAAGCAACTAACTTCGTAAGTGGGAAGTAATTATCTCTCCAGTATAGTCATTATTATTTTGTGAGCTCTAATTGTATCCAAATCAGAGCTCATGTAAATCTGGTTTGAGGAAGTATATTTTTGCTCCAAAGCAAGGGGAAATTTGCACAAATCACCAAAACCCCTTGTTAGACTCCAGTCTCTTACCCAAATATCAAAATTAATTGTAAAAAGATTGATTACATCTTTGTGCATTGAATACTTTTCATCTGCCACTGAAAATTAAAGCAGGATTTGTATCCTTCCTGTGTTAATAGGAATACAGACCTTCCCCCAGCCTGCTTTAATGAATGTAGCTGTGAAAGGAATTTTCAAGGACAAAATACATCTTTCTAGTTTGTGTCTCAACTCAGTAATTTTCTTCCCCCTTTTTTTTTGCAAGTGAAACTAAAGGTAACTTGGAAAATTTTATGTTGCATTTCATTAGTAGGTGACAAGATGCTGTTTGAGTACCAGATACGTGAAGGACGACGAGAGGTGGCATCTGGTGTTCTCTAATGACTGCAGTTTGTGGGCACTTTTCACTGGACCGCTCTAGTGCAGAAGTGGGGATGTATTTCCACTTACCTGTAATGAGAGGTAAGTGGAACTTGCTTTCTCACTCTCTTATTGAAAGAAGCTGCTTAGCTTATCAATCCTGATCTAAAGCACCAGGCTTTGCCTGTTGGTTTCATTTCTCATTTGCTTTCCAATTCATTCGCTATCAAGATGAGAGTCAGGATTAAACAAAATGAAGTCCTGCCCTTTTCAAAGGTTTCCCACTGTTTGAAATCTGTTGCCACACAATTTTAGTCCTTCTTTCCTGGAGAAGCTACAATTTGGTTCCTATCTAGTCAAATAAAGAACAGCATCTCTGTTTGGGGTTTTTTCGGTTTTTTTTTTTTAAGACTTTATTAATTGGGGTATTTTGTCAGAAAAATCAATGTTATACAGAAGAGACCTCCCTTTCTTAGCTAATAACACATTTTTTAGGGTTGACTGTGGAACCAATATGTTTATAAGCAAGAACAAAAACACATACATACCCACATAGGACTTCCTTTGAAATAAAATGAGATGATGAAGGTGGAGAATTTGGAAATCAGATAGATAACGAGTCCACAGCTGGACCTTTCTGATGGATGGAATGAACTCTGGTTCTGTTTGAATGCTGAGGGTTTAGCTTATTTACCCAATAAGATGGTGATGGTATTAGGGGGGTAACTGGAGACCCCTTGCTGAGATTAGAGTGCTGTTTTGTTAAGTTCTGGTAAAACACATGCAAGAGAGAAAATGAATGTCCTAGAGAGCTCACAACAAGACTATGAAGAAAATCTATGTTACTTCATGGGTGAGGAATTGAACAGAGACCTGAATAATATGTGAAGTTCACATTCTGAATGAGATAGGTTCTATGAGATTAAACAAAAAACAATCAGTGAGCAGACAAAGGAAAATTGTTTTTAAAAGACTTAAAATAAATCAGAAAGTGAAAACAAATCTATCATCAATAAAAACAAATCTCTTTAGACCATGAAGCTGAAGAAAAAACCCATCTTTTTAGCTCAAAATCTGCCTTTAGCCATAACTGCAAATACCTGAGCCTCTCTCTTTTCCCCACCACTTTTCTGCCCTTGTGATGGTGGTGACCATGTTAGTCTAAAGACCTCCGCTGAAACCAGGTTTTGGCAAGAAAGAGGGAGGATTCTTTCAGTCTCTTGAGATTAAACAAGCTAGGAACAGAGTTCCTGACAAAACTCCCACTGGGGCAATTTCTGTTCTCATTGATGTTTGTTTAATTTCTTCACCTTGGAGAAGTGACTGGGGAAATGAAAAAGTGACAAATGTGGTGCCATTGAAAGGGATGACTGTACACCTTAAAGTGAGGCCTATCCTCACATGCTATTTGGTGTATATTGTCATTTTGCCTCATCAGTACTCTACTGTGCTGTAGATTGGAGACCACAATGGGACAGGGTGTGAGTAATTTTGAAAGCCAAATGTCTTCTTGAAGAAGTGGATATCTACCTTACATGTATCTGCATCATGCTGCTCTTCCAGTAATTGTAAGCCAAAGCACAAGTCTTTGGATTACTTTAGTTCTGTATCATGACATTCCTGGTTTACAGGATTATCCCAGTTTACTGGCTAAGAGTGCAAGTACTAATGCTGCTATAACTATTTCTGGAACACTGGAGTAGTTCTGCTCTTGAAATCATTGAGCGTACAATTAATTCCATCGTGTGGCAAGTATGCTTTAGTTACTGTGTGCTATACTGCACCCAAGAAAAAGACAAGTGTTTTGAAATGTAGCATGTGTAGAGAATGCAAAATTGTTGTTAGTCATGTTTTCTTCATGTGCAAAACTGTATGTTTGATATACTTATTTCTAAAAGTATAAAGGCATGAAAGCAAAACTGATGCTGATTTCTGTGTCTATGACGTGATCCATCACCTAATGGAATGAAAAAGAGCTTAGTTTTCAGTGCTTCTTTGTTGTAACACTGGTCTGAGGTTCACATTCTGCTCATCTTAAAGGAGAAAGGCTGGATGCCACAGTGGGGTGCATACACTTGAATACCTGCTCCCTTATCATTTTTCACTAGCTTTGTCTCCATGACTGCAGATGCAATACCAGAACACAAGGCCAGATCTCTGTTCTGCTTGTGCAGCATGCTGTATGATATCATCCACATTATATCACTCTAAACTTACTGTTTCCTGAGTCAAAACCTTCATAGTGCTCAGCTTCAACAATCTTTTTTTTCCCCTTAGGATTTTGCCTTTTAGTATTTCACAGGTTATGCTTTATAGACATGACCTGTTTCAAAGTTGTTGTCTTAACACCAGCTTAACCTAGCTGCTTCTGTTGCTCTGTTCCCCAGGGAATTCTGAGTGCCATACTGATTCTAAGTTTTTTTCTTTCTCTTTGGTATTCTGGAATATCCTAGGAAAAAATCGTTTTGTATTTTCCAGTCTTAGCACACTAGTACAGTATTGTGGCTGAAGTGCAGCTGTATCTTCTGAGTGGCAACAGCACCACATGGATGTGGCGACTTCTGGAAAACCCAAGCCCCTTGTTAGAAATGTTATTGGTTGGGGTGGCTCCAGGAGCCAATGCCATCGTATTGCCTTAGGTTCTCCCTGCACATCTCTGCTGGCCCAGCTGGCTGCAAAATGACTTCCAGGGGTACCAGAGTTGTATGAAGATGAAAATCTGCTCCTGGACTTCCCCTCTCATGAATTTACTGAGCCTTGTCCTGAAGGACCTTTGCTAAATTAAGATTTTGATTAGTGGTCTGTAGTATTGGAAAGGTTGTTTATCTCCCATTGAAATGGATTCTTTCTTTTGGATCTTATGTCTGAGTTAAGGACAAGGATTTTGACGGTTCCTTCTTTGGGATCATTGCTGATCCTCTGCAAGTGAAATTGCCCCAGGTGAGCTTCCCCACTATCATCTTGTCCTCCTTTGTTTTTTTTATAGGCCCTCAGAAGAGGAAAAAGTTCTTCATGAACATTCTCAGTGAGGAATAAACAGGAAGAGACAGTAACCTCTAAAAGTTTATAAAGGCTTATATGATAAAAGCATTAAAGAACAGTGAAAGAGGTGTCTGCCTTGACAGAAAACTACATATAGTGGCAAAGATTTCCATTAGTTAACAGCTTCTAGCACTAAATGGCTTAAATCAGCTTTTAAAGTTGCAAACAGTTGAGTGCTTTTCAAAATTTAACTTTAATCACCATATCTTGGCTCTATTCCCAGCAAAGAAACAAAAAAAATAACTTGTTTGTGGGCTCTAAAAAAATTCAGATTTGCTTTCTCATGCTTGATTTCTACTTGGGGAAAAATAATAATTCCTCAATTCATCAGTTTCATTCTGAGATTAAATGGAAACACTCTGAATCCTCTCTGGGCCTAAGGAGATGCTTCTCTGTCCTTGCTCTTTCTTGTTTTCTGCAGGGTGTGTGGGTACTGGAGATCTGGGCTGCAACCCTCACAGTGGTGTTTCTAAGCATGAAACTGAGGATTTTTTTTATGTGCTCTGCAAGGCAGCACAAAGGCTGAGGATGGTGAACAGTATGATAGTCTGGGAGGACTGGGTAGGGCACAAGGCCAGCCTGGTGCAGTCTTGTCCCTCGTGCCCGCTGGCTGGACTCGGGAATGAAGGAATTTGCATCCTATATATCCATGTACCAGTACATGGTGGCCTTCCAGCTGGACTGCTGTTATGGGCTCTCCAGTACAAGATGTGCTGGAGAGAGTCTACTGAAGGGCCATTAAGAGGATTAGGGGACCAGAACATCTATCCTAAGAAGAAAGTCCGAGAGAGCTGGGATGGCTGAAGAGATGGCTTGAGGGGATCTGAATAATCTATGAGTACCTGGAAGGACAGCACAGACAGGCTCTTTTCAGTGATGCCCAGTGGCATGACCAGTGGCAGTGGGCACAAACTGGAACACTATTTTTGCTGCTGGGTTGCCTGGAGATATTGTGGAGTGTCCAGTTTTGAACATAACCAAAAGTCCTCTGGACATGGATCTGGGCAGCTGGCTCTAGGTGGTTTTTCTTGAGCAGGGAGATTGGACCAAATGACCTCCAGAGGTCCCTTCCAACCTCAACTATTCTGTGAGTCTGGGATTTATACTAGTAAATAAAAAGATCCATGGCACTTCTTTGGCTCTTAGGCAAGTGGTAACCTGTCATAGGTCATGGCAGTACCAGCAGAATTCTTTGTCCCCTGCTGAACACAGTGCCTTCATCTGTGCTCTGGGATATGCTCCCTTCTGAGAGGTCAGAGTGGCTGAGAGATGGCCAGAGCCAAAACTTTGCCTGGCAGTGCACTAACGAGCTGGACTGTATCCATGACTATGGGACTATGCTTGAGCCCATGGTCAGCGTATGTTTGGTTTGCTGATAAAAACACAGCCTATGAAACCTATTCTCCATATTCCAAGCACCTTAAAGGAAATTGTCCTAATTACCAAGAGATTTTTAGGTATAGGTTTCTTCCCTCTGCATTTGTTCCTCATTCATAGACATTAAAAGCAGTCTGCACTCTGCATTGGCTCATGACTTTCTTGACTCCCTCCATAGCCTGGGATTCCTGTTGCTTTCCTGATCCTGTCCAGGGGTTTTGCCTGTGCTTTCACAAATCATCATTCACTTCAAGGGATTTTACCGGAAGTTTGGTGCTGCAGCACCTGTTTTCCTTAACAGGTACCTGAGGCTGTGTAGCTCTACCCCGGGACTTGGTAGTTGGTTTCTGCTGCGTGGGGAATTGATCGAGAAGGTGTGAAGCAAGTGAATTACATTCCTAATGGCTGCTCACTGTGGAGGCTAATGCGGGCACAGCTTCCCTGCTGCTGCCTCCACCTCAGTGAGAGGGGAGGGAAGAAATCCAGGAAGAGAAAGGCAACGAAAAGAAACTGTGGAAAAACGAGACAGATACAAAAGTAGGAGGAGCACAAGAAAGAATAAAAAAAAGGAAATGTTATAAAAAAAGAAAGTTCTAGAAAGAAACCTGTGCCTAGCAGAACTGAGAAAGGAAACAGTGCAGTGTGGTTGGATCAACAGAAAAACAGAAAGAAAAGGGAAAAAGGAAAATGTGTTATTTCTTGATATTTTTTCCTACTAGCACTGCCCTAAGCACTCTGTAAATAGCCACATCCCTAGATTTGTGTTTTGGAGTAGTTCTACTACACACTTTATAGCTTTCAACAGTATTCTAGCTGAAGCAGAAGGAGCTTGTGGCATTTTTCTCCCTTTATGTCCCCCAGTTCCCTCTCAACTTTTCCCGTGTTCTGCTGACAGAAGGCAGAAGGGTTACTTGGCATTCACCCACTAGATTAAGTGCAAATGCATTTTGGCAGTGATTCCTGGTAAACTGCATATGTTTTGCACATGGCCCCTTCCCTGTAAAGTTTTGGGTAACATTGTTCTAGTTTTCTGTCTCATTTATGTTTCCTTTCCCTGTGATGCTGGAATGTGTGAGCATGAGCATTGGTATAGTGCTTATCTTTTGCTAGTTTACTGTAAGTTTAAAGCTCACCCACGCTGATAAGTATTTTTAGCTCCCTCTTCTTTGCCTTATCTGTAGAACCTGTTTTTCCTGTGCTACACACAAATATAGGTTAGAAGCTTCTGCACAAAGCAACGTATTTTACCAGGCACCAAGAAGGCACAGAAAAAGACAGTTACGTTTATTGAGTACACCAATTCTGCACTATTTGCACCCAGGCTGTGTACCCTTTTCCTCATTTTTGAAGAGTATGAGAGGTTTTGTTTCTTTGAAGAAAGGGGAAAACAGATTATGTATTTGCTTATGATTCCAAACCTCTCATGCAGCTTGTGTTGTGCAAAAGCTCTTCTTTCAGTGCTGATCCAGGCTGTTTGCAGAGCTTGGTTTTCAGTCTGTTTTTGTGGTATCTCCTTTCTCCATTTTTCGCTGCTCACTTGGCCAAAGAACAATCAGCTCAACTTCTGTGCACACATAGTTCAAATCTAGAGGATCTGCAGATAAGGAAGGCCTTCAGAGAATGTCTTCCTTATACCATTTCAAACACTGTTACTGCAGTGAAAAAATGATACAAGCTACAAATGAAAGTCTTTTAGTCCCGAGAGATGTAGGCAAGGCATTCTGACTGAAACTGTCTGTCCCTGAAACAAAGAGTTCTTCTCTATATATCTCACTTTTTATACAAAGATTTTAGGAATCCATGTTTTGATGAGGTGCTTCACTCCTACTGTCTTTATTCATTTAAACTTTGAGTGGTACAGCACCACAAAAAATAGTTAAAGCTTCCCACTTCCCAAGGCAGCTATTCTTTATGTAACTTTTAAGAGTACTAAACGAATATTTGGTAGCTCATCATATCTGAGCTTTTGTTGAAGGAAGAGGATTATTTCATTAATCGTCTAGCTCTAAGATTTCTTGCTGGCATTGTTAGTCCAAAACTGTTTCATGGTTACACTGAATCTTCCCAGCTTGATGTCCTTCTTCCCAAAGAATCTTCTAGTGCCTAATTAGATTATTTTTTGTGTGCTTGTTTGAAAGGATTTCCAGCTGCCCTGAAAACGCAGTCACCTCCATTGTGGTGATTAGCAATGCACAGGTTTCTGCTGTTTTCCTGTCCTGGTTTTGTTGGCTTGGAAATGTGACAACAGCATGGGAACACAGGAAATCTGTGACACCAGCCGAGATGCAAAGGTGCTTATACTGGCACAGCATGAAAATATGTGTGGGATGGAATGCACATGTGGGACAGCTTTTCCTGCCCAAGTAGTTTGAAGGGAGAGAGCTGGCCAGAACACCTCTTGTCCTACTTGTGTAGCTGTGGACACTGTGGCCCATTCGAGTGATGTAACCAAAGACAACGTGGGAGTCATTTGGTGTGCAGTAGCACACTCCAGACCTGCTCCACCAGGTGCTGAACTGTAGTTAGAGGGTCATAAATGCCACAGAGTACCTTTGAGAGTTTGGGGTTTATTTGTCTTTGGACCATATTATATTTATTAGTTTTATTAAATAAGTAATAGCCAGTGGAAAAAAGAATGTATTTGGCTAGGAAAAGGTTGCCAAAAGCACACAAGCTTTTTAACTGCACTCCCTTTGGGACAAAATTGGGCCCCTAATTCCTGCATTTTTTAACTCTCCTACTGAAAACCTGACAAAGTGTCTGTTCCTGCTGTGTTTAAATATGAAGGAATGAGAATTCGTCCAGAATATAGTTGCTGTTGCCAATAATTTCCCTTGAATCTTTCCACTGTTCTCAGTGGGAATATACCAAGACTTTTTAAGGCACATAGCAGATTGTGGGGCCTATCACTCCTGATATTTGAATTTATTTTGTTTCTATCAAGTATGTATGTTGCTATGAAAAAATATCTGTTAATTGTGTCCTTTCCAGAAAATGCAGTTCTGATGAGGCCTGTACATGGTTCTTGGTTGTATTACTTTCTAAGTCAACACCTTTACGGAAATAACACTTTGGAGATTTGCAGTAAATAGATGTGCTAGACAAGGGTTGAAGGCAGTTCGGAATGTGGTGGTGTGACCAACCATGAATGTACTGTAGATCTCTGGGTAAATTTGATGCTACAGCCTGACTGCAGTAGCTGTATCACATTGTTTTCAAATGAGAGTCCTGTTCTGTACTGTTGGGGTTTTAAATTCATTCTCTTTTGTTTTTTAGTTGGTGTTTTGTTTTTTTAGCAGAAGCAATTTACATTGTTAGTGTACTGAAAAGTGACTTGAAGCTAAGTAACAAGGATATTATGGCTTCTCTTTTTTTGTATTTACTTTCACAGCATTAACAACATAAGGACATGACTGAATAATTCATATTTGTTTTCCTGAGGCATTCTCACAAACAATCAAAAGCTTTCTTAACTGTTTGCCTAGACAGTGATTCCAGTCTCTGCTTGGAACCTTTGATTTGCAGTGCCCTACCACTGTGCTAACGTGGTTTTCCTTCTATCTGTCTCCATCACACAAAATCATTTCCCCACCTATAGACTGATAAATACTTTCCCTTCTTTGGCCCTGTCAATTCATATAAATATTTCTTGCTGCTGCAAGTTGTTTTAGTGAACATCCTTTTCTCTTTGCCACTGTTATTCAATCATATTAAGAAAAACCCTACTTAATTTGTATGTGTTTCTCTGCTGGAGGCAAGCCATATCTATATGATATGCATCCTATTCTATCTGTATGTTCTTACCTGAATTGTCTGACCATATTGATTTTATGAGGGAGGATTTTGGGATCAGGGGGTCTACAGGGTTGAATTCTGTGAGAAGGGACCAGGGGCTGCCCCCATATTGGAGAGAGAGAGTTCCAGCCAGCCCCTAAATGGACCCATTGCTGGCCAAAGCTGAGCCCATCACTGGTAGCACCAGTGTGATACATACTTAAGAAAGGGTAGAAAACATCGTGCAGCAGCTGGGAGAGAGGAGTGAATTAAATGGAAGAGAGATATTCCTGCAGCACCAAGATCAAGTAAGGAGAGGGAGGAGGTGTTCCAGCCACCGGTGCAGAAGTTTCTGTGCTGCACGTGGCAAGACCATGGTGAAGCAGATGGTGTCCCTGGAGCCCACAGAGTAGATGGATGTGTCCTGAAGAAAGCTGCAGCCCACGCAGAGCCCACACTGGAGCAATCTCCTGGCAGGAGGTGAAACCCATGCAGAGGAACACACACAGGGCCTGTGGCCCATGGGGGACCCACACTGGAACACTCTGTTCCTGTAGGACTGCACCCCATAGAAAGCACCCATGACGAAGCAGTTCCTGAAGAATTACTGGTGTTCTGGTTTGAAGGACAGGTATGTGCTAAGGAAGGCAGGAGCCTCCCTTGGAATGGAGAATGTGAACCCCTTCCCTCTGAATTATTGTAATTTTGAAATTAAGGGGCTCTCAGGCAAGGATATAGGAATAGGAATAATAGTTCTTTACTAGTATTTGTAATAAAGTGAACAAACAACAACTCTTATGGCATTAACAACAAAACAGAACCAGGAACCCGGTCCCAGCCCTCTGGGTCTGCAGGCACTGTCCCCTTGGGTGCAGTGATGGTCACAGCCGGCAGGGGGCGCTGGTGGCACTCGGTGAGCAGGGCAGGTGCGATGATTCCCCCGCGGCTGCAGGGGGCGCTGTGGCGTGAGCTCCAGCAGACACGGGGCACGGCTGGGAGGGGAAGGGGTGGAGGACAGGCAGGCTTTGCTTCAGGAACGCTGTCGATCCCGGCGCCTCAGCAGGACTCTCGGAAAACAGCAAACTGGGACAGTAGGACATCTCGGTAGGTAGGGGGAGCGGGGGTTGCAGTGCAGTGAAACCCAGAGCAGTGCCGAGGGAGCTGCGAGGGGCAGGGCAGGGGCAGCAGCCCGGCTCCTAGCCCGGCAAGGAGAAGCTGGCTCAGGATCCCGGGCCCCCTGAGCAGATGGTAAAATAGGTCTCAGTTCAAAACAGGGGTTCACTCATGGCAGAAGAAACAGCTCCACGTGAAAAAGGGTCCAGCAGCAGCAGAGAGTCTTTTCTCCCCCAAAAAAGGCAGAGCAGCTCCTCCTGTTCCCCTCCGAAGCGCAGCTTCAGCTCTCCTGGTGCTGCCCCCACCCCTGCCTTTTATCTGCCCCTCTCCTCCGGGGCTTGGCCATAGTCCTTTGTTTTTCTTAAGTATCCAGTACTTAAGAGTTCGTTAACAACTTAATGGGAAAAAATTCTATACAAAAGGAAAGAAAAAAAACCTAACCCCCAACAACTGGTCATGACAAAGACCACATTGGAGCACTTAGTGAATGACTGTATCCTGGGGTAGGGATCCCATGCTGGAGTAGGGAACAGTGTGAGGAGGAAAATGCAACAGAAATGAAGTGTTATCAACTGCCTGTAACCCCCATTCTCCATCCCCTGGCATCTATTGGGACAGGGCAAGTGGTAGAAGGGTTAGGAGTGAAGTTGAGCCTGGGAGTGGAAGGAAAATGGGTTTTCTTTTGTTCTAGTTTATTTTTGGGGGTCAGGGGGAGTGTGAGGTGGTATTCTTTTCATCATCCTACTCTATTTTTAATTGTCAATGAATTAAATTAATCTTCCCAAGCCAAGTTTGTTTTGACTGTGGTGGTAATTAATGAGTGATATCCATGTTCTTAACTCATAAGATTTTTCATCTTGTTTTCTCCTAGTCATGCTAAGGAAGGGCTGGGAGAGAGTGGCTTGGTGGACACCTGTCAGCCAACCAAGGTTAACCAATCACCGTTACCTGAAATTGTCCCTTGTGGTCTTTTGGGCAGACTCTAATTAGGGTTTTACTTTACTGAGTACTTACAAAGAAATGTAACCAGATGTCAAGGGAATATGAACGCTTTCTCAGTCCCTGGCTTGCACTTTGTATTTGAATACACAGAGAAGATGAACAGAAATTCCTGGGTTCTGGCATCTGATTTGAGCTTGTGTAAAACCTGACAACATCCTCCTAACTTCTAGCTGTTTTCTTGAGCAACGGGCAGAACAATGTGGCTCTGAAAGGGCTTCTTCCTAAAGCATTTATATCTGTTTCAGCCAGAAGTCTTCCTTTGTCTATGTACTGGAACTAATTATCTGGGCTGAAATCTCTACTTATTCTGATGCATTTCTTAAATCCTCCATCTCAGGTCCTCAGTGAATTATGTCCTTTTCACTTTCTTTGGCATTCTCATACAGGGCAATGAGCAGTGGTGGTGCAGTGCTTGTTGACACATTTACTGCTAATAGTAACATCTGCTTTAGGCTGACACAGCCATGTAATTCTTAGATAAGGTGAGATAAGATGAAACGAGAACCATTTTTTAAAGGGGTCTCTGTTCCCATAAGCTATATTTGCTTGCAACAAAGGCAGTGTGCCGAAATACTGTCTGGAACAAAAATGTTCTGGTATTGCTTGGTGGGGGAGGAGTTGCTGTTCCAGGCAAACAAATTGCTAATGTTGAGTATCTGAATCACAGCCTTTTTCTGCTGAAAAATAACCTTTGTAGATGTATGTAGTTAATGAAACCTAAAATTCTGCTTCTTCCCTTGCAAGTCTTGCGATGAAATGAGAGGATATCCCCTGCCTTTCTCCT
This sequence comes from Picathartes gymnocephalus, assembly GCA_013390045.1. Lineage (NCBI taxonomy): Eukaryota > Metazoa > Chordata > Aves > Passeriformes > Picathartidae > Picathartes > Picathartes gymnocephalus. Next base: position 65,246 of record WEKY01042805.1, read on the forward strand.
ATTCCCATCAGCTCAGCCTAGACTGATGATTTGTAAAGCTAAACATCTCCATTTGCCACCCAAATTGCAGAGCAAGGGATTCCATTCAGTGGACGGTCTGAACTGCAGAGACAAAAACCATCTAAATACCTATGTCTCTATTTTGGTTTGAATCCTCAAGTGCCTAGTAAAGGCTGAGCCAAACAAGGTTTTCAATAGGAAGAGCTAAAAATCAAGCTGAAATGAATCTGCAGAACAGGTCTGCACCTGGCTTATCTTCCCCTCAGTGGAAGCCAATCCCTCAATGACATGTCCATGGTCTTTGCACAGTAGCAAGGTAGAATGAAGTGCTTTAGCTGGGATTATTTCTTGCGGTGCTGTAATGTAGTCTAGCTGGCTGTTACCTGTTGTCAAATGCTGAAAACAGAGGCTCCTTTTTGGAATGGAAATACCTTATTCCTGTTTGCTAGCAAGTGTTTCCATTTCTGAAAGCTACCAGCAGGAAATTACTGCTGCTGCTGAATGGAGTGAGAATGAGCATATGGCAGGTGAAGCAGTTTATTCCAGGGTTCTGCCTAATTTAATTGCACAACTACATGCAAGAATGAGGCATTAAATCTGAGGCTCTAACATCATCACAGAACTTCCACTTGTGATGTTGGTGTGAGATAATGGCTTCAGTGACTTGAAACTGAGCACATTTTGATATAAAGTGAAGGAATGAGGGGAAGGTAAACTTAGTCTTCTTGCATGAAAGCACTAATATGTTCCAGAAGTTATGGTGGAGACTTGTAAATCTCCAGTTCATTCTCCAGTGACTTGATTTTAATAGCCTGTCCAAACCAAATTGATATTCCTTTCAAGTCCTTCAGAGTATTCAGATTCCACAAGCATTTATTATGCTACCTAATTAATATGGCTGAACTTAATCCCAAGAATAAATTGATGAAGTTTTACAAAGGCTGATATTTGATAGCAAAGCTGTTGGTGTTTCGATTAAAACAAGTACAGAAAGTCACAAATGCATTAATTTTCTGAGAGAATCATTGCAAAACATGAGCAGTGCTCAGTGAGCTTTTGTATTATATCAGACTTGTTTGGAGTAGAAACCATTTGAGTTTATTTGTTCTGAGTGTGGTGCAGGCACTGGCCTTCTGCCTAACTTCCTCAGGCAGATGTTCCAGAGGAGCAAGGGAGCTGAGGTCCCTTTCCCAATTAGTGCTACCCTATGCAGCATGGGAAAGCTCCCCACACAACTTTCCGTCTCAGCCAGCGGGTATGGAGTGACTACACCAGTGGATAAGGAAGAGCTAAGGGTTTGAGACAGGGTGTCGTCTATCTGGAGTCATATAAGGCCTTTGACACAGTCTCACAAATCTTTCTTGCTAAATTGGCGAGATGGATTTGATGGGTGGACTGTTCAGTGGGTAAGGAATTGGCTGGCTGGATGCATCCAGAGAGTAGTGATCAGTGGCCCAGTGCCTGGATGGAGACCAGTGATCTGTTGTGCCACTCAGGGCCCCATATTGGACCAGTTTAATATCTACATCAATGACAAAGTGGGATCGAGTGTATCCTTGGCAAGTTTGCCAATGACCCCCATGACTCAGCTGTGTGTTGTGGTTGACACACCTGAGGAGTGAGGCACCATTCAGAGGAACCTGGACAAGCTTGAGGAGCGGGCTTGTGTGAGCCTTATGAGGTTCAACAGGACTGAGTGCAAGGTGCTGCACCACTCTCCAGGCTACCCCTGGTATCAGCACAGGCTGGGGGATGAACAGATCGAGAGCAACCCTGGGGAGAAGGACCTGGGGGTGCTGATGGATGAGAGGCTGGACATGACCTAGCAATGTGAACTTGCAGGCCAGAAAGCCAAACGTGTCCTGGGCTGCATCCAAAGCAGTGTGGGCAGCAGGGCCAGGGAGGGGATTCTGCCCCTCTGCTCTGCTCTGGTGAGACCCCACCTGGAATAGTGTGTCCAGCTCTTGGGTCCTCAGTACAAGAAAGACCTGGACTCGTTGGAACAGATCCAGAGGAGGACAACAAAAATTTTTAAAATGATAGAACACCCCTCCATGAGGAAAGGCCCAGAGCATTGGGGTTGTTCAGCCTGGAAAAGAGAAGCCATTACTGGGGCCTTTCAGTACTTAGATGGGGACAAATTTCTTGGCTGAGCCTGTTGCAATACAAGGGCTAATGGTTTAAAAGTATCAGAGGGTAGATTTAGAGTAGATATAAGAATCCTTTTATGATGAGTGTGGTGAAAATGCAACAGGTTGCCCAGAGACATGGCAGATGCTCCATTCCCAGGAACATTTAAGATCAGATTGGATGAAACTGAGCAACCTGATTTATTTGGAGATGTCCCTGTTCATTGCAGGGAAGCTGGACTAGATGCCAACCCAAGTGATTCTGTGACTCTGGTCTCTATTTTAGCTTTGACTATGTCTGGAGTCTTTCCTCTAAGCAGTTATTTAAGCATTTTACTATGTTAGCTTGGAGTGTTCACCATGACTTGTCTTAGTGGTCCTACATCAGCTGTGGAGCATTATATTTTGTGGGGTGCTGTTCTGCTTGCCACACAGGTGAGAGACGTGGTGGAGTGCATCACACAGCTCCCTTCTGCTGTCTGCCTCTTTAAATCATGGATGCAGAAAGGGAAGGGGACATGGTGTCCACTTGGGTCTCACCCCACATAAGATCAAGGCCTACTTAAATCCTGAAATGGGAAGCATGTCCATGCTCTGCAATTTAGCCATAATCTGTGAGAGCTGTATATTTTCCAGTGAAACACTCTTCAGATCCCATGGCACAATGTCTATGGCACTTACAGGGGAAGCAGTACAACAACCAAGAACTGAGTTGGCCTTGAGTTGCTCCCAGGACACGTTCATGGTAGACTGGAATTCCTGCCTGTGAGCAGCAGTGTGTCCCTGAGAGCAGCAGGAGCTGATCCTTCTCCATAAGGGAGAGAAAGATGGAAGCAAGCACAACTGCAGTGCAGGAAGGGGCAGGAGCCTTGAGATAAAGCTCAGCAGAATTTCTACTCAAACTCCTTGCAGCTGAGCTCCAAGGCTGACCAAAGCTTCCCAAACAGCTCTGTCTTCTCAGGATGATGAAATCCAGTGCAGGCAGCTCATCTCCCAGGACAAGTAAAGTGTGTGCTGGTTCAAGGGACTAGTACATATCCCAAACTCCTTTGAAATATTTTTGGAGGCTGTATCTTGTTCCATGATTTAAGTTGTTGGGAAAGATACTGAGCATTAATACCAGTGATAATCTGGCATTGAACAATTGGCTGGGACATGGGGACACTAATAGTCCTTAATCTCCCTGACCAGCGTCACCTGAGGCCTCCACCCATGCCTTCTGCCCATAATCCCAGGAACTCCATTTAAACTGGGGCTTGGCTACTCACTTTTACTCTGAGCTATGTATCAGGTATACTTGTCTCAGGTCTTGTCTCTGGTCTTGCTTGCTAGAGCATTTCTGGGTCAGTATTTCTGGTGACTTTGTCCCTAGTCCTTTTTTTGGATGGATATTGGACCCATTTTGCAGCATTATCTATAGCCCTGTTTTTCCTGATCTACTGTATGGGTTCCCAGGTCATACCCTGGACCTGATTCATTACCTTGCTTTGTCTGAGACTATAAATATACTCTGTTATTATCACCATGGCTGCCTGCCATGTTCAAACCCTCTGGGAACATGCCCTGATGAGTGAGGGCACTTCCAGTGTTGTGGTCACCTTTGGTTCCTGGCTTATTATCCCTTGTGGAGCTGCTCTGCTCTTGCTGCTCTCATACAAATAAAATGAAATTGCAGGGCTGTCAGTGTTATATTCTTTTTTTTTTTTCCTATTACTATACTTTCCAAATAATTTAGGATGTCCTTTTATATAAAAAGGACAAGAAAGTCTACAGTGACTCTAAGTGAAGAGTAAAGGATAATACTAAAGAAGAGTAACAGACTGTCCCAGTTGCTATGTACTTACCACTCTGAATATAGTTTGATATTCGTATCTGAGTATGATATTTGCTTTTATATACCTGTCAAAATTCTTTGGCAGTAGGTTTTTTACAGCACTGTATACTCCAACAGTGCTTTTTCAGATATTTTTTTCTGTTGTTATTTTATTCAGCTGTGAAGATTTCCTGCAAGGAGCCTCTCTGAGCTATGGTAGCTGTGGTCCAGAAGGAAAAAGAGCCCTGCAAGAATAAAATAAGGGATATTTCTTTCTACTTCTGTAAGAGGTAATGATAATTATTATAAAAAGAACTTGTACTATATTGAAGGAGATGGGGTTTTTTAACTAAAAAAAAGAGGGCTAAAAGTGGTGGATCCTGCAAGGTAAGGAAGATAAGGATGAGTCTGGAGTAGGCTTGCAGGGAAGGCTGAACATACAGTAGATCATACTGCAAACACACACTGCACTCATTTTTGGCTGTTGTGTTTGTGCTTTATTTTTTTAATGCTGAAAATTTTTCAATGATTTTTCAAATGGTTTCCTGCTGTGCAAAACTTGCTTATTTCTCAGTTGTTCAAACCAGCAACCCAATTTATGCCTTTAGTTTTGAACTTTGACTATAAGCTGTGATGGGCAGAATAATGGTGGTAAAGCTTTTTTCTGAAGTAACCTCTAGTCTTCAAGTGCTAAAAGAGAAGCAAGAAAATATACCAAAGATTCTTAAATGCTGTTTTCATGACACTAAGCTCAAGTAGAATTAACAGAAAAAAGAATGGCTACATGCTGCACAAGAAGGTGCCCAGAAGGGCTATTGCTTTGTACTAAAAATTGCCCTGAGAGGTTTGCAAAGATAATTAGCATTAGCTTAATTGACTTACTGAAGTCAAGGGGTAAAGCAGAGTTGGGCTATGTACAGCTTATCACACATAAGCACTTGCAATTATACAGGATTGATGTTGTTTTCCACTGCAAAAGGTTTATACTGGACTTTGAGATCCTGACAATGACTGTACTCTGTATCAGTATAGCTTAAGATCTACAACCCAGTCCCTGTGATTTTTGCCAGTAAAACTGACATTGTGTGAGGAAATTCTGCAGCTCATCATGTCTCTAGGCTAACGTTTGTGTTAGCCTCTCTACTGCAAATTTTCAGGGAGTGATTGTGTCTGACAAATTTGCTTTACAGAAAAAGGGGGGAAATTCAAGTGATGGTGAAGGATCCAGGTACCTTCTAAACATTTGCTTCAGCAACCTCAAATATGCTTTAATGCTCCAGAGAAGCAAGGGCCAGGAGAGCTGCAGAAATCAGAACCTTAACTTAAAGTGTGTGGCAGGAAATCCTTGGTGAGTATGGAGGCCTCACGGAGCCTTCTCTTGGGCAGGAGGAGATAACTTGGAATGCAAGGGAAGAGGGCAGTTATGGAAAGGACATAAAGAATGGCAGAGCAAAGATGGGTGTGGGGAATACTGGTGGACTTTGATGTGAGAAGCTCCCAAAGTTCTGGGAATGTGAGCTGTATGTGGGAAAGATTTAGAGAGTTGCTGAGAGAGGGGTATAACTGATGAAGGGGAGAAGTTAGTATATAGCAAATAGATTTCCAAATGGGCATCCCTCCACAAGAGGCAGGAGGGGAAGGGAATCTTGGTGGGGAGAGGTAGAAAAAGCTTTGTTATAGGAGAGGACTGGGGCATAAGCAGGGCTTTTTCTGGGAAAGTTAGTGGGAGAGAATTCTCTCTCTAGCATGAGGGACAAAAAATGATTGTGGTGTGAAGTGCATGAGCACAGGGACTCTTGATTTGGGAAATTGGATTTTGAAACAGGAGTCCGGTCTGGTCATCCTTCTCCACTGCTGAGGACACATCTGGAATGCTATGCCACAGCCCTGGGTTCCATGGTCCAAGAGAAAAATGGCCATATTGCAGCAAGTCTAGTGAAGGACCAGGGGTATGACTCAGGGCTTGGAGATGGCTGAGAGCTGGAACTGTTCAGCCTGGGGAAAAGAAGGCTCAAAGGTAACTTATCAAGTTTTTTATAAATATTTGATGGGAGAAGGAAATATGGAGGCAGACTCTTTCCAGTGGTTTGAAAGACAAGAAAACAAGGCAAGGGGGAATGGCTGAAAAATGAAACAGAGGAAATTGCATTTAAACAAAAGTATAGTCTGTTTTGCTTTTAAATTGTAATCAAACACTGGAATAAGTTGCTCAGAGGTTGTGGATTCTCTATCCTTTGAGATCCTCAAACCTGAGCATCCAGCTGTAGTCTATCCTGCTTTGAATAGGGTGTTTGGAGCTTCTAACCTCAGCCATCCTCTGACTCTGCAAGTGTGTTTTCCATACTTTTTTTCTACATTTGAACATTTTAAAGCCTCTTGGGAAGGACCTAGAGAAAATACAACAACCAAGAAGACAAACTCAAACCTTATCAATATGAATGGGAGCTTTCCCCCGAATTAATGCTTTTATTTCCTTCATTAATAAAATCATACTTAAATTATAGATAAACAAATGATAACATCCAGCCCTGATAGGGAATGGAAAAGAGTTTGGGAAATGGATATTACTGTGTTCTGATGAATCCTTTATTCACCTAAGTGAATTTGTGAGTGTTACTCCCAGTAAATTGCTAATGAGCAAATTTGATACCGTTAAGTCAGTATCTGCAGAATCTGGGAATTGGAAGACATATTCCTGTCTCTGATTTACTCATCAGCCTCCCTTGGGCTTAGCAAAGGTGACATTTCAGTCATGATTTTCTGACTAATAACACACTTTAATGAATACACTGAACAAATTAATAACGCAATACAAAAGTAATTCAAAGTTCAGTTTACCTTCCTGGTCACTAAGGAATCACAGCTGGACTTGGATAAATAAGGGGAATTCACTTTTTTTGTAGGAGGAGGATGAGAATTTTTCTGTTAAGGAACTGATCTGCTTCATATTTATGAACATCAAAGAACTGCTGAAAATACAGGAATTAAGAGTGATACAATGGTGGATTAGAATGTAGGTGAGGCCTTTCAGTGGAACAGCTCAGGTGATAGCAACCTACATAGATTTTAAATGAGTCCAGTGTACTCTGGACCCTAAATTTTATCTGATTGATTTGAATAGAGCCTAATTGCTTGGGGTATTTTTAAGTTTCTTCTTTATCTGTTCACCTGCCTACAGGTCCTGCTTTAATATTATGCAGTTAGAAGTGCACACAGCATGAATAAAATGAGTTCTGATTTACAAAATCCCTGTTTTTTTTACTGCTTAAGAATCCTGATGAGCTGTAACTAGCCAGCTTTTAGATGGATGGCAGTTGTAGTGGAAAAAGCACTAATTGATAAGATAGAGAAATTCTTTAGCAAAATTAGTGACAAGTAGAATTCTCCTCCAGAAGGGATTTTTAGCTTTGTTTCTTTATATGAAAATATCAAGGTTCTTCAATAAAGAAATATTTCAGTGGATTTTTTTCTGATTATCTCCAGAGTCTTTTAATGGCACAGGTGTTCATAACAGCTAGGTCACTTTAAAAAAAAAAAAAAAAGGAAAAAGAAGTAAAAACATAGGAAAATAAATGTGTTTGCATTGATACGTGTGATCATATCATACATGGCTTCTATCCCTACCTATTGCTCACATGAACCTTTAAAACAGTGCATTGCCTGTCCCATACTCCCCGTACCCATTGTATAACATCCTTTCCATAGCATTCCCAAATTCTCAGTTTCCATTAATATCACCCAAAGGTAAGAATGGCTGATATGATGTCCAGCTGGTGTTTCCAGAGTCTCTGTTAAAGCTCCAAAGTTGGGTTTTTTTCCATTAAAACTCATCTAAATTTGGTGATTCCATGCTTTCCAGATGTGCAGCTTTTCATAAAAGTACTGTTCAGGCTCTGTGTCAGTGACAACTTGTGGCTGGATGTGAGAGCTGCCAAATTTTCAGGATTCTGTCATCACCATACACGGAGGACAGATCTGTCCGAGGGGCTGGTGAGCACAAGCTCTGAGCACACAGTGCAAAGGCCTAGACTAAGAGGAATTTTCTTTCCAAACATCCATCTCAACAAATAATTCAGTTCAGTAATGGCTGTTGTCTTTCTTAACTCTCCTGGACTATTTTGCTAAATAAACTTTTAAGGACAAAAGGATGATTTTCCTGGCCTTGAGATGTAATGCCTTCACACAAAGTTAAAAGCATGGCAAACTCTCTGTAGGGTGTTCAAAATGTTCCTGCTATGCAAGCTTTAGTCACAGTGTTTGGCCTAATTTTAAAGTGAGTTTTGTAAGAGTGGATCTATCAGCTCTTACAGGACTTCAATCTTAAAGCATTTTAGTATTGCTATAATATCCATGCAATTTTTGCTGCCATGTGAATGAGAGTTGCAGAAACTGGACTATAGGAACATTGAAGCATTAAAAAAAAAAATTGGGCCCCATTACTGTAATAGTTTAATCTGTTTTCTGTGGTTGACTTCCTGTCCCAATTACTTGTATTCCACTTAAAGATTGATGTGAGCACAAAGCTAACATCCACATGTATTCCAGCCTACAAATCTCACAAAGATAAAGAAATTTTCAAAATCATGCATTAAAGAACTGAAATGAAGACTGGGAACAACAGTTGTTTAATCAAACTTGGAGTTCCATAAGAATAATCAGAGACAATAATCCACAGACATTTAAAGCAACTGAGCAAGAACCTAAATATATTTTTAATTTGATTTTCAATAGAAATATCTAATTTTAATATTTCTAAATACTGCTATTTTCTCCTTCCCATCTCTAATTTTTATTTTTGTTGTTTGGATTTTCATAGGTTTTGCTTGACACTGTTGAGTTTGTTTTCATCAGTGAAAGGGATAGAAAATTTTATTTAAGAAATTTAAAAAATATTTTTGTGCTTTTTTCCTCTCAAAATTTTTTATGTAGGATATGAAAAGTGGAGGTAAATTAAAACCTTTTTCAAATTAAACTGTGGGTTGATAGGGGAGCACTAGGCTAAGTGCTTGTCTAAGACATTGTATTAGTGTATAAAGAAATGTCTTCAGTATCCTGTCTTGTTTATTTGACAACTGGGAGTGACTATTTGTTTGTTTGTTTTCTGTAATTATAACTGCCAGGAAAACATTCTGATAATCTAATGTGGTGGCTTCAGTCATTAGCGTGCTCTAAACAGTGAGAAATCTCATAATTACTCATAAGACTCTGATAGGATCCATGACTGTATCTTAGCTTCAGGCACTGCAGAAATGCAGCTCTTGGAACCTTTGCAGAGCACTGTTGCTGAAATTTACATACCCAGGCTGAGTCCATCTCTTTCAGAGCTGTTCACTGTGCATCTTCCAGGGCTGAGCAGAGCACTCAGCACCTCACAGCCTGGAGCTCTCGGAGTGTGGGGTCATAGGCTATATGTATATAACCCTCTGGAGCACCTGAAATGGTGTGTTTGGTTTGTGAAAGCACAATCTTTAAAAGAGAAAATGCATCTGAGTCACTGCTGGAGCTCTGCCTTTTTGAAGGGTCTTTTCCTGCCTTGAGCCCAAATTCCTCTTCCATTAATGGAGAGAAGCCTTACAGCTTCCTGTGGCTGTCTTCATCCAGTCTTGCACAAGTGGGGAAAGCAGCTGAAACATTTTTCTCTTTTCTCTTCTCTTCATTATAGCAAGAGAGAGGTAGTTTATTCCTTTACCAGATTAAGACTTACTGCAGCTATGAGGAGTTAGAGGTGGGGCTATGTATCCTTGTACAAATAAATAAGGACTGTGACTGTCTTATCCACAGGCATTTTAGTCTTGGAAACCATTCTTCTTGCTGTAAAAAAATGTGAAGAATTCAAGGTGAGATGGAACCATTAGATGATTTATCCTAACCTCCTCAGTATATTAGTCCATAAATCATCACCAATTGAAATGAGTTGAAGTGCTTACCAGTAGTCTATCATCTGAGCAGCACGTATTTTCAGTCAAAATGACTTCTGAAATATAATCTGATTATTTTAGTTTATTCCAGTTGTTAATCTTCACAGATAGAGATTTGGCCTTAAGCTTCATTTTGCACTAGTTAATTTCTGTGAGAGCCAACAGCAGTTTAGGGGACAAAATCACACAGAACAACAGAATATTCTGTATACTATAGGGTTTTCACTGCAAGGTACTTCCCTCAATTTATGAATAGATTTCTGAAATTATTCTATGATTTTATTATGTTTTATGCCCTACAAGAAAAAAAAAATGAAAAGAGCACGTTCCTTCAGTGCTGATCCACCATGCTGATAGTGTACAGAAAGATAAAACAGCTACTTGGACCCCAGGGTGACCCTTAATGGTCACAGTAAGCCCTTTTTGCCCACAACAACAATAAGAGCTCTGCTCAGTTACTTTGATTCACTCCATTCAGTCCAGCACTTTGTGGAACTCTGTTAAATTTTGTCATCTGCATGGTTTTAGCAGATGTGCTTTTTAGATCTGTACTGAAGACTCAGTCAGATCCTCACCTCTGTTGGCTTGGTGGTTGTCTTCCCAATTTTTTTTCTCCATTAACTGCTTCATTCTTCATTTAACACAGGCTTTGTATTGCTGATGGTTTTGTTTGTTTTTAATGAGGCTTTTATACAATACTACCAATTGTTCACAATGGCCATTCTATCTGTGTACCAACTTCTATAACTTGTGGGGTTTTTTTGTGATTTATGAGTGTTTAACTACTAGAGGTGAGGCTTGACCAAAGTCCCAGACTGAAGAGTCACTATTACCTTCTTTCTGTGATGAGGAAATGAAGGGGAGTAAACTTATCATGCCTATCATAAAAAATTCAGAATTGCCAACTATTTTAGCTTGTATGTAAACATCAGTTTCCCAGTGGGAGCTGTGTCTGCACATGTTCTGTCAGAATTCATCTCATGCTTAAGAGTAGCATTGTGTAGCAACAGATGATGGTGACCTAAGGGCAGGGCTTTTATCTCTTTGTGGATTTTCACATACCAAAAAATGGTAAGGAGCAGATTGATAAACAGCAAATGTCTCTCTCTTAAATGGCCTTTAAGATTTGCATGAAAGAAAATGAATAAATTCTTATTGAGAACCAAAATGCTGTAGTGATGAACATTCTTCCCTGAGAAGGAAGAGAGAGTGAAGGCAATATGAGACATGAAATGGTAGGACTTTGATAGTGGTATAATAACGATGTGGTAGAGGAAGCTCTATAGAGTAGAACAGCTTCTCGATTTTAATATTGTATTAATGTTTTATTTCTAAATGCTTTACCAATGACAAATACACAAATAATAGATATTACAAACCTGAGCACTGCATATTGTGTTGCTTGTAAGTACATCAAAACAAAACTCTAATAAAGCAATAGACTTTTTGTACCTTAATAACCCAAAAATTGATTGACCATTAAATTGTATATTAAACATCTATCAATACTTTAAAAATATTTATAATTAGGACTTCATTATGAAATCAGTTTCATCTTTACTATAATATAGCACTGTGTGTCAGTTGTACAAAGGATATAGTTTTAATGAGTTATTTACTCTTTCAATATATTCAGTGAACCCGACTTTCTGAAATGGTGATGTCATAGTGTATGATCTTGATAGAAAGCACTTATCTAAAGTTTCTTTACATCTGGGGATGTTCAAGTCTCTGGTCAGATACAGATAAGCCTTTGATAAGCATGGGTGGAACTAAACTGAGTCTAGTAGTCAATGCTAATCGTCAAGCCTGATTCTTTTCCACAGTGAAGTTGAGAGGGTGGCTAATTATTCTGTATATATGTTCCTGGAGCTATATAAGACTCTTCAGGCTTATTTATAGTGATCCTTTATATAACAGAACAAAAATTACTTAATCCAAAAGCAGATATGACCTTAACATAGATGGAAAAGGGGTCATAGCAGCAGTGGTACTTGGTGACAATATGGCTCCAGTATATCCTAATTACAGATTCCAGTAAATTTCTGGCAAACGAACATAATCACTATCATCAAAATAGAAATAACACAACTCATCATTTAAGTCCTAAACACCTCGTTAGAAATTTCAAGCATAAATGCTGCTTACTGGCAAGAGTTCATATGCAGAGTCAAATCCTAAAAAAACAGAGGACTTGTCATGTTTTGAAGTGCAGGGATCCTTGTTTGCATAGCATTACCAAAGTAGGAAAAAAGTTATGAACACAAGCTTTAGACTGTAGCAGATTTAATGGTAGGGCAGATGATTTGTAGTATCACAATTTCTCCACAGTAGAGAAAAGATACTCTCTATCATAGACTGTCGTAGATTTTCTAAATAGAAAACAGCACCATTAATGACAACTCAGCACCAACACAGCTAATGTGGTGCACTGCAATTGAATGCTCGTTTGCTATATCATCTTTTACTTAATCTCAGGTGTGAGTATTCTGGCTCCCTCCTGGTCCTAGGAATGTAGGAATTGATAGGTTGGAGCATCCTTCATTGCACTGAAGGGAGCAGCATGAGTGAGGAGGCACCTTTGTCCTGGCAGGTGCCCAGGGCCAGCCTTCTTTAACAGGTCTGACTGTGTGCAAACTGGGTTAGCAGTGAAATTACCTAAAGGGAAATTCTGTGAATAGTGCTGAGCATTTTCTCAGTCAAAAGAGAGAATTCCCCAGTGTGAGATTTTATAGAACCCCTTTATAAAACTGCACATGAATGAACGCTACTGAATGTGCCTAACACTCCTTGTATTCTGTGTGAATCTGACCAAAACGAGACTAAAATATCTCCTATTAAAAGATTAGAAAAAACTCCAGGAAGCCATTTGCTTCTGCTGTAGTAAATTGTCATTATTACACCGCTCTGTGAACTAAGAACAAAGTTATTTTGCTGGTAGGACAACCCTGCTATGTGTAGCTCTGAAGAACATTAGTGACATGCTGCAGCAAGTAATATTCATCAAGATAGTCTTCGTTATTCTTTCCAATTTACCCTTGGGAATAGAAATAATTACTTGTTATATTATTTGTTTGAAGATGTTGAGTGAGTCATTGAGCCTACTAAGAGCACTACAAACAATGCTTTATTCCCTGTCCAGTTCAGACCACCTTATGACAACAAGCAGGTTTCTTTAATATCTTTGTTGCAGCCTAGTGAGAAATCTGATAGACTTCATAGAACTGCTTGATAGCAGCATATGGATGGCAAGAGCATCATGAGCAATAAAGCCTGCTTACAAAGGACTTCACATATTTATGTGGATTTTTTACTACTACATGAGTTCACATGAGTTTGCATTAGTCCTCACTGAGCCTTTCCTGAGGTCTGGAATGTTCATTCATTTGATGATGGAGACCCAGGAGGTGAGACCACATTCTCTGAGTCTCTGTTGGCAGTTAACACTGGGTTCTTCTGTAATTTGCCTGGAAAATGTCAACAAAATAGCCCTCTTTCTGGCAGTGATATTGACTCTAATGGGTAAATCAAGAAATGGGTTGTATTTAATCACCAAATAAGACAAGCAGTTTTATGAACAGGGGATGGAAGGAAACCTGGTTTCTCGTGGATGCTATCAGTGCAGTGGTATTGGCTGCGTATCTGATGTTAGATTCACAGCTGTCTAATGAAAAGGGAGTCCATGCTACTTTTTTTCTCACAATGGGGTCCCTAATGACACATTTTCTTTTGCTACCCCTCCTCATGAGGTGATGAACTTCTGAGATTTGCACTACACTCTGGGTTTTGATCAGAACTACAGAATTTGTGCAGGCTGAGAAATGGACACTCCCAGATATATATCAATGTAAATAAGCACTGAGTATTAATTACCTGTAAATTCATTTGTCTCTAAGAGAATCTCCATTTCATTCAGATAAAAAAGTTTGTGTTGCCATGAGAGAATGAAGGTAGGTGGTCAGGGATCCAGCCTGTCAGAATTAAAGCTTAGTGGATGTTGTCTGTTCAACTGAACCACTGACTCTCATGTCCTTTATTAAAGCTGGAATTCTTATCTTAGAAGGTACCTCTCTTGTTTTTATTGCCTGAGAGGCCTCGTGTACCTTCCTCCCATTTTGAGAAACAGAGAAGCATTGGTGTCTGTGTGCTTTTTAATCTATACTGACAAGAACCATTCTTGTTTTTATGTTGGATGTTCTCGTTTGTGCAGGATTTTGCTTCCTTGGTTCTAGTTATTAGGTATAAAACATCACAAGATCTCATAAGGAATTAGGTATTCTTATTAGCTTCAGGCCTAACATTTCTTGATTTAAATATTTAGATTATTCTGCCAGTCCTGGCTTGAGTCTGGCTTCACAGTCATTGTCAGACATTGCAGTAATCTTTAAAACTACGTGTCCAAAAAATAACAGACACACACAATCTCACTTTCATTTCTCTGAGTGACACATAGTGACCCTATGGCATATGGGAGCATGACAAAAAAAGGATTTTTGTTTGAATCTACCTCACAAATTCTTGTATCTGGAGGAATCTCTTTTGTCGTTTCCCTGACCTGAAATACAGTTCCCTCCTCAATATTTGTATCAACACAACATACCTTTTTCTCAGACCAATTTTGCCAACAGACTGTGGCAGAACAGTAGTGTGACAGACCAATAACAGTGTTGATGGGAATCAGCTTTTTTTCCCCAAATAATTCTAGCAAATTACTGGAGGAAAACAAAGCACTTTCATGAACCAGCTCTTCACAGGGAAGTTGATGATTTGTCTTGGAAATTGAAAAGTAACACACAAGGCTCCTTACGTGCAAGAGATTGAGAGAGTACTAAAAGCAGCCTCAGTTTAGTGGCACATAGTGATAATAATTTGAATATTTTGAATTGTAAAAATAGTTACAATACATTGTTTATATTGTTCAAAGTTAATAAGATGATGTATGTCAGTTTAGTGTAAAGTTAAGCAGGATATCTTCATAATCTGTAATAAGTGAAAAAAAGCGTATAATCCCTTTCACAGGGTGTATGATGACTTATTATGACTAAAAGATGAAGGTGCATCATACATGTATACATGAGGACATCAGGAAGCTTGCCTGGAGTTTCAGCTTGAGTGTATAGAAAAGGTGCTGAGGCAGAGGCCTCTGCAATGAAATGCCCAGGCTTGCTGCATGCCTTTAGGAAACTTCTGAGGAGGAGGTGGGAACGAGCCACAGCTCAAATCTCATGACTGTTTGCAGGTGGTGCTTACAGACAAGCATTGTGGTCCCATCAAAGATAACAAGAATTTTTCCATTGGTTTATTTGGGAGCATCAGTTCTTTATAAAATACAGCTTTGATCTGGGTTCTGAAGTCCAGTTTTCCCTTGGCTTCACTGTCAGAAGGTTCTAAAAGGTTTTAATTTGGAAGGTTCTGCTGGATTTACCTTTTTATGTTCTTTCTAGAAGATACAAGATGACATTGCCATTGCTAATGATGTGTTTGATTGTGATTTTTTCATGTCTACCTCATCATTGTAAGTCAGGAGCTGCGTAACCTGAGTAATCTAGAGTTTATTTTAGTAGTTTCTAGCTGACAACTCAAAGAAAAAGGTCTGTAGTGTTCCATTGACACCCAGCAGGCATGTATTAATTCTGTCACATAAACTGTGTTCTGAATAGGTTGAAATTGCATTAGTGTGGGATTGTTTCTATAATAAGAAGACTGGGTCTGTTTTGGCTAGAAATAGGACTACTGGTTGGTGAAAAGGCACTCCTGATCTTAATCTTCCAGCAGAACACTGTTCTGGCCATCCCCCTGAACAACCTTTCAGCGGGGCATTTTACCTCCAAAGGAGGGCTAATAGACTCCTCGAATGTTGGTGGAAGTGAATCAGAATGAAATTGCTGGGAAAAATATGCCCAGATTACCAGCAGCAGAGCAACACACAGCTATGTAAGATTTTCTGCACTGCCTTGCTTGTCTCTACCTACTGCGGGTAGTTCTGTGCAGCCTCAGTCCTCTCAGAAAAGCATATGTGTAGTTTGCAGGTGTAAGTAGATGGATGGCACTTATAGATGAGCTTCTCTGCTTCCTGGATATCCTTCCAACCTCAGCTATTCTGCAGGTCTGTATGCACCAATATTGGCCATTCACCTTGCAAGCAACCTTCCTTCCAGTCAGTTGCTTCCTTCATATACCAGTTTTATAATTGGAGATGTTAGCAGCTTTTACTTGCAGAGTTTTCGGATGTTTCCCATGTCTTCAGTTTCTCTTGGTTTGCTAAAATTTACCTTGTAGCTGCTGCCCTACTCTGTAGAAAGAATAGTAAATATCTGCATACAAATTTGATATTGCTTCTTATGGAGCTCTTCAGACTCTCCAGTGAGATCTTGTTTGGAGAATGAGACTGTCTCTATCATGTCATCTGTCAGAACTGAGTAACAATGCAATTTCAAAAGACCAAGGGAGAAAATGTCCTTTTTTTTTTTTCAGAAAGACACTGGCCTGCTAAGGAGGTGTGGTCCTGTGGGTCCTCCCAGTCTGTCGTTTACCTCTGCTCTAAACTCTTATTCATGGCAGAGTAGTGCTGGAAGCCCCATCCCTGCAAGTGTTCAGGAATGGGTTGGATGGAGCTCTGAGTCACCTGGTCTAGTGAAAAGGGTTCCTGCCCATGGCAGGGAGATTGGAACTAGATAATCTTTAAGGTTGCTTCCAACCTCCATTCTGTGATTCCATGACTTCATCCTTCTTCCCTCTTTTATTTTTCTACCAGACATACAACAGTCCTGACTGATGAATAAAAAAAAACCAGCCTACAATTCTTGTGAATAGCTTGTGAGAAGGCTTAAATATGGACAAAATGGTAAAACTACAATATATTCTGTTTTCTATTTTTATTCCATACCTTGTGAATCATAATATCTATTTGAGCAACCTGTTTAATTATATAGTACCATATTAGGTACATTATGGTCAGACTTGTTCCAGTGGTTAGCACATTGCCTGAGGAACCAGGCTACATGGAAGAAACTTGACTGACAATTCTCTGTAATTGTCTCAGTGGTGTTCTATAGAATCACAGACTGCTACCTGTGAAATAGTTTTAACGAAATCAAACAAGCTTGCAATTCACTTGCTGTCTGCCTGGCCTCAAAGGCAGTGTAAGGCACCCTATAGCTGAATGTACTGTAGACTATGCAGGTTGGAATGTGATTTAATCTTGCTGGCCTCCAATAAGCAGTCCTTTAAACTAGTACAAGAACAACCTTTTTGGTGCTCTCAAAAGAGCAAGTGCCTGTCTCATAACTAACACTGTAACTGCCTTCTACAACTTAAAGTGCAAAATGCCATAAAAATGTCTTTTCCCTTTAATTAAAGTTTGAACAGAAGGATAAGCTCTCTGGCAGGGCTTGTTCTTGTCCCAGTTTAACTAAAGTATCCCATTAGTAGGTACTGTTGGAGAGTTTGGTAACTAAAAAGGACACAGAGGCTTTTCTAACTTTCTGAGGAAATGTTCTAAAAATAAGAATGTATTCACTGTCTATCTGCCTATTTCATTTCAAATGCATCAAAGAGCTGGGAGTTCATGTCTGCATCTGTTGGCTTCAAAGGCAAGGTTTTGGTACAGCTGAACCAATTTAAGAACTGTTTTCTCCTTGAAAGAGCATGGAACCTACCAGTCCATCTTTCAACTGGGGTTAATTCTCCCTGTCTTTACAATACATGTGTTATTGTGGGAATATTTGTCCAAGAACAGGACAGAAGGCGGTATTACCTCATTACCTGACCACCATGAGACATCAGATAAATCTTTTCTGCCTTTATCTGTGCTGATCAATATAGCAAAAATTCCTCCAGACAGAATTTTCTCATGAAAGACTCTTTATTTTGATTGCCCAGAGAACTGAGAAAATCTGTCACTATGTGTAGGTGTTTGAGGAAAGCACAGTTTGCATGTCTGGCAGACTGTCTCACTGGGGTGCAGTGAGAGCAATTGGCTTTGCTTTTTTATTGATCAAGGCGAGCATCTTGCTCAAAATGCCAAGGGCCAGTTTTTCCCTATGAACAGCGTAAATGTTGAAGTCTATGCTAGAAGCAATGAGACAGCAGCCACTGAAAGTATGATCCCAGTATTACAATGCCCTATTCCGAAGAGAGAAACAACAGCTTACCAAGGCAGAGACACGTCTACTTGGCAGATGCTTCTGGTGACTGAAGATGTAATCCTCATCAAAAAAATTTTGCTGTCCTTTTACTCGAATTTTTCACCCCTTTTGGCCTATAAACAGAAGAGAATTTCCAAGTCTTCCTGGTGTGATTCAATGCAGGCTTCACCAGTTTATTTTAGACTGTTGTGAGAGGTGATTTGAGTTAAGCTCAGATACTTGCATGGCTTAAGTTGTTGCAAACATTTGCTGACCAACTATCTACCTGCATCTAACTTAGTGATGCTTAGGAATATGAGTGCTGCCAATCACAACCTCTTCTAAGCCACTCTGTGTTTAAATAACAAAGTTAGCCCTCAAAGCTCCTGGAAATGTATTTATCCTGCAAGAAACTTCAGCCTGAACTCTCTGTTCATCTATTCATCTTAAATATAGCATTCTCTTTCAGAATGTTAAAAAATTGCTCTCTTGAAGGTAGCTCAGGTGAGAGCAAAGTGTCATGTAGGAAGCAGACAGACAAGAAAGGGGGTTGGCTTGTTCCACAAGGTCCCTTGAAGATAGAAAGAATTTTGTTAAAGAAGGGGTTGAGGAAGTTTGGAGATACTTGTTGCTTCAAGTACGATAACTAGGGAAAGAAAAATGATATGTCATTGAAAATATGCGTTCCTGTCTCTAGACAAATTTCTGCACATTATTATTATTATTGAGATACTGTTACTAAAATCTCTCTCAATAAAGCTCTTACAGGAAAGTGCTCAGCCCAGCTGAATTTCTGTTGTAATAGTTCAGCTAAGAATTGTCAAAAGTAGGAGCCTGTAGTTGGATAAATTCTTTGTGTTGAGCATCCAGTAGAATCCATTGATGAAAATGGAAGCAGGCACTTGCTCATAGCTTTGAAAATCACTTCTGTGTATGTATGTGTTGGGAGCCACCATTACATAAAAATGCCACACTTCTCAGAGTTTTGATCCTAATTTTGAAGCCCTGTTCTTGACACTTATTTTGTGGATGCCTCCATAAACTATTTCTAACTTTTCCCAGCAGATCTCTCCACAAAGACACTTTTATGGCATTTTGCACTATGTCAAAGACATAATCTGTATTGGTTTTACATGCTCACTAGTGATCCATGTGAATGTGTGCATAAAGTCCAACTGAAGCATAATAAACCCCGTCTGTATTCTAAATGTGAGTGTACATGACAGAAGGAAACCAACACAAGAACATATTGCTGGCTGTTGATTCTGACATTCTTCCCACACAGTGATTTAGTGAGAAGAGCAGCCTTGTAAGACTGTGTCACTGTCAGTCTGCTCACATAGTGGAAAGACAAGCAACCAATCATAATGGGTCTAAGGCAGAGACATTTATCATCTCCGAAGACAGTAAATGTCATGACAAAAGGTGTAGGACTTCCCAGTAAATTAAAAAGAAAAAATATGCATCTTAGTATACAATATAGTACAAACCACAAGAGAGGGAGAAATAATTTTCACTGTGCTGACTGTGCTTGCAAAGATAAACAAGGCGAATCATGAAACTTTGGCTTGTAGGCATTTTTATTCAATTTTATTCATCTGTCATGCGAGAAAGGGCCAAGAGTCCCTGTGTTTTAAATGCTGGCTGACCACCAGCCTTATCAGATGTTAACTGAAACTATTTTGTCTATTTCAAGCACAAAATTTTCATATAATCATTTAGATTGGCCTCTAAGAGCATAAAGTCCAACCACCAACCTAACACTTCCAAGTCCACCGCTAAAGCATGGATAAGTGCCACATCTACACACCTTTTAAGTATCTCCAGGGATGATGTCTCAAACACATACTTGGGTAGCCTGTTCAAATGCTTGACAACTCTCTTGGTGAACAAATTTTTCCTGATATTAGATCCAAACCTTCCCTGGCACAACTTGAGGCCATTTTGTCTTGTCCTATTGATTGTTACTTGGGAGAAGGGATTGACCCCCACCTCATCACAACCTCCTTTCAGGTAGTTGATAAGTTATCCCCTCAGCCTCCTTCTCTCCAGGCTAAAAACACCCTGCTCCCTCAAATGCTCATCAGACTTGTTCTCCAGACCCTTTCCTGGCTCTGTTGCCCTTTTCTGGACACGCTCCAGCACCTCGATGTGTTTCTTGTAAGGAGGGGCCCAAAAATGAACACAGTACTCACCAGTGCTGAGCACAGGGGGACAATCCCTGCCCTGGTCCTGCTGGCCACACTATTGCTGATCCAGGCCAGGATGCCATGGGCCTTCTTGGCCACCTGGGCACACCCTGGCTCTTGTTCAGTGGCTGTTGACCAGCACCCCCAGGTCCTTTTCTGCCAGGCAGCTTTCCAGCCACTCTTCCCCCATCCTGTAGCACTGCATGGGGTTGTTGTGACCCAGGTGCAGAACCTGGCACTTGACCTTGTTGAATTCCATGTAACTGGCCTCAGCACACTGAATCAGCCTGTTCTGATCCCTTTGTAGAACCTTTCTACCTTCCAGCAGATCAACACTCCCACCAAAGTTTGTGCTGTCTGCAAACTGACTCACAGTGCACTTGATCGCCTTGTCCAGATCATAGAGGAAGCCCTGGGGACAGGCCACCAAGAGGATGTAATTCAACTCACCATCAGCTCTAGGCTTAGTCATTCAGCTGTTTTTTTTTTACCCAGCAAAAAGTGGAACGGACTAAGCCATAAGTAGCCAGTTTCTCCAAGAGAATTCTGTAGGAAATACTGTTAAACACTTTTCTGAAGTCTAGGTAAACAACATTCACAATCAGTCCCTTGTCCACTAAGCTGGTCACCTTGTCGTAGAAGATCAGGTTGGTCAAACAGAACATGCACTTCATAAGCCCCTGCTGGATGGCTCTGATCCCCTGGTTGTCTTGTACAGGCTGCATGATGGCACTCAAGATGATCTGCTCCATGACTTTCCCTGGCACTGAGGTCAGGCTGAACAGCCTATAGGTCCCCAGATCCTCCTTCCAACACTTCTTAGAGATGGGAGTCACATTTGCTAACTGCCAGTCAACTGGGACCTCTCTGGTTTTCCAGGACTGCTGATAATTGCTTGAAAGAGGCTTGCTGAGCACTTCTACCAGTAACCTTAGGTGGATCCAGCCCCATCTGACTTGCAATCTTTGGAAAATAAAAATAGCTAGAAATAGTTCAATGCCATGGAAACAGAGAAATCTGCATATTTTGTTTCATCCTATTATAGAGTGAAATTATTTTTTTTTTAACTTTTCTCTCTCCTTCTGTGTTTTTCTGAGACTCCACATATGCAGTAGTCACAGTGATTTGGGCTGTTATCTGTGTGGGGAAAGTTCATGTTCTCCCGGGTTCAGTAAGTTCTTTCAAAACATTACTACGTAAGCTATCCTCCTTTCTTGGCAAAATGGAATGAGAATTGAGGCTGCTCAGCTGTCACTCAGCCAAATTTCTTGAGCCTGGAGTCTGCAGTGTGTGGCACCGTGGTCAAAGGTCTTGCATTGTGGGAAGAAGTCTGCTGTTGAACACAAATCCTACCATGGATCAGGGAAACCATCCTAACAATAGTCAGTAACATGAGCATGCCTCTCTGAAACATTTCTGTTTCAAAAGGTTAATGTGTCAGGGGCATTCTTTCTGTTTTTGACTTGATGGAAAGTTATGCTGTAGCTCAATTTTTTTTTCTCACTTATACATCTTAGTAGTCCTCAATGGTAAAAAATGGAAACTAAAAGTAGCACCCTGTACTTGCCTGTGCCTTCCATATGCTGAAGAAGTTACAATTGCTTCTGATCTTGTATTTAAAAACAGCTCCCAAATGCAAATTTGACTAAGTGCAGATGCATTGCGAAAGTGTTTTTGAAGTATGAGGTCAATGCTGTTTAGGAAAAACCGGAATGAGACAGATAATCACCTCTGTTAAAGACTTAGTTTATTCTAGTGCTGTAACGTGTTCCTATCCATCATTTGTCTGTCACAGCCATTGCCAGCGTCAAAAGCAAAGTGCAGTGCAACTGCTGATGGTATTGGATGCAACGTCCCTTACAAAGGAAGAGCCTGTATAAAGCAGACAAACCACTGAAGGCAAAAGGTAGGCCTGTGGAGTAACAATCACTGTCTTCTCAATGAAACCAGCATTAGATATAGGTTTCAACCCATGATGGTTCTGCCAGCTCTTTTGGTATGGGTCAGTTTATCTTTCTCTGTCTAAGAATCAGCCTGCAACTTGTAATAGTGATAATGTTGTGAGTTCTTCTGCAGGGAATAGCCATATTTTCAATGTTACAACTGCACAAATTCACAACAACTGCTTTTATTTCCTTTACTGTGCCTGTTTCATACTCCTTCAATAATCAGCATAACCCCACATTTTGAATGGCCTGGATAAAGTTGTTTATCATAATAAGTTGTTCAGAGTTGTCAGAGGAAACATGTTAAACGGGGTTGTCAGTGGTTAATCCATTTCTTATGGTGATTAAACTGCTGGTGACACTGAAACCAAGACTGAAGGGTGTGATGCTGAGAAGTGGCATTTCCATCACTATCTCTGTTAATGAGCTAAATCCTGATCTGATATCACAACTCATTTAGGAAATGATCACTGGAAATTTCAGACTATGTATCTCTAAATCACAGAATGGTTGAGGGTGAAAGGGACCTCTAGAGGTCATCTGGTCCAACCTTCCTGCTCAAGTAAAGTCACTGGGATCCAGTTGCTAATGATTATGTTCAGACTGGCTTATGAATGTTTCTAGGGAGGGAGATTCCACCACTTCTATGGGAAACCTGTGTCAGTGCTCATTTACCCTCACAGTGAAAAAATGTTTCTTGGGGAAACCTCCTACGTTTCAGTTTGTGCCTATCACCTGGGCATCTCTTGTCACCATGTCCCACTGAGTGCCCCACTGGCAGAGCCTGCCTTGTGTATTCCTTGCACATCCCTTCATGTATTTATGCATGATAAGATGCCCTTGAGTTTTCTTCAGGCTGAACAGTGCCATGTATTTCAGCCTTTCTTCATAGGAAAAGCACTCCAGTTTCCCTTAATCTTTCTTAACAACAGCAGCCCCTTTGCTGGACCCTGTCTAATATGTTCATCTCTCTTGTGCTGAGGGGCCCAGAACTGGACACAGCACGTCAAGTGTGGCCTCACCAGTGCTGAGTAGAGAGGATCTGCTGGGAGTACTTTGTAGCCCAGGATACTGTTTGCCACCTTTGTAGCAAGGGCACATTGCAGGACCCCAAGCCCTCTTCTGAAAATCTGCATCTGAGAGAAGAAAAAGACCAACTCTATATGAGTTGTGTTTTGCTGTTGCTTTGATGTGAGGCTGTCAGGTGTAACGTCTGAGGCCTTGTTTTGGTTAGTAAAGAATATGTTTTCCGTTTTTACCCTTAGTCATTGGATGAGCTACCCCAAAAAAGAAGGGCCAGCACTATATTCGTTCTGTGGCAGATGAAAAGAGAAGATTTACCTAGTGGATAATCTTAGGTGTTTTGACTTCTCTGTGTTTACCTTGTGTGTTTATTGGTTCTCCTGTGATTAGAGCATGTCCTTTTGCCATGAACAAAGACCTGGCCTTAGTATTGGCCCTTTTTTAAGTGGTGACCTTAAAGGCAAAAAGGCCTCTTTGTAACCATTGGCTTGCATGACCACAGTCATGCTGGAATAAATGTTTTCCTTCAGTAATTGGTACAGCACAAGGTTAGTAGCAGTACTTGGTATCATGGTAACATGCTAGAGATATTGGAATTTTTAAAAATTCTGTATCATAATTGGTTTCAGAAATGGTTCAGGTTGTCTTATACATAAAAAACAAAACCTACCCTAAAATTAAAAGTGAAAGCTGTATGGCAGTAATTTTACATTTTGATTTTTCTGTGTCACAGTGCATGGTTCATTAGCATTTGTATTCCCTTTCAGTCAGGATGATAGAAGACCTATAAAGCACTGTAAAACAAAAAGCATAACTAAGCCAAAATGCCCTTCTTCAGAGTAACTACCTTATATTTTGCAATGCTTCAACAGGGGAAAGGTCTTACCAGAGCAAAAACAGTATGTGAATTAATGATGAGAAATCCTCATGTAACTTTCTAGCCCAAGGAAATCTTTAGGAAGAACAAAACCAAAATGTGGAGCAGAAGCATAGCTGCCATGTTGTTTGATATCATCAGTCCTCACCTTATTTCCTGCATTAATGGTTTCTATTAAAAAAAAGTTTTCTCTGTCTCCTATTACTCTGGTGGCTTTGGGAAAATAGAGGTGCCATAGGTCAGGGTATCACCTCAGTCAAAGGTCCAATCTCAGACAAAAAGGAAAGAATTAAGATCTGAGGAATGACAAATTTCTATCTTTTAATTTTGGCAAAAAAAGGTGTAAATAATGCTTATGGAGGACTGAAGAATTATGTGAATTTAGGGGTTTTTTTGAGCAAATTCTACAGGACTACATAGTGGTTAAGCAGGGAAACCAGTAGAAACTGGTTTTGGTTGAAAAATGGAATGTGGTTATCATGGACATCTGATGAGCTGGTGATGGGGAAATACATTATGGGATGGACTTGGGAGACAGTGCAGAGGAAATGGAGATAAAGGCCACTGGACTTAGGGTCATAGATAAAGCACTAATTTAAATCTACATGGATTTTTGAGCATGTTCAGCTATAATATAACTTTTGCAGGAGTTCAGGAGGTCTTGACATGCAGCAAGTCGATATATTCTTAGTGTGGAATTGAGAGATCAGTTATGCACAGAGAAAACGGTCAATTCTGAGTGAAAATAAACTGATGAAGTGCTATTCATAACTTGACATAGTCTGTGTGGTGTTGCGTGTGAAAGGGTCTATTTTAATGCAATTTTCTCAGGTTATTTGTGTCAAAGGTAATTGCTTCACTTGTGCCAGTGAAGCATTTAGAGAACCAGCTGCTTGGATTATGTTCTAATGGTAAGTTAAGATATATTTAAGGAATTATGAAGACAGTACTATTTACAGACTCAAGGTTTGTATTCAATTAAGGTCAATGCGAGTTGCAATGACCTCAGTTGTTCTCAAGATTGGGTCTTTGCCCATTAGAATCAACCAGCATATTGCTTAAATTCTGCCTCAGTACTGGCACTTTTTCTACATCCTGCTTAAATGTTGTTCCAGTGCAACATTTCTGTGAAAACTATTCATCCCTAAAGGAATGAATTGGATAAAGGATAAAAGAGACAGGCTGAGTCACATCCTTTCATAGAATGTCCGTTCCTAAAATTTGCAGAAAGAGAAAAAAAAAACCAAAACAGGAGGAGAGTGGAAATAAAATAATTTTTATTTTAGTATGTCCTAGGGGACATACTATAAATGTTATAGTCACTTCTGGTGTAAGTAGAGTAAATAAATTGTGGCTTGTTGCCAGTGTTTTCTTCTCCATGGTATTAAATCAGTGCAACTGTGAAATTATTCTAATATGAGCTTGCAGTCAGAAGCCATCCCTTTATTTTTTTTTTAATATATATAATTTCAGTGTACAATAAAATATAGTTCCAACTAAACACTTCTACTTCCCTATTTTTTGAAAGGCAGCAAATGTGTCAGGCAGAGTTCTAAGTGTCTAAATTATTTTCTGGATCATCTGTAGAGAAGTAGATGCAATATATTTCCTTGTCATTTTACACTGAATCACAATGAAAAGAACTCAACCTAAAGATGCAGCACTGTGGTTCTGAAGATTCCACTGGGTTATGACCCAGCAACAGTGAAAATAAATTCAAAGACCTTTTCTTGTGGTGAAGTAGCCATGGCACACACCTATAAAGAAAATGTAGCAATGAAAAGATTCTCGCCAGTTATTTTATCATGTAAGATGTATTTATTTATCATGTAATTCATCAGTAGAAATCTCTTAATTTACATACCTCTGTGATGTCCAGGGCAAGGTGATATGTCCTTCAAGTGGCAGACAGAAAGAACATCCAAGCAAGCCTTAGACAGAGATGGCACTGCTTGTTTCACAGGTGGTATCTGAGCAGAGGATACTCCACAAATAACCTGTGAATGTCCAGTTTGAAAGAGTGGACGTCCACATCTACTTGTAATCCCTGCAATTCTATTCCAGTATCCAAATCTGTAGCTGAGATCTGCTGTTCAGTGTTTGTTTTTATTTTTAAATAGTATTTGTCTAATGAATTCTGAAATCATGACAGCAAAAAGAAGAAGAAAAATCTCATTTAAAAATGCACAACTGACCAGTAAATTAAATTATCTTTAGTTTATTCCTGGAGTTACTTTTGCGGCAACTTTTCAGGGATCCTGTTTCTTGGCAAGTATTTACCTCTAAAATTCTATGTAATTTCATTTAGTGTTCAAAATATTCAAACCTTATATGAAGTTTGTAAGATCCAAGTCAGGTCTGTGAATATGAAGAAAGAAAAGATAGAATGGGCCCAATTGTCATTTACTGCAAAGAAAAAAACTTCAGGGTAAAAATAAGGTTAATTTACATCAGCTTTATGGTCCCTTTAAGCCATCAGAGTGGAATAAAAGGATAATGGTGGACAGTATGAAGCTGACTGATAGAGTAAATGAGGCGATGGCGGCAAAAGATTTAGTCTTATAGAAGGACACTCTTTTAGCTAACAGAAACTAAATGCTTGTCTGTCCTGATAGATACATGTGTGGTAAATTAGCTTCTTTTAGAAACGAGAAAGAAGCCATATAGCATACATATATTGACCTTGAAGGGATGTGAAATAGGGTTATGCTGTCCCAGTGTATTATCAGAAAGACATCTTTGCCTTTACATTAAACTGCATGACAGTCAGACTAGGACAGCCTTAGAGAAAACATTTTGTGGGGAATGTTGGGTGATGGGAAAATCTGTACAAACTTCATGCTCCCTAGCATTGCACACCACTCAGTGAGGTGCCTTGCTAAAGTCCTCATGGATTGAGGTACTGCCTACAGCAGTAGGAAACTGTTTCAGAGTGTCATTATCTGTCAGTAGACATCGCAAGAGAAAACATCTTGTGTACAGTAAAGAAAATATCAGCTCAGCTTGTAGCTCCAGGAGTCACAATTTGGAAATGTCCTGCACAGAACTTCCACCTTATGTACCACCTTGTGATTCTTGCACGTAGGTGAACATTGTTTGATGCATCATTGATGCTTGTGGCAGAAAAAAATATGATCAGAGAGGTATTGTAATTTACTCTGGGTAATAGCTTTTGGCTGATTATCATTAGAGATTTCAAGTGACCTGATGCTTTTCTATCTTGTTGAGCATAAATACCAGAGCAATCAATTTCCTAATCTTTCTCCTGAAAAGAACTATAATGTACTGCACATAGAAATAAAAATAGAGTTATGTCGTTTTAATATTACTGTCTTGCTGATAATGTTCATACTCTTTGCTGAGAAATATTCATCTTAGAAACTATGTATTACCTCAGAGAGACTATTTTGCTCCAGTCAGATCATGTATTTTTGAGTAGTAATTCAGCTTCCTGTAAATTAATGTCATTTTCTACAAAAATGAAGTATAAATGCTAATCTGATGTAATGCCAAAAGAGGCAACTGCAATGTTCTGATGTGACAGTTAATGGATGTAAAAGGTTCCTAGCACTAACAGTGTCTGTGGACAAGTCCAGCTTAAACTATTTGAGGACAGATTCTAATCTAAAGTTTTACTCATTTCTGTCTATAAGCCAGGCTATTATCTTGGATGGTTTGCTCCTCTGCTGCCCTCAGACAACCCCATCCTATTGAAATCAACAGGAGTTTGCAATTAACTTGGACAGAGCCAGAGGACAGGCAGCACTTTGAATCTTTTAACCTATTTTCCTTGAGTTTCAAGCCCTGATCAAGAGATAATTCAGTATGTCCTGCTGTAGTACATCTGCTTTTCATTTATCTTTAGCTATAAAATCTAAAACTACTTTAATACTGTTCTTGGTGTGGAATCTTCTGAGCAAGCAGATGGTTCATCCCCATGTAGCCAATTTTTTTCTAGAAAGTCCCAGCCTGCAGGGCTTTTCCTGGACTAATACGATGCTTTTCTAGTAACAGCCCATCACATATAATAAGGAAACATTGAAACTTTCTTAAACCTGTATGAGGTGGAGGTACTGGCATTCATTAATCCTCTCTCACTGTGACATGGATTTCCCTGAATACAGTACAAGCCATAATTGTCTGTCCTGTTTCACTGTAACAGTTCATTTTTCGTTTGCTTCAGATACATCTTTCACACACACACAAAAAAATGCTCTTTGGCCAAACTCATCTCTGTCTCAATCTGTTTGGAAACTAAGATAGAGGCATAGTTCTGTCACAGTTGTGTTGGTGAAGATCTGTCTCAGCTCCTCTGGTAAAAGTGAGCTGCCAAAGCAAAGCAACAGTGAAGAAGTACAGCTGACTGCTTCCAGCTTTTGGTACAGTGAGCTTTGTCAAGAGAGGATTAAAGACTGTTTGATAATGATGTAATGATGAGCTTAAGAAGGAAAGAGAAAAAGTAGTTCTGGCAGCTGATCAATAGTATTGACTGGAAAATACTAAGTAAGGTACATGAAGCAGGCATATCATAGATAACTGGCACATCATCATAGACAAATTTGTCTTTGTAATTTAAAACCCGGGAGTAACTTAAAATGCCTTTGCTTTGACATGAAGAGAGAGTACTTTTGACATATTTATCTGCTGGTGATGCAGGAGAAGGGACAAATTTTCATCTCAGTCTGAAAAAGGCTTTATTTGAAACACATTCAAATGCTATGTTTAGTGCAAAGAGAAGGAAGTGCTACACTTTCTTTTCAACCATTCTTCTGGTAAAGACCAAAACTGTCCAGAAGTTTTCATAATGTTATAATTCCTTTAACTGTGAATGTGAATGAGGAAGTAACAAAAAATCCTTGCTTAAGACAGACCCTATACAATACTCTTTAGATGTAGCACATCTAAAACCATGTCCCTTGGATCCAAGGCACTTGTTAGATTTAGGGTGAATACCTTAGCTTGCTATAAATTAAGATCACCTCTACATTAAGTGCTTATATGGCAATATTAAATGTAAAGAAGAAAAATAAAGATTCTGCTGTTTGCACAACACAATGTCTTTTTGATACATCTGTGTGTGTGAATGGACAGCCTCAATTCAAGCCTTTTCCCTTAAATGTTTTAAATAAATACCTCAAGCTGACTTTGTAAGACTAGCACAACATGCTTACCAATAAACAACATGAGCAAATGGAATTATAATTTCTTTTTTCCCCAGGGAACAGTATTTAAATTACTAATCAGAGAGCAAGTGATGAGTAAAAGGGCAAAGGCACTGCCCTTAAACACAAGACTAACCATATCTAGGAAGTTACTTTTCTGTCCCTTTAGATAGCAGGGATAGCACTAGTGCATTTGTGAACTTCAAAATATTTGAATATTGAAAGAATGGCTGATTGATATTTGATAGTGTTGAGAAATCTGAATTTCCTTTGTTTATCTTATTGGTTGGAGCATTTTCTTGGTTTCAGATCAAGACACTCAATTTTTGCAACATTTTATGTTCATATGACTAATGTCTATGAAGAAATTTAATCTTCACTTTTCCTACTGTTGGGGATATTCATATGACAAAATTCATGGTGCCTAACAGAACTTTGTAAGAATAATTTTTTAGATCATACCCTTGCCTTGAACCAAATTAGGAATTTCTTTGTGTTTCATCAGAAATACAAAATCATTCACAAGTAGTTTCTACATTTACCTTCACTCCTGAAGTTACCCGGTAAAAATAAAAGTTTGTCAACTCTAGCAAAGGATGAAATATACATTTCCTTTATACAGGAGAGGACTACTCAAACTGAGGAATCTTGTATCCAGTTTTAACTACCTGAGAAGTGTGTGCCCCTATGGCTTTAAACTTTGTTCTATGGCTGTACCTCAATCATCTACGCTCCTGTTTTTTCCTGGAGTAGTCTGTCTCCTTTTTGTCCTATCTCTTTGCTTACATAGATTGGAGTGTTCCTCAAAATTTTCATGCCAGATTGATTTTTATAATCTAATTGCATAACATTTTCCTCTCAGCGGACTTCTGAGGTTGATTCTTATCACCTTATTTTCAGCTCACTTTTTCATCTCATTGTAGTTTGCTTCTCAACTTTTGTTTCTCATCCCATTTTTTAATTTGCTTTTATCCTATAGTCTCTTGCAAGGCCTCCCAGAGCAGTTCTCTTTGATCTCTCATTTGTTCTCAATCGCATCTCATCTGAAGCCTGATGCAGGGCCTTTTCACCATATAGTCTAGGATCAATATTCCTTTCTTGGTTGTGTCTTCTGTCTCCCTGTTTTTTCTGTTCTCTCTTTTTCCACAGGTCTGTTTTCAGGCATTCCTCTTCACCAGTTTCTTCCCCTTTTCCCTCCTGCTCTGGTGTCTCAGATCACTGAAAATGGAAAGTTGTATATTAGAACAAAAAGGCCTCAGGATGGTGAAGATAGAGGGAGTGGTAGACAGAAAAGTTCAACAAGATGGACCAGCACTGGATTCACGTGTTTGATTTCAGATGCCATCTGTGTATGTCCTAACCACGTTTACTGCACTGTTACCATTTACTAAGTAGTATGAGCTAAAACTCCTTTACTTCTGAAATTTGGAGGTTCTTATGTGGTGAATCACTGATGAAGCTCAGGATTGGCCGAGCAGAGATTACAGCAGTGTGTGTTGCTTCAGGTGGGAGATCTGTCTGGCAGCTTTTCTGGCGGAAGAAAAAAGGGAGGTGACTGCTGTGGTTCTTGCCAAAGACATTTTCTGTGTTTGTATACATACTGTAGATCATGTGTTTTCTTGAAGGAACTGTAGCAATAATGCTTGGGTGGAGAGCTGACCAGCAAGGGGCATAGCTGTGAGAATGGAACAGAAAGGTTCAGAGCTGCTGGGAACACACAGGAAGGACATGCAGGTTGTGACAGATGTTCAGAGAAAAATGAGTGACAAGAGGCCTGAAAACTTACCCTTCTTTTGGGTTTTCACACTGCAAATTTAGTACCAGTCAGAAGCCCATGGCTGCAGGCTAATCATTACTATGCCTACATCTTTCCAGAATAGTGCTTCCGTTGGCAACTGGTCCTTCTTCTCTTCCTTTCGGGTTGCTTCCTCTGTGCCATTTCCTCTGCTCCTTGCAGTTTCAACTCACTGCAACCTTTCCTTTGTCCTTGCAATCTGTAGGAGTGTCAAATGATTTGGAATGAAGTCTAGGATGGAAAGAATAAGGGAAACAGTAGTGACAACAGGATCTCTGAGCTTATGGTACAGTTGGCTATATAATGGAGGGAATGCCTGTCACAAGAGCTTGGGAAGCCATCATAAAAGAAAATGCTACAGGGAATATTGTACCATGGTCATAATGGATTAGATCAGGGCCACCAGTGACAATTGTTTCATGTATTAGTTTTGTTTCCCATACTAGAACTGTGGATGCTGCTAGAGTGTCATCAGGAGATGTTGTTTACCAGAGAGGTAAGACACAGCTTAGCTTACCACCTTTCTCTCCCAGGTACCTCTTGCAGGGCTTTGTGGGCTTTAGGTTGACACAAAAGAAATCTCATCTCACACAGGTGTTGGGAGTTTGTTTCTCACATTCACTCACTATTTATGAAGCTGAAAAAATTCTGAGGAACTATCAGGAATTCGGTTGATTGCTGAACATTGTAAGCCCCAAAGGTTTCCCTCTAATCAACATAAATGTCACTACACAGCACAATGTTGCCTGATCTCAAAGAAGGGATAAGAAGTGCCATTACCCAGTTTCATCTGCTTTCTTATTAGCTGAGGGGAACTTGCTTCAAGTAAAGGAGATAGTTTTTGAGCAGTAGCTCTGATCACTAGAGATAAAACAGCTTTCCAATTCAGTCTGGACATGATTTGTGCAAGGAACTTGGGCACCAAAGAATTACCTCTTTAAAATATATACCTTAAAACTCTGCTACTGCTGAATGTTGCCATTGGTGGAATTGAGATGTAATTTATATTTCTCTCAGGAAAATATAGTTCTAAATGTGAAAACTGGCTGAAGGGAGTTATATTTTCCTTCCTCTTCTTACACCTTTCCACCTCGGCAAACATATGTCCTTTTCCAGACATCTCTGTTCATGAGGCATGTATCTTTTCCTTGCCATTACACAGAGGGTACCTGGCTTGAACCATGACTTCTACCCCAAATTTTCTTGAGTACTTTTGTTTGATACATTAGCAAATGTTAGAGAGCAACATGAAGAATTTTATTATCCACTGCACAGGACAGAAATATTCCAATTTTCACTTCTCTTTGATAGTCTCCAATGGTCTGTGGATGAGTGATCAAATAGGTAAATTGAAAGATATTTTTCGTGGTAAAGCCAATAGCAGAAATTAATTTAGGCTCTATGGAAGTTCTGACCTTTGCTCGTTGCCACTGGTGTCTGCATTCTGTGTACAATCTGCTTATAGTGTTGTGTGTGTCCACAGAATAGGAATGACCTTTGAAGATTTGCAACATGTTTTAAAAAGAGGTCCTTTCGTGGTTGCCAGGTTGCAAATTTTAATTATATAGGGAGCAATAGTCTTTAAAGTTGAATCAAAATGAGGAGTCTACTACAGGAATAGTATTTATTTAATTATATTTAATTTATTTTCCTGATTTAAATAGTTTTCTGATTTAAACACTTTTTTTCATAAACTTCCAAGGTTGATATGATTGCTGGAGATTGAATTATATATGAACTCAGTCATTCTTGTGGCCAGAGGCTAGAATTGAGAGAAAAAGCAGCAAATGACAATGTTATTAAGTACTTGTTCTGTGAAAGCACCTAGAAAAGATGTTCTCAAATTAGGATCACAAAAACAGAATTGTAAATGATGTCATGAAACCATGCATTAGGGGAGGAGAGCCCTTCCCTCAGTATTGCAAGGTTTTCAAGCTAATCAAAATCACAGTGGTAGACTAATGCAGAAACTGCTGGGAATGGTGTCTCATACTTGCCTGGTTCTTGTATTTCTCCCTGGAGGTTTAAAGTTAGCCAGTGTTGGAGACCGTACATTAGGCTCAGGCTTTGAACAGATATGAAATGGCTGTTCTTGTATTCTTTCCTTCTGGCCAGTTCCTTTGTTGTATGGTCAATCATTTGGGTTACTTACAAAGCTGCCTTTGGCCTTTGAGTCTCAGTTCTGCATTGCTGACACACACGTCATCGCTAGTGAGGAGAGCAGTTCTACCAACTGTCGTGTTACTGTTTGGCTCTTTATACATAAGAGTTTCAATTCAGAAAGTGAAGAAGAGCTGAAGGCAGCTGAGTAAGGTGTCAGAGACTCAGTCAGCAAGAAATGACAGTGTGCAGTGTGAGACAGATAAAAATGTAAATCAGTAATCCAAATATAAATGAGGAAATTTGCCTCAGGAAGCATTCACGAAGGAGGATGAGGGCAGATGCCACAACTTAGGGAGAGTTTGCAAATATGGCAGCAGAAGATGGTAACCCACTATAGAATATCAGGCACAGGGTAGCAGTGATGATCAAGAGGTATGAACATGTGAAGACTGAACTGCTTTAAGTAGAAATCTTTCTGTGAATTGCAAAAGATAGAAAAGATGGAAGGATATATTTCACAGTTTTATTTGATGTCTACTTTAAAAGACAATTGATGTCTCATAAAATCCTGTTCTGTGACTGTGAAGAAACTTATGTAGGAAAGTTTTTTGAGAAGAGATATAGAAATGATCCAAAAGGTTGTATAGTGAAGAAGTTAGCTTTATGGCTAGTAATGAAAGAAATGAGCCCTAGAAAAGGTGATGATTCTTTCAAACTCCTGGACTCAGACACTAATGTCTGACAAGTTACAGGCTTCACTCCCTCCACTTTCAAGCCAGCAGAATTGTCTAAGCTCCAGTCTTCTCTCAGTCATCCATTGGGGCAACGTGAAACTTTGGTAGAGTCCAGTCCTGTGGTGTCTGGCTAATGCTGTGGCTCAGCCCTCTGGCGATATAATTTTGAAAGAGCCCTTAGATTTGAAGGATGGGAGGCACAAGCTAGAAGACACCTGAGGCTGGGAGGATGCCTTAATTTTGTAATAGTACATTACACTTCAGTTTAGGGGAGCCCCTCCAGGAGATACTGTCACAACTGTATAATGAATTTCCTTCATGATCTCCCTTGCTGCTTTTCTCTGATCAGGATGTCAGCTTCCCTATGAGATCACAGCACTGTCACCTAGAGAAATAATGTCTTGGGTTCTTTTCTGCTTAAAACTACTTGCATGTTCATTCATCTGCTTCTTTTCAGAGTTGTCCTGATTGTTTTTATTTGTTTTTAATTTCTATCTTTAAACAGGAATCAATAATTTTGGTTTCTATGATGATCAGGTCATTCATTTAGGAAAATCATTTGTCCCCACCTTAGCTGACTTATTTTGTTAATATGAATAATTCATTTAGTCTTATAATCTACTATCTGGAGGATGCCATTAAACTGAAAGGTTATTCTCTTAGATAGTAATGATCTAATTGGCCTTCTAACGTTGTATTATAGATAGTGTAAGTGATTATTCCATTTGATTAGCAGAGCGGGGATCTGCTCTGTTACCACAGGGACTCCTTTTATTTTTCCTAAGGGGTCATGGAGGGGCAAAACAGGAAGAACAAAGTGACAAGGAAAACTTAAAAGAAATAGATAACATGCAGATGGGACTCTCCTGCCTGAATTAAATTAATTTCTAAATAAGATATTTTTTGTACCCGTTGGCAATTAAAACCAATGACTCAGTGCTTGCCTTGATGTTCAGTAGAGCATGGTAATTCAACTGTAACTTGGAGGGTAACAGCAAGAAAGAAGGAGATGGGAAAACACGGCAATATTTTGCTGCTATTGGCTCAATAAGACTAGAAAACAAGGAGTTAAGCTTCCTTTGGAACCAGAAGTTAGAAGAGTTGCCGAAAAACTGATCAAATTATACCACATGTAAAAAGTAAAAGCCCAACAGGAAAGTGATATAAAGAAGTAGTGATAAGACCCTATTTTTAAAGTTGCTATTCATCTTATAAAACAAGACCCCACCACAGATTATAGCCTCTTCTTGCTTTGTGTAGTACCTAATATCAGCAGGTGTTTTACAGCTCAGTCAAGAGGAAAGACTCCTAGAATCACCTTATTTTATGGATTACAGGCTGTGAGCAGTTTGAGTGCAGGTAGACTCTGAATCAACAAATTGGGAAAATACTTTATAAGGAGTTGTAGGGAAGTGATAAGATAAAAGGCTGTATTTTTTAAGCTATATTAAACACATTTGATAGGAACAAGTAAAATACTAAGAAGGCTGGGTCCCTTTTTTTCTTCTGAATTTCTCCTGTACAGATTTCACACGACCTATTACAAAATAGTTGTATTATCATTACTGGGAACTCTAGGGAAGGTTTTGGACTTGTAAGCTTAAAACCTGCCTTCTGGAGATGCCTGGGGCTGTGAAATTCCACTATGTGTATCATATCACAATAGTGAAAGGTAGAGTAGTTCTGTGGCTGTTTAGAGAAGTCTGAGCTGATAACTATTTATATACTTAGTTGAAATTTATTGTCATTCAAGCAAGTCTAATATTGTTCAAGCTGATGTTTCTTGTTGAGGCAGATGTAGAATACACATCTTCACCACCTCTAAATGTGACTACAAGCCTGGCTTTGTAACAACAAATAGACATGGGAGCACACCTGTTGATTTTACTAAGAGCTAAATCGTGCCTTGCAGCAAGGCTGCTGAACTTAGGACAGCCTGAGAGTGAAGAGGCACTAACAAACGCCTTGCTTCTGGAAGAGGAGGAAAAACTTATCTCTAACCAGACAAAATCATAATTAAAATAGTAACAAACTGAGTTGCAACTTTTGCAGCCATTTTTAGAGAGACAAGATGTTAAGCTGTCTGTCACAGTGCTGTCAGTATGGAATGCAGATCAAAATAAAATGTCCTTATGGCAGGAGAGTGTGCCCTGACAAACAGCTAGGATGGAATTCAATTTTCAAGGAGGTATTGTCAAGGAAAAAAAGAAAAATAGAAATGCTATTTCAGGTAGGAATTCAGCCAGTATATTTAAATTAGCAGCCTCAAGGCTTATTTAGGCCTAAAAATGAAAGATGGCCTAAAAATTTGCTAATGCAGTTAACCATAGTTGTATTAAATGCTATATGACCTGCAAAAAAAATTTTTAGTTGCGAAAGACATCAAGTGGTACAAGTTGCTCTAAATGCAAATTTTAAAGTGTAATGAAAACAAATTGGGCTTTGGTGAGTTGACAATCTGTGCTCCCAGCCCAGGAAGCCATCCATGTCCTGGGCATTGTGGAAGTGAGTGAAGAGCAGCAAGTCAAGACAGGTGATTCGACCCCTCTACTCTTTTTTTGTAAGAGTCTACCCGGAAAAATACAACCATGTCTGGGGGCACCAGCACAAGATGGATGCAGACATGTAAGAATGAGTTCAGAGGAGAGAAATGGAGATCCTCACAAAGCTGCAGCACCTCTGCTATGAAAAGAGGTTGGGCAGAGAATGTGTTATGATCTGATGAGGGAGAGGTGCCTGTGCCCAAATTA